>CM038143.1:284459848-285022837 GCA_021437245.1 Aegilops speltoides | reverse complement strand
GGAGACACGGAGATTTTTCTCGTGGTTCCGATAGGTGGTGCTATCGTCAATCCACGCTGATGGAGACTTCAACCCACGGAGGGTAACGGCTGCATGCTGAGTCCACGGAGGGCTCCACCCACGAAGGGTCCACGAAGAAGCAACCTTGTCTATGCCATCATGGCTTACGCCCACGGAGGACTAGCCTTACTCGGGTAGATCTTCACGAAGTAGGCGATCTCCTTGCCCTTACAAACTCCTTGGTTCAACTCCACATCATGACGGAGGCTCCCAAGCGACACCTAACTAATCTAGGAGGCACCACCTCCAAAAGGTAATAGATGGGGTTGGTGATGATGAACTCCTTGCTCTTGTGCTTCAAATGATAATCTCCCCAACACTCAACTCTCCTCACTGATTTGGCTGTGGTGGAGGAAGGGATTGAGTGGAAAGCAACTTGGAAAGACTAGAAATCAAGTGTCATATGGTGGGAGTGGAGCAACTTGATCTCAACACAAGGGTAGGTAGTTTTCTTCTCGAAATGTAAGGTAGGAGTGGTAGTTCTTTCGATGGCTCTCTCCACGAATGAAGAGGAGGTGGAGGGTATTTATAGCCTCCACACAAAATCCAACTGCTACACACATTTGAGTAATCTCGGTCGGACCGAAGTTGACAACTCGGTCGACCGAAAGTTCAAATCTTGTGAACGTTGGGATTTTCTTGGGACCGAAAATACAATCTCGGTTAGACCGATTCTTCCAAAGTCTAGGGTTTTCCAATCTCGGTGGGACCGACTTTCTCATCTCGGTGACACCGATTTGAGTACGTATGTTCTGAAGCTTGGCAACACCAATTTCGAATGACCGAGTTTGGAATCGGAAAATCCGAGATTCTTAGGGTTTGGCTATATGGTGAGGTGGTTCATCTCGGTGTGATGAGTTTGGAATCGGTGGGACCGAGATTACTTATGGGTTTATGTTGGAATGAAAGATTGCTGATTGTTTGAGAGATAAATCACTAAGCACTTTAGAGCAACCAGATCATCATCATAACCTCACCCCTTTTAATAGTATTGGCTTTCCTATGGACTCAATGTGATCTTGGATCACTAAACCAAAAATGGAGTCTTGAGCTTTTGCCAATGTTTTCCTTAGCATTTTGAGGGGTCCACATCATCAATATTGCCATTCCCATATCAATGAACTTTCTGAAATATTCTCAAGAAATGATTAGTTCAATGATATATATGTTGTTATTAATTACCAAAACCACCTGGGGATTAGTTGCACTTTCAAAGAGGATGCTCAGAAGGTCGAATAGTATTTCAGAGTATCCTATGAAGCATACGAACAACTGGGGATGAACAGATACTCAATAAGTGCGAGGAATTTTCAATAGGGGTATTCATGTGGTAAAGAACTGCAAGGCAGTAAGCTTAAAGGATTTTCGGAACAACGGAGAGCAATTTAGGGCATTTTTAATAACAAGAGCAACTGGGGATGAAGAAATGAACGACAATTGTAGGTAGTTATCCATAGGGATATTTCGGTGGTAGGGAATTGCAAAAGCAATGGGCATAAGGTCTGGAGAGAATATCGGAGATTATCTTCAAAATCTTGTGGTGCAGCCGGCAATCATCTGTAATAAGGGGCTCTCTAGGAGGAAGTAGTTATGAGAACCTAGAGTCAGATTTAGTAAAATCATTTAACCCGAATAGAAGAGAGATCAGTGTCCCAGAGTAAAGGTCGAGGAGTAAAAGATCCTAGTACCACCCAATGGCGACGTGGGCCCGTAAGGCACATAGCCATGTTAGTAAAAGTTTTGTAGTGACTAGACTCGACTTCGGCCAAGGAGTGTGGAAGGGGGATTTGTAGGATCGTTGAAGGCAAGAGTGTCTAGAGGGGGGGTGATTAGACAACTCGACAAGATAAAAGTTTATGCCTTTTGATTAACATAAGTTCATAGCAAATTCACAATGAAGGACAAGTCAAGCATCATGCATACAAGTCGAGCAACATACTAAACATGCAAGTCTAGAGTATAGGGCAGCGGAAAGTAAATTGCATGAATAGTAAGGGAGAGATTGTGAAGAGCAAACGCAATTGGAGACACGGAGATTTTTCTCGTGGTTCCGATAGGTGGTGCTATCGTCAATCCACGCTTGATGGAGACTTCAACCCACGGAGGGTAACGGCTGCGTGAGTCCACGGAGGGCTCCACCCACGAAGGGTCCACGAAGAAGCAACCTTGTCTATGCCATCATGGCCTACGCCCACGGAGGACTAGCCTTACTCGGGTAGATCTTCACGAAGTAGGCGATCTCCTTGCCCTTACAAACTCCTTGGTTCAACTCCACATCATGACGGAGGCTCCCAAGTGACACCTAACCAATCTAGGAGGCACCACCTCCAAAAGGTAATAGATGGGGTTGGTGATGATGAACTCCTTGCTCTTGTGCTTCAAATGATAATCTCCCCAACACTCAACTCTCCTCACCGATTTGGCTGTGGTGGAAGAAAGGATTGAGTGGAAAGCAACTTGGGAAGGCTAGAAATCAAGTTTCATATGGTGGGAGTGGAGCAACTTGATCTCAACACAAGGGTAGGTAGTTTTCTTCTCGAAATGTAAGGTAGGAGTGGTAGTTCTTTCGATGGCTCTCTCCACGAAATGAAGAGGAGGTGGAGGGTATTTATAGCCTCCACACAAAATCCAACTGCTACACACATTTGACCAATCTCGGTCGGACCGAAGTTGACAACTCGGTGAGACCGAAAGTTCAAATCTTGTGAACGTTGGGATTTTCGGTGGGACCGAAAATACAATCTCGGTTAGTCCGATTCTTCCAAAGTCTAGGGTTTGCCAATTTCGGTGGGACCGACTTTCTCATCTCGGTGACACCGATTTGAGTACGTATGTTTCTGAAGCTTGCAACACCAATTTCGAATGACCGAGTTTGGAATCGGAAAATCCGAGATTCTTAGGGTTTGGCTATATGGTGAGGTGGTTCATCTCGGTGTGACTGAGTTTGGAATCGGTGGGACCGAGATTACTTATGGGTTTATGTTGGAATGAAAGATTGCTGATAGTTTGAGAGATAAATCACTAAGCACTTAGAGCAACCAGATCATCATCATAACCTCATCCCCTTTAATAGTATTGGCTTTCCTATGGACTCAATGTGATCTTGGATCACTAAACCAAAAATGGAGTCTTGAGCTTTTGCCAATGTTTTCCTTAGCATCCTATGGGTTCACCTCTCTAGTCCTTTTGCCATGCCAGAGTGATTGACTTTCCTGAGACATACTTGATAAAAGCATTAGTCCAACCACAAAGTATGTTGTCATTAATTACCAAAACCACCTAGGAGCAAATGTGCTTTCAATCTCCCCTTTTTGGTAATTGATGGCAACACACAAAAAAGATATCAAAGCTATCAAAGAAAGACAGGGTTAACATTAAAGCTTTGACAAACATGTAGTACACAAGCTCCCCTACAAGTGTGCAAGATTTTAGATTTTGGTTTTGGACTACCACAAGCACACATGAGAGAAAAGCAAGATGTGCTGCATGCAGCTTGGCTATATGCATCGAGCAGATGAGGGTAATGAGAGATGATGCATATGTGCATGGTGATTTCTTGCAAACAAGTATTCACAAGCAAGTCACCATCATGCACATCCTGCAAGATGCATATACTTACCTTGAAGTTCCTTGGTGATGTACCTGAAGAAATAAACTTGGGAAAACACGGTTAGATAACACAAGAGTAGTTCTTCAACCAACAGCAAGAACATCAAGAGTACCAAGCCAGGGATGACATGTATAAAGAGTGTCTCATGTTGAGCACTAGCTTGAATCAGCCAACATATCTCCCAAGACTAAAAGATTTTCAATGAGCTCTGAGAGATTTTGCTTTTCATAAAATACCAATTGTGATCTTTTAAGATGCCAATCGTATAAGATACCAATTGTACTTTTCAGAAGATACCAATGGTGAGAGCAAGAGAAGCAAAATCAGGAGAATAATGCCAAAAGTATTATCACAGTGAAATATATGGCAAAGCTTTGATGTGATCCTCTCCCCCTTAAGGTAAGATTGTTTTTCCTTTAACATATATTTATTTTTTTCTTTATCCTCCAATCTTCCCCTTAAGCTCCCCCTAAATCTTCTCCCCCTTTGACATCAAGTGCCGAAAAGGACAGTAAACCAGGAAGGGCAGGAAAGATGGAAGGAAAGAAATGGGTTCATTAAGAATCACAACTGAGCAAATTAAGTATGTAGAATGTAAATCATTTAGATGAGCTGTAGAAGATGATATCCTGGTGAATGTAAATCGGTGACACCGAATTGATATGGATCGGTGAGTCCGAAAGTCAGAGACTTAGGGCAGATCCCTTTTTCGGTCAGACCGAAATGATTGAATCGGTGACTCCGAGTTTAATTCCAAGGAAATACAGAAATAATTCAGCTCACTTTGCGAGAAATGTTTCAGAAGATTTGCAATGAATTTGTAAATGATTTTCAGGGAATTTATCAGAGCTAAAGGATATACACAAGAACAGAAGAAACAGAAATGAAAAAGATTGCTAGATGAAGTTTTTTTTTAAAAAAAAAAATAAGCAAGGAAACTCAATGAGAGAGCATAAGAGAAAAACAAAAAAAAACTCCAAAACATATGTACTTCATCTAGATAGGGGTCGGCGACAAAGTCACCTATGTTTGAGTATATTGACTTAGGAGTCAAATGAGAACATTTGATCATAGGTCATACTCATCGATTAAGCTCAAAATGGGGTTACCATTTTTCGATTAAGCATTTGATGTGATCACATCTTTTGAAGCTGCTTGTACTCATGACTTTGAGCAAAGCTTTTTCAAGATGTGAAAGACATACCTTGGGCTTGTTGTTGCTTGTTCTCATGTAGGTGAACTTGATGTTGATGCTCATAGAATGTGAAGTTGGAGCACCATCTTCAAGTGTGTAGTTCATCTTCCTACATGGGTTAGGCAAGCAAGGAAATACTCAAGAATATCCAATATGACATGAGTGAAGTACTAGAAGTATATGGTGTCAAAAAGGATATGTGGAATTTTGTTCCTTGATCTCAACATCCCAAAGAGCTAGATACTTGGTTAATGACAAGATTACTCATGATTTGAGTGAGTGATAATCTTGTTGAATGTAGACCATCCAAGTACCTGCAAGGAGTTAGATGCAATACAAGGGGGCAAATGTGTCCAAGACATATGATCATCATCATAAGAGAAATATCAGGGATTAGTCAATTAGGCTCATGCCTTGCATGCATCAATGGAGTTTTCACTCCAAGTTTGAAGCATCAATGATGTTCAACTCACTCCTCAAGCGACAAAACACTTTCTCATCAAGTGGTTTTGTGAAGATATCTGCAAGCTGTTTGTCAGTACGAACATGCTTAAGATCAATGTCACCCTTAGCAATATGATCACGAATAAAATGGTGACGAACTTCAATGTGTTTCGTGCGAGAGTGTTGCACGGGATTGTGTCCAATATTAATTGCACTCTCGTTGTCACAAAGCAAAGGAACATGTCTCGCATGTATCCCATAGTCCTTAAGCATTTGTTTCATCCATAGCAATCCGAAAGCACAACACTAACCAGCAGCAATATATTCTCGCTTCTGCGATGATAACGATATTGAGTTTTGTTTCTTGGATGACCAAGATACAAGGGATCGACCGAGAAATTGACATGTACCAAGTTGACTTTCTATCTATCTTGTCTCCGCATAGTCCGAGTCGGAATAGCCAACAAGATCGAAAGAGGCCCTCTTAGGATACCAAATGCCAAAGTTAGGTGTGTGTATCAAATATCTCACAATTCTTTTAACAGCTTTAAGATGACATTCTTTAGAGCAGCTTGATATCGAGCACACATGCATACACTCAAGATTATATCGGGACGAGAAGCACAGAGATATAGTAGAGAACCAATCATGGATCGATAAACCTTTTGATCAACAGGTTCTCCATCTTTAGTCAAGTCATTATGTCCATTAGTAGGCATGGGGGTTCTCATACCTTTGCTCTCTTGCATGTTGAACTTCTTGAAGAGATCCTTAGTGTACTTAGTTTGTGAGACAAAAGTACCCTCCTTAGTTTGCTTGATTTGCAACCCAAGGAAGAACTTGAGTTCACTCATCATGGACATCTCATACTTCTCTGACATGAGCTTCCCAAACTTCTCACTAAAATCAGGGTTAGTTGATCCAAAGATAATATCATCGACAAACTGGGATACAGATCGAAAGAGGCTCAGGCCCCCTGCTTGGGATCCTCCTAACTACTCCTGGTCGTCGTCAGCAGCCTGCACATAGTAGTAGGCACCTCCGGTGTAGTAGTCATCGTCGACGATGGCGTCTAGCTCCTGGGCTCCAACGTCTGGTTGCGGCATCTGAGAAGAAGAGGAAAACGGGGGAAAAGAGGGAGCAAAGCAACCGTGAGTACTCATCCAAAGTACTCGCAAGCAAGGAGCTACACTACATATGCATGGGTATGTGTGTAAGGAGGCAATATCAGTGGACTAAACTGCAGAATGCCAGAATAAGAGGGGGATTGCTAGTCCTATCGAAGACTACGCTTTTGGCAGCCTCCGTCTTGTAGCATGTAGAAGAGAGTAGATTGAAGTCCTCAAGTAGCATCGCATAGCATAATCCTACCCGGCGATCCTCCCCTTGTCGCCCTGTGGAAAAGCGATCACCGGGTTGTCTGTGGAACTTGTCTGGGTGTGTTTTATTAAGTATCCAGTTCTAGTTGTCATAAGGTCAAGGTACAACTCTGGGTCGTCCTTTTACCGAGGGACATGGCTATTCGAATAGATAAACTTCCCTGCAGGGGTGCACCACATTTCCCAACACGGTCGATCCCATTTGGCCGGACACACTTTCCTGGGTCATGCCCGGCCTTAGAAGATCAACACGTCGGAGCCCCACCTAGGCACAACAGAGAGGTCAGCATGCCGGTCTAAATCCTATGCGCGCAGGGGTCTAGGCCCATCGCCCATTGCACAGCTGCATGTTGCGAGGGCGGACGGAAGCAGACCTAGCTACCTCCATGACAAAGGAAGTTGTGTTACGCAGTCCAAACCAGCGCGCGCCGCTCCGTCACTGACGTCAAGAAGGCTTCGGCTGATACCACGACGTCGAGTGCCCATAACTGTTCCCGTGTAGTTGATTAGTGCGGATAGGCCAGTGGCTAGACTCAGATCAAATACCAAGATCTCGTTAAGCTTGTTATTATGAAGTAAACGCAAACGCCGACCAGGGCCAGGCCCACCTCTCACCTAGGTGGTCTCAGCCGGCCATGTCGCTCCGCCACATAGTAACAGTTGGGGGCTGTCAGGAACCCAGGCCCACCTCTACCAGGATGGAGCCACGTGTCCTTTCAGCCCCCACATCGGAATCACTTGCGGGTACTCAAAGAGCCAACTCGACATTAGTCACCATCTGTAGAGTATGTATATATGTATAGTATATACCCGTGATCACCTCCCGAGTGATCACGGCCCAATAGTATAGCAAGGCAGACTGACAAGAATGTAGGGCCAATGATGATAAACTAGCATCCTATACTAAGCATTTAGGATTGCGGTAAGGTATCAATGATCAGTAGTAACAATGACAAAGGCTATGCAATGTAATAGGAGTAACCTAACAAAGAACATGCTACACTAGTCTAATGCAAGCAGTATAGAGAAGAATAGGAGATATCTGGTGATCAGGGGGGGCTTGCCTGGTTGCTCTGACAAGGAGGGGTCGTCAACTCCGTAGTCGAACGGGGCGGCAGCAGCGTCGGTCTCGTAGTCTACCGGAGAGAAGAGGGGGAAGAAACAATAAATACAATGCAAACATAAGCATGACGATGCGTGACGTGATAATGAGCGCTGCTAGGTGTGCCCTAACGCGGTAGTAGGTGATACCGGCGAAGGGGGAACATCGGGGAAAGTATTCCCGGTGTTTCGCGTTTTCGGACATATGAACTGGAGGAGAAAGGTTGCACGTTCACTATGCTAGGGACGTGTAGCGGACGAACGGGCTGCATATCCGGATTCATCTCGTCGTTCTGAGCAACTTTCATGTACAAAGTTTTTCCATCCGAGTTACGGATTAAAAGATATGATTTTCAAAAGAAATTATTAATTTCTACAACTTAATTAATTATTTAAATTAATTCGAAATTGGATTTATGACATCAACATGATGTCATGCTGATGTCAGCAGTCCACAGAGGTTGACAGGTCAACCTGACCAGTCGGTCCTACTGGTCAGTGACACACTTTAATTACACATATTAATTAACCTAAACAGGATTAACTAGGGGTGGGCCCCACTATCATTGACTCAATAATTAATTACCTAACAGTTTAATTAGTTTAGTTATTTGATTAGTTTAATTAATTAAAATTAATTAAGTTAATTAATTCTTTAATTATTATTATTATTTATTTTTTTAATTATTATTATTATCATTTTTTTTGTAAATGTTCTGGGACGCTGGGGCCCGTTTGTCATAGGCGCTGGGTGCACGGGTGCCGGCGAGAGGCGCCTGAGCGATAGCGAATGAGCGACGCCTGAGGCGGCAAATCGGCGTGGCCGAGAGCAAGGGGGAGACCGGTGGCCACGCCGGGTGGAGGTGAGGGGGGCCGATGCGGCTAGTGGCGCACGGGCGAGCGCGGTGGTGCAGTCGCGGGAGGAGGAGAGGGCGGAGACGAGGCGTGGTCGAAGGGCGCGGCGGGCTGCGTGCTACGAGCACGCACGGCGACAACGGGCGACGGGCACAGCCGGACGGGCGCGGCGCTTTAGCCATGGCGCCAACCCGCCCATGCGTGAGCGCTGTGAGTGAAGGCGAGGCGCGGGGCGACGGTCATGGGCGAGGAAGAGAGGAGGACCGGGGGCGGAGCGAGACGCGCGGGCGGGGCACCGCGGGGTTGGTTGGG
The DNA here is from genome assembly GCA_021437245.1 of Aegilops speltoides. NCBI lineage: Eukaryota > Viridiplantae > Streptophyta > Magnoliopsida > Poales > Poaceae > Aegilops > Aegilops speltoides. The sequence goes on along the minus strand of CM038143.1, from coordinate 285,013,881 downwards.
TGAGTCTGTCCGTGGGCGACGGCGGAGCCGAGCGCAGGGGAGATGCAGGGCACACAGGAGAGAGAGGAGAGGGGGAGCTCACAGGGACGGTTGGGTTCGTGGCAATGGGGCGTGGGGAGGTAGGCGGGGACGACAGCGTCGAGGGGGCAGTCCGGCGAGGTGGAGGAAGCAGGCCGGCGAGGGAGGAGGAAGCAGGCCAGCGGGGGAGTCCGGCGAGGCGGCATGGGCTCCGGGCCGCGTCGAGGCGTCACGGCGACCTTCTCCTCTCGATCCCGATCCAATTGGGGGAGAGAGGGGGAAGGAGATATTTTGCGGGCGAAGTGGGGTGTGTTGGTGGTGTACTGGGGGGAGGTGAGTGGATAAGGGGGAAGTGGGTGGCCGGCAGGGCCTGATGGGTTGGCCCAGTTGGCCACGGCCCAGGGGGTTTTCTCTTTTTTTCTGTTTTGTAATTTTTTTCTTTTATTTCTTTACTTTTCTGTTTTAAATCATTTTAAATTATTTAGGCCTTTTAGAAAAATATGTTTTCTCTACTATAATTACCCTTCTAATATTCGGCACCCACCGAACATTTTTGTTTCATTTTTTTGAAAACTTTTGTTGTTGGACATATTTAGAATTTAAATTTGAAACGGTTTCGAATCATTGCGAGGTTAGCAACAGTAATGCTAGTGACGTGGCATCATTAGCATGGAATTACTGTAGCTTAATTATCCGGGCATCACACTTACCAGCCGCAACCTTCCGGGCCTCCTGAATGTCCTTCAGAGCACCTCGGGCTTCTTCCCGAGCATCCTCCGCGGCTTGGAGAGCTTGGGCGAGTTCGGATTCTTTCCCTGCTAGACTCTGCTCCAAGGCCTCGCTTTTCTTCACGGCCTCTGGAGCTCTCGCTCAGCTTCAATGACCCTGGCCTCATGCTTCTCACGAAGAGCCTGTTCGGTGGCGGCATTATTGTCGGCTTCAGCCACAACCTTCTTCAGTGCCTCAATTTTGGCACTCGCCCCTAGATACAATACAAATATTTTCGTCAGGCACAACTTCTAATTCGTGCTCAACTTAGCACAAGGTTTCGACATACCTTGCTTGTCCTCCAACTGCTTCTTCACGCGGCCAAGTTCCTCTTCGGCCCGGTCCAGACGCTGCTTTAGTCCAGACACCTCCGCACTATGAGCGGCGGTCGTCTCTGCAGACGCCTGTTTTCAAACAAAGGGATACCCGTCATTAACTCAGTCTCCTATAAAACTGAAAAATTTGATCCCCTGTCCGGCTTTATTTCGCCGGACAGTGGATCAGCGGCTACTACTCATATTATGACAATCTCCCAAAGGTTTCTTGAAAACATACCTCAAAGCCCTTTATAAGACTAAGGCAGGATTCATTCAGTCCACTCTCAGCAGACTGAATCTTTTCAATCACCGCACCCATGAGGGCACGATGTTCATCGACGATAGACGCGCTTCTTAGCGTTGTCGATAGGCCGCCCGGCAGCTCTGCTTGGACAGAGGTCGTTGGCGGAGGAGGCAAGCCTCCCCCCGTCAAAGGTGGCTGCTCTCGTGATCCTGGAGCTTTAAAGGTCTCCAGGACCGTGTCCGGCTGCGGTCCGAACCTAAGATCGCCACCGCCATCGACACGCCTGGGAGCCGCTGCTCCCGTGTGTCCGGCCCTAGGGATATGCCCCCCTGGTCCAGGTCCCACTGAGACGACACCTCGGTGTCGCGCCTAGGCTTCGGGGAAGGGGCCTCTGGAGGCGTCTCGCTCGCCAGGGCATCTGAGCTCAGCGAATCCTCTAATGAGGACTGTCTGGCGTGGGACCTCGCTGGGCTATACAAATTATGGCGACAGTTAAAACTACTACATCCTAATGACCTCGGGCACATAGGTGTGTGCGGGATTCGTATACTTACGGCTTTACCAGGGGCTGGGCCCTGGGATCCCACTCCGGGCTGCTATAAGCAGCCGTGGTGGATGCCTCGGGGAGGGAACCTTTCCCCCTCTTTGGCGATTCGGCCTCCAGGGATAAGGAGGCCATCATTTTCTCCCCTCCCCCTACGGGGGACTCGTCTTCTTCCTCCTCCTCTTCATCTTCGGAGGAAGGATGGTCGCTGGAATCCTCGGATTTTGCGTCTGAAGCATCACGATGACGAAGGCCACTTCAGGTCTTCTTGACCTTCTTGGAGGCCTCTTTCTTCGGCGCCTTGTAAGGCGCTGGGACCAGCATCTTCGTCAGAAGAGGTCCGGCCGGTTCCTCCGGAAGTGGGGCCGGACAGTGTATCTGCTCCACCTTTTTCGTCCTTTCCTGGGATTATTGTAGAAAGCATGATAAGTGCGCCTCTCTCGGGATATGCCGGCTAAAACACGGATGGAAAGAGCACAGCAATGAGTTACCAGACTCGCAGAGCGAGATAGTTGATACCCGCGGTCCTCGGCGGAGCCCGGCCACGGTTTGCCGGACTTGAAGAGCCCCTTACAGATGTCCTTGTGGGAGGAGCCATAGAGCTCCCGTAGGATCTAGTGTTCGTTTGGGTCATATTCCCACAAATTGCAGGCTCGACGCTGGCAAGGGAGAACTAGGCGAACTAACATCACCTGGACTACGTTGACGAGTTTGACGTCCTTGTCGACCATGCTCTGGACACGCGTTTGGAGCATTGACAGCTCGTCGGATGAGGACCAGTTCAGGCCCTTCTCGGGCCAGGACGTGAGCCGCAGTGGGGCTCCAGATCTAAATTCAGGAGCAGCGACCCTCTTTTTACCACGCGGTTCGGTGATATAGAACCACTGCTGCTGTCACTCCTTGCCGGAATCATTGAAGGTGCCCGTCGGCCATACGACCTTGGGCATCTTGCTCACCATGGCGCCGCCGCATTCGGCGTGCTCGCTATTCACCACCTTGGGCTTCACGTTGAAGATTTTCAGCCATAAGCCGAAGTGGGGAGAAATACGGAGAAAAGCCTCACATACGACGATGAACGTCGAAATGTTAAGGAAAGAATTGGGAGACAGATCATGAAAATCAATCCCGTAATAATACATGACGCCGCGAACAAATGGGTGAAGGGGAAATCCGAGCCCGCGGACGAAATGAGGAAGAAACACGGCCCTCTGATGGGGCTTCGGAGTGGGGACGATCTGTCCCGCCGGTGGAAGACGGTGACCGATTTTCTTGGCCAAGTACCCGACCTCTCGAAGCTTTTTGACATCCCTCTCCTGGACAGTAGAGGCCATCCATTTGCCTCCTGCTCCAGATCCGGTCATCTTCGGAGGACCTCTCTTGGGTGGAGAAGAAGAGTGCTTGGGCGCTAGGGCTCGAGCAGAGGGGAATGGACTAGCGGAAGGAAAAGGCGTGGGTGAATAGGAAGAGACCTTATCTCTTTATAGAGGCGGTAAAAGCTTTTTTTGCCTCCCCACTTGCCTGGTGGAACCCGCTCGTTCCCACTCCCCGCAATTAGCGGTGCGGTTGGGCTACCCATACCCATATTGATGAGAATCTCGTAATAAGGGGACATGATCTCTGCTTCGGCAAGACGTGCAGAGGAAACCGCCTCGCAACATGCACTGTGGCTGGTTGTGGGAAAACGGTTCAAATAATGACCCGACCATAGTGTCACATCGCTTTGTCTGAAATTGTCAATAGATTACACTTGTGAAATATCATTCTCTCTACGATGGTATGTGAAGATCCTCTTGCAGATCCGGACACGATCTAAGTGTTCGGTAATTAGTATGGAGTATTCGCAGATGGAACCCGCCTTGCATTGCCGAAGACAAACTACACGCCGGACTCATCCTCATTGAAGCCTGGTTCAGGGGCTACTGAGGGAGTCCTAGATTAGGGGGTATCCGGACAGCCGGACTATATACCTTGGCCGGACTGTTGGATCGTGAAGATACAAGACTCAAGACTTCGTCCCGTGTCCGGATGGGACTCTACTTTGCGTGGAAGACAAGCTTGGCGATCTGGATATTATATTTCCTTCTTTGTAACCGACTGTAAGTAAACCCTAGCCCTCTCCGGTGTCTATATAAACCGGAGGGTTTAATCCTTAGAGACAGAAGAATCATAATCATCATAGTCTAGCTTCTAGGGTTTGGCCTCTACGATCTCGTGGTAGATCAACTCTTGTAATACCCATATCATTAATATCAATCAAGCAGGAAGTAGGGTTTTACCTCCATCAAGAGGGCCCGAACCTGGGTAAAACATCATGTCCCTTGCCTCCTGTTACCATTAGCCTTAGACGCGCAGATTGGGATCCCCTACCCGAGATCCGCTGGTTTTGACACCAACACCCGCCAGTGGAGCCTTGTCACCAGCCGCGTCGCCCGTCCCCTCGGCCCCGGCCGGAGGACCGACGACAAGGAACTTGATCAGTTGGGCATCCACGGAGCTCTTTACGGCGGCGTCGGCAGCGCTGTGGAAGTTGGGGTCCATGGGCTCGAGGAAGGTGGCGAAGTCGAAGCTGGCGTCCCGGAGATAGAGATGGCTGAAGACGCATGTAAGGGCTGAGGAAGAAAGCAAGAGAGCCTCACCTTCCACCAAAGAGCCAAACCCGTCGATGGCATCCTCGAGCACTGCCACGACCTCAGGGAGCAGGGCGGCAGAGCTCTCCCTTGGAGCCACCACCGCTTTCTTTGAGGGATCGTCCCCAAAGAGCGCCCGCTGAGCCGTGTGGAACCTCGCCTCGAGGCAGGCGAGGGTGCTGCGCTCCATGGTGGCTAATTCTTTGGCCTCGGCAAGGAATGCTTGGGCCGCCTTTGCCTCTTATTTCAGCTTCGTCATGCGGTCACGCTCTGCAGCCTGTTCCAGGGCTGCCTTCTTCAGCTCAACATCTCGATCGGCAACGACAGCCTCATGGGCTTTCAGCTTCTCCTCTTGCTTCGGAAGTTGGCCGGCCTGGGCGGCCTGTTGATCCTGAAGGGCTCAGTTCAGTCTCCATCCTGCGGCACCGATCCTCGACTTCCGTCGCCTCCTTTTGCGCCAGGTCGCGCTCGACAGCAGCCACCCCAGACACCTTCTAGGCCTCCTCCATAGAGCTCCAGGCTGCTTGCCCAGACGCGTCAGCTTGGAGCTAGCCAGAGATTAGCCCCAGGCGCCCCAACACTGTGCGTCGATCCAGGCCCTGAAGTTCACCTTGGAGTAGGGTCAGCGCCGCTCGTGCCTCATCCAGGGCACCGGAGGCGGCAAAAGCGCATGGCCTAGCTGCGCGTCGGGCGGGAGAGAAGACATTCTCGGCATCAAGGCAGGAGAAACCACAACAGCAGGAAGGACTGGGGCCTCCGGAGGCCGGGCGACCTTCGCAGCCGCAGTGACGATGTGCGCCGATGGGGTCAGCCCCGCTGAAGACGTCGGCACCTCCTGAGGATGGGCTTCAGCGCCCTGTGAAGACGACATCGCCGCTGGGGCTGCAGGGGCCGAAGTGCTCTCCTTCGCTAGGGCTGCGGCGGCCACCTCGATGCGCTCAACCACAGCAACCCCAGCGCCCTCCTTCTTCTTCTTCGACGACTGTTGCCTAACAACGAATGAAGACGCTAAGCATCGCATCAGGAATCAATGACAAGATCGAGGGAAAGCACTCACAGGTCAGAGAAGATGAAGTTCCTCTTTAGGCCCAACAGCGGGGGCTTCACCGGGGCAGCCGAAGCTGCACTCTTGGGAGCAGGAGAGCACGCGGTCGGCACCACTCGGGATGCTGCTGGCGAAGGCAGAGTAGTGCCTAGGTGGATCAGCGCAATCCTGCCCTTCTTCATGGCCGACCGCTTGGGCTAATTCGAGGAGGCTGCCCCGGATCTCGTGGTGACCCAGGAGGGGCAAGCCAGCTCCACCACCGAAGGTGCGTCATCATCATCATTGTTAGGGAAGGAGCGAAGGAGCTCCCTTTGCCTCGGGGCAGAGAATTCCCCCTCGCCCTCATCCTCGATGGCCTCGAAGGAATGGTTACCGGAGGACATGTTCAACAAGGAGGTGGGCGGCGGGGGAGGCCCCGTCAGCACGGGGCCGAACTCATTGAAGACTTGCATGGCAGCGACCACCTCCTGCCCATCGACTCGGCGATACAGTGGGATCCATTCCTCTAGAGGAACGCTCGGATCCTTCCTAGTCAAGTAAAGCGACACCTTGCTCAGCTCCTCCTTAGGAAGGGCGTCCTGGCGCAGGCGGATATTGTCGTCGGCGCCCCCAAGCTTCCACAAGGGGCAGGAGCGATCCTGGAGCGGCGCTAGGCGCTCCATCAGGAACTCCTGGACGATCATGGCCCCCGTCAGCTTCTCATTCTTCAGGTCCTCCTCCATCTTCTTCATCGACGGCTTCAGGGAAGGGTCATGATCTTCTCAGAAAGCCACCCCTTCTCGGAGGAAGGAGCTCGGTCGGCAGCTCCAGGAGGTCCTATGAACACTTGGCGTCCATTAGGACCCACCTCTTCAGGGCATCCTCCACCTTCTTCCCGGCGCAGGAGATCGCGTTGCCGCCCCGTGCCGCAACGAAGCCCACGCACCCAGTGGGTCGGTCACCAGTCATGCGAAGGAAGAAGAAGTGGGGGAGCATGGCGACGGAGGGCATCACCCCCACGAATGCCTCGTGGTAGAAGGCAAAGATGGACAGGATGAGGATGGAATTGGGGTGAATATGGAGTGCATGGAGGCCGTAATGATGGAGAACAGCGTAGAAGAAGTGGGACAATGGGGGCACCAGCCCTGAATAGAAGTTGTGCAGGAAGAAAGGGTAGAAGGTACTGTTCGTGGGTTCCAGTGTAGCGGCGGCGATCCAGAGCGCAGTACCCTTGTCCTCACTCGCCGTCAGGAGAAGCGCGGTCTGGAGCTTCTCCTCGGTGACGGAGGGCGCGGTCAGCACCGGCTCGTACCAGGCGAGGCCGGCAGCCGGGGTTGAAGCCTTGGTCTTCTCAGCAGCCATTGGGCGGAAGATTGGAGGAGAGAATTGGCAGATCTGGTGAGTTCTTTCGGTGTTAGGGGAAGGGGATCTGGAGCAAGACGAAGGAAATGCAATGAAAGCACGACAGCAAGTGACACCCCTTTTGTCAGAAGGAAACAGTTGCCGAGGTGGCATGGGGAAGTGGAGACGCCCATGTCCCATCAATCGCCACGTGTCATCAAGGCCACAGGCGGTTAGGGCCCGCGGTGCTCCGCATTTTCCCTTTGGCTTCGCCTGGAAGCCAAGTCCGTGCGCGCCTTGGTCCCAGGGGCTACTGTCGGTGTTCTGGATATGGGGGTATCCAGACTTGCCTGCCTGCGGCCCACCACGTGGCTCCATCAACGGCCTAGTACGGCCCAACTTCTGCAACAACGACTCAAGACCCTCGCGATGGGCCAAGCCTCGCGAGGAGGACGACGCCAAGACCCCCGAGGGGACCAGCCTCTTCAGGATGGCTCCCAGGGGCGGAGAGTTCTATGCAAGGTGCACCTCGCGAGGCTCAGCTGATGTGAGCCATGACGACCAAGGCCAGGCGGGCGCCAGAGGGAGCCAAGCCGCGGGCGCGGAGTCCCGAGGAATCAGCCAAAGGTTTCCATTCTGGTGCAACAAGACCAAGACCACCAGGACGGTAGGACGGAGATCATCACCGATCCCACCACAACGTCACGACCAGGGGCTTTTCGCAGGCGAAGACCACTTTAGTCAGGATAAGATGTACTATTTGTCCCCTTTCAAATCCGGCCGTTGTGGGATCCCTTCCCGCCAACATTTGGGAAGAGGACCAAGGCCACTATAAATAGGACTTACCCACCACCATAGAGAGGCATCTAGTTCACACCTCACCAGCTCCCTTGAGCTCAAGAACACCTCACCTCCTGAGGCCAGTTCATCCACTATACTAGTTCATCCTCATCCCTTCGAGGCAATCCACCAAAACACTCGAGTAGGGTATTACACCGGAAGGTGGCCAGAACCAAGAAAAACTATTTTGTCTCTTTGTCTCTTCAAGCTAGACGCGCTAGGCCTAGGAGGATCACGAGTAGGCTGGTTGGGCAGGTTGAGATCTCCGCACACACCCCAGAGTTTGAACCTTTCAAGGGTTTGTGGAACCCGAAATCCGACAAATGTTTCAACGGATCATATGAAGATCGAATATCCGTCACTTCAATCTTCAGGCTTTCAACCACACCACAATCAAAATTGTGCGCAACAACAATATATTCATCTCGTGGGCCATGGCCAACATCGCAAAAACCAGCAACTGTCCTCAACCTATCACAAGAGGTTGGCAAATCTTCAGTTAACTTCAAAACCTTCAGAAGAAGCTCATCTATCTCCTCGTGTTTTTTGCCGCCAACAAATGTCTGCTTAGAAGAGCTTCTATTATCAAACATGCGACGAGCCTTTAAACCACGAGTAGGCGGCGCCTCATCATCACAGGCAGGAAGCTGGCTATAGATAGGCTCATATAACCTGGCATGAGTGCTAGGCCCCGCATCAGAGCTACCACATAGAACTATAGCAGGACGGTTGTACACAATACCACCTGAAGCCTTCCACGGTAAAAAAAACAAGGGAAGAGCAGTACACATGTGAGTTCTAGAAAGTTCGGATTCATAATGACTGCACCTTTTAAAAAAACTTTGATATTAAAAACTCAGATGAAGTAACCGGCAGCTTCCCAAATTTGTAAGTTTCCAAATAAATATTTCCCTTGACAAGCACATCCTCGTTGTATAACTTCATTAGGTCCTTGGTCGTCTGGTATGACGCACCTGGCGTAAACATGTGCATAACTAAAATTTGCGAAGCTTCAAGCAATCAAGATACATAATCAGGGGGACAATGGCACAACCCTCTGCACAATTCTGCTTGCAGCCTTCTGTCTGCCACCTCACCACAGCTGCCTGCAACTCATCAACAACAAGCTGACAAAAGTCCACCTGCGCCATAGCCGCATAATCCATGTTCTCTACCATTGCACTAACCCTACCCAAATGAACTGCAGGCCCGGGACATAGCAAATTCTGATAAAGTATCAGGAAGAACACCTTGACAGCAAGATCAACAGTCACATGATCATCTTCCTCCACCAACACCTTCAGCTTCTCAAGCAAGTCCTTGACACCTATACTTTTTAATGGTCAAAGCCAAGCACATCCTTGAGGGCAGTCAATGAGTCATCATGGTCGCTAGCAGCAGGCATGGGTGCAGTGTGACATCCCATAGGTAAATCAAAAATGTGATGAACTGCATCACAATTTATTCGAAGAACCCTGTCATTCCCAAAGTCCATTGTCATTGTGGCAGGGTCAATCACTCCCATCAGATAGCACATAACAATGCATGACACATTTTTCTTTACTGTCAGTTCAAAGACAACACGGAATCCAGCACCCCAAACACGACTACAGTGTGCATCTTTCAATAAAGCAGCAGCTTTTGCAAAAAGTGGGAAGAGACAAACGTACAGTCTTGTTAAATCAAATCATCTCCCTCGGCATCATCTTTAGTTGCATTGATCTTACTAGACTTCTTCCTTTGTGTAAAGGGAAATGCAGTCCACATTAGAAGATTAGCCATAAAAAGAGACAGAAAAAATATAGATAGAATAACAATGAAGGAAACAAATGCAGTCCACTTCAACAAACCTTTGGAACGACATCCGCCTACCCACCAGATTCAGCACCAACACCTTCATCGTCATCATCAAGGGCACGCTTGGGTACACTCTTAGATGAACCACAATCTTTGCGTCTACCAGTATGAACATCCCTCACAAAATCAGCAAGCACAAAGTCGTCATCATCAGAGCTAGGACCTTCACTGACATGTAGTCGCTTGCGCTGATGATCCTTTCACAAGCTTCAGCAATTCTCTTACCAAGATTCTTGTTCATGCCACCAACATGTGGACTCCACCGAGGAGTACCACCTTCCTCAGCAACAGAACTCAGCCTCTTCTTGTGCAAAGCAGGCTGCTTGACTTTGACAAATTTGGCACCCTTGGCACCATCTGCAGCTCTCCTTTGCTTCTCCTTTTCCGCACACTCTTTTGAGTCACTTTCAAACCTCAACTTCTTCTTGATTTGCTTCAATTCATATGCACGAAGTTGTTCCGAGACCATCCACTCTTGTGTAACTTCCTCTGTACCATCAACAGACTGAGATTGTGTTTTAGATAAGATGGGACGTCTCTGGTCAAAACTCACACCAACATCACCCTCTGCAAAAATAATGGTCAATAAACTGAGTAACCTCCTCAAACCCATGCACCCCATCATGAAAAACAGACACTGTGTCAAAATGAAGTTTAGCTATAGTCGTTAAAAAGTGCACAAGAAGTACAAATGCAGTACGATTAGACATATAAATGAAGTGTTCCAATCATAAGCTAAATAAAAATTAATGCATTGTACATAAAACTTGAACAAAACAACAATGCAGTTCACACATACATGTAGTGGAGTTCACATATACATATAAATGTAGTGCTGCATACACTTACTTCACGTTTGTTCCCAACAAAATGTCGGACTAGATACAACAAGGCAACACCAATTTGTAACCTTATGGAAGTATATAAAAGATGTGGTTGCAAAAAATAACAAGAATAACGTGAGAATTGCAGGGTCCACGAACGAGGTGGCGACCCTGAAGGAAGCGGTGTCCAAGGTCGAAAGCAATGCGGCCGCGGAACGCACCGAGCGAGAGAAGCAGGAGGCGCGGGTGGCGGAGGTGCGGCAAGAGCTCCAGGCTCTCATGCAAAAACACGAGAGTTTGGAGTGTGACTCAAAGACTCGAGAGTCTGAGCTTGCCTCGGCTCTTGAGAGCGCCAAAGCCGCTAAGGCCGAAGCTCAAAAAGCCCTCCAGGAAATTGAGGCAATGAAGAAGATAGCGGCGGGTAAGGCATTCTTCATGCAAAGCAAGTACGTGAAAGTGAATTACTTGTTACTTACCCGAATCCGGAGCTCTCCAGGAGCATTCGCAGATCTGCCCTGCAGTGTATCCGACGCTGCCGCATTCTACCGGACCGAGGAGGGGAGCTCGATGGAGAAGGTGTTCTGGTCTCAGTATGCTGAGTCCGGACTCCCGGTGTCCTTGAGTGACCAGCTGAAGCTGCTATTTGAGCTCCATAAGGTGGCTGAACAGGCCATGAAGGGCCTCATAGTTTGGCTGTGGCCCGAGGAAGCCATGCCTGGGAGCTACTTCGGACTGGTGAGGCGGCTGGTGGAGGCCTGTCCATGGATTGAAGTCGTCAAGCGCTCCGTCTGCATCGAAGGTGCCCGTAGGGCCCTTGCCCGTGCTAAAGTGCACTGGGTAAGATGGACGCTGAGAAGCTTGTGACGGACAAACCACCGGCGGGCAGGGAGTATCGCAAGCCCGAGATGTATTATGAGAGCGTCCTGAAGGGTGCCCGCCTTATAGCGGTGAATGCTCCAAAGATGTAATTTTGAGTAAACTCGCATTTGTTATCCTCAGATTTGAAAACTTGTTCATATCGCTAAGCAACGCTTGTGAATTTAAAATATTACCTTCTGTGCGGCCTTTTATTAAATTTGAGAGATGGCGAGTCGTCGGCTTCTGCCCCCATGCCACGAGTGCTGGGGTGTTCGGGATAAAATTGAGCGCTCTTTTTCCCATTCTTGGGTACTTTGAAGGAGGCGCTCAATGCAATGAACAAGGCAACCGGACTATAATGCTTGAACACTCTCACTTAGCCATAGATTTCTATAATTTTAAATTTCGGCGAAGCCCCTAGTATTCGGAAGACCGAGTTTGGGGCGCTATCCACGCCTGGGCCGGACAAAGTCGACTCCTCGCTCTAAGCGGCATAAGTCTTTAGGGACTCGAAAACCTCTCGAACAGCGACCGGCTCTCGCCCTATCATGGCTCAGTTTTAGCTTTCTCCGCTGAGGTGCTTAACCCAGCTCAACTGGGGCATAATCGCAGTGGTTCTCCCATTGCTACCTTAGCCGATATAACGGAACATAAGGTACCAAAACATGGGAGCCGGGCAAACCCAACTATTGACACAAGACATGATTCGGAGCCGATGCATATAATGCTATAAGTTCGGGGTGCCGCACTTGTGAAAGTGTTCGGACTTATCACACCATATTTTGGGGGTACTTATCACACCATGGTATTTCCAGAGCGTAATTATGTACGCGTAGTACTGGTTTCGCAATTTCGCGAGGGCTGGGGTTGGGGCCGGATTGCTACACATGCTCGGGACGTGCCAGGCGGTCTTGTTGTAGGTTACTCCGGGCGCAGTTGACGGTGTCCGGACGTTTAATAGCCGGACTCAAGAATTGCCTTGAGAGGCTGCTTTGTACTTCGGCCGCGAGGGCCGCCGTATGCTCCTCCGTTCGGAGAGAGCGTTTGGTGTTTCCGTTGACCGTAATGACTCCTCGAGGGCCTGGCATCTTGAGCTTGAGGTATGCGTAGTGCGGCACAGCATTGAACTTTGCAAATGTGGTTCGTCCGAGCAGTGCGTGATAGCCGCTGCGGAACGGGACTATGTCGAAGATCAACTCCTCGCTTCGGAAGTTATCCGGGGATCCGAAGACCACTTCAAGTGTAACTGAGCCTGTACAGTTGGCCTCTACACCTAGTATGACGCCTTTAAAGGTCGTATTTGTGGGTTTAATCCTAGAGGGGTCTATGCCCATTTTGCGCACTGTATCCTGATAAAGCAGGTTCAGGCTACTGCCGCCGTCTATCAGGACTCTAGTGAGGTGAAATCCGTCAACGATTGGGTCTAGAACCAATGCAGCGAATCCGCCATGGCGGATGCTAGTGGGGTGGTCCCTTCGATCAAAAGTGATCGGGAAGGAGGACCACGGATTGAACTTTGGGGTGACTGGCTCCATCGCATATACGTCCCTTAGTGCACGCTTCCGCTCCCTTTTGGGTATGTGGGTTGCGTATATCATGTTCACCGTCTGCACTTGTTGGGGGAAGCCCTTCTGTCCTCTATTGTTCGGCGGCCGGGGCTCCTCCTCATCGTCGCTATGTAACCCCTTGTCATTGTTTTCGGCATTTAACTTGTCTGCCTGCTTGAACACCCAACAATCCCTGTTGGTGTGGTTGGCTGGTTTTTCGGGGGTGCCGTGTATCTGGCACGAGCGATCGAGTATTCGGTCCAAATTGGACGGGCCCGTAGTATTTCTTTTGAATGGCTTTTTCCGCGGACTTGGTTTAGAGCCTCTGAATCCGGCATTGACTGCCGTATCTTCAGCATTATTGCCATTAATGCGGCGCTTGGGCTTGTTGTGACGCGACCTGCCGTTGCTGTCCTTGGTATCCGAATTACCAGGGCTCTTGGTCATGTTGTTACTACAAGCTAGCCAACTGTCCTCTCCCGCGCAAAAGCGGGTCATGAGTGTTGTGAGGGCTGCCATAGATTTCGGCTTTTCCTGTCCTAGGTGCCGGGCAAGCCACTCGTCGCGGATGTTATGTTTGAAGGCTGCAAGGGCCTCTGCATCCGGACAGTCGATGATTTGATTTTTCTTGGTTAGGAACCGTGTCCAGAATTGTCTGGCTGATTCCTCTGGCTGCTGAATTATGTGGCTTAGGTCATCGGTGTCTGGTGGTCGCACATAAGTGCCCTGGAAATTGTCAAGGAATGCGGCTTCCAGGTCTTCCCAACAACCAATTGATTCCGCTGGCAAGCTGTTAAGCTAATGCCGAGCTGGTCCTTTAAGCTTGAGTGGGAGGTATTTGATGGCGTGTAGATCATAACCGTGGGCCATGTGGATATGAAGGAGATAGTCCTCGATCCAGACCGCAGGATCTGTTGTGCCATCCTATGATTCAATGTTTACGGGTTTGAAACCCTCAGGGATTTGATGATCCATCACTTCGTCTGTGAAGCATAGTGGGTGTGCGGCGCCTCTGTATTGGGCTATATCGCGACGCAGCTCAAATGAGCTTTGTTTACTGTGTTTGGCCCGGCGGGAATTGCCATATCCGGCGTAACGGTTATCATCACGTATCGTGGGGTGCCCACGCGATCCGTAGATCGATCTTGTTTGCCTTGCCTTGTCCTCCAATATATCCCGCAGGTCTGGCGCATTTCCCGCGTGCCTTGGTATTGTTTGAGAGGCGCCGGGGTGCGGCTTGAGTGAAGGGTCGAGAGGCCTCTCTGTCGCGGCCACGAGGTGGCCGGTCGGCTGTATCATGCGCTGGTGATGTAGGTTTAAGTGCTTAATCCTCTAATCGGGGTAACAGCCTGCGTTTTGGGTAGCTCTTGGAGGGGCGTTCGAGTTCATACTCTTCGGCCGCAAGGACTTCAGTCCATCTGTCGGCTAGCAAGTCTTGGTCAGCTCTAAGCTGTTGCTGCTTTTTCTTGAGGCTGCTTGCCATGGCCATAAGCCTGCGTTTGAAACGCTCTTGTTCGACGGGATCCTCAGGCACGACAAATTCGTCGTCATCGAGGCTTGCCTCGTCTTCGGAGGGAGGCATGTAATTATCGTCCTCTACCTCTCTGCCTGCCGCTCTCTCGTGAGGGCTGGCTTCTCCATCCTCCTGTACTGAATCCTGCTGGAGGGGGTTGTCTTCAGCACTGTCCGGGGTGTTATTGTCTCCCGTGCGGAATCACCGCTTTTCTTGTGGCGGGATTTAGAGCGGCGCCACGACGCCGACAACAAGGCTGTTTCTTGGAGGGTCATCGCCGTTGTTCCATCGTCATTCCCATCTTTTGGGATGTCCACCATGTAAATGTCGTATGACAAGGTGGCCTTCCAGTGCCCTGTAGGCGCTGGTTCTTGGTCATCTCCTGCATCGTCGTCCATACCGTCGATGTCTTCAGAGTTGAAGTTGAGCATGTTGGTTAAATCAACGACAGTGGCTACAAAGTGGGTGGTGGGTGGGCTTTGAATTTCTTCGTCGTCCGCATCCCAACCTTCCTGACCATAGTCTGGCCAGGGCTCTCCTGATAAAGAGAGAGACTTTAGTGAATTCAGGATGTCGCCAAAGGGCGAGTGCCGAAAGATGTCCGCGGCGGTGAACTCCATGATCGGCGCCCAATCGGATTCGATTAGCGGTATGAAGGTTGAGTCCGGAGAGGAGTCCGGCGCCTTGGAGTCACGAACTTCGCAAAGGACAGGGTTGGTGTGCGGCTCAATCTCCATAGAGATCGCAGCCCCCGAGGTGGTGTCCAGCCACCTGTCCTCGATCGGCGCAGTCGGCTCCGAGCTAAGGGTCGGAGCGGACACTGGTGCGGCCCCCATGGCATTGTTCGGCGGCAGAGCTAGATCATCGTGACAGTGCGGCGCGCTTGGCTGTGGCTCGAACCCGTCGAAGATAAAGTCTTCGTGGTCGTCAGCCGTGTAGTTTAAACTTCCAAATCTGACCTGATGGCCAGGGGCGTAGCTTTCAATCTGCTCCAGATGGCCAAGCGAATTGGCCCGCAGTGCGTCTAGGCGGATGGTAACAGGAGACAAGGGACACGATGTTTTTACCCAGGTTCGGGCCCTCTCGATGGAGGTAAAACCCTACTCCTGCTTGATTAATATTGATGATATGGGTAGTACAAGAGTAGATCTACCACGAGATCAGAGAGGCTAAACCCTAGAAGCTAGCCTATGGTATGATTGTTGTTCGTCCTACGGACTAAAACCCTCCGGTTTATATAGGGACCGAAGAGGGTTAGGGTTACACAGAGTCGGTTACAATGGTAGGAGATCCACATATTCGTATCGCCAAGCTTGCCTTCCACGCCAAGGAAAGTCCCATCCAGACACGGGACAAAGTCATCAATCTTGTATCTTCATAGTCCAGGAGTCCGGCCAAAGGTGATAGTTCGGCTATCCGGACACCCCCTAATCCGGGACTCCCTCAAAGATTCTCGGAGAAATAATGTAGATGTACCTAGTCTTTCTAAAAAGAAGAAAAAGAAAAATGATAGGACCTTGCATGCTTCTACTGAACCTGTTGTTGACACACCTGAGAATCCTAATGATATTTCTATTTCTGATGCTGAAACACAATCTGGTGATGAACATGAACCTAGTGATAATGTTAATGATAATGTTCATGTTGATGCTCAACCTAGCAATAACAATGATGTAGAGGTTGAACCTATTGTTGATCTTGATAACCCACAATAAAAGAATCAATGTTATGATAAGAGAGACTTTGTTGCTAGGAAGCACGGTAAAGAAAGAGAATCATGGGTCCAGAAACCCATGCCTTTTCCTCCTAAACCATCCAAGAAAAAGGATCATGAGGATTTTGAGCGCTTTGCTGAAGTGATTAGACCTATGTTTTTGCGTATGCATTTGACTGATATGCTTAAAGTGAATCCTTATGCTAAGTACATGAAAGATATTATTACAAATAAAAGAAAGATACCGGAAGCTGAAATTTCCACCATGCTTGCTAATTATACTTTTAAGGGTGGAATACCTAAGAAACTTGGAGATCCAGGAGTACCAACTATACCATGCTCCATTAACAGAAACTATGTTAAAACTGCTTTATGTTGGAGCAGGTGTTAGTGTTATGCCTCTCTCTTTATATCATAGACTTGAATTGAATAAGTTGACACCTACTGAAATATCTTTCCAAATGGCTGATAAATCAACCGCTATACATGCCGGTATTTGTGAGGATGTGCCTGTTGTGGTTGCAAACGTCACTATCTTAACGGACTTTGTTATTCTTGATATTCGCGAGGACGATAGTATGTCGATTATCCTTGGTAGACCCTTTTTGAATACTGCAAGGGCTGTTATTGATTGCAACAAAGGCAATGTCACTTTTCATGTAAATGGTAATGAGCATACAGTACACTTTCCGAGGAAACAACCTCAAGTTCACAGTATCAATTCTATTGGAAAAATTCCATCAATTATTATTGGAGGTTTTGAATTTCCTCTTCCTACTGTTAAGAAGAAATATGATATTCTTATTATTGGGGATGTGCATATCCCCGCTGAGGTAACCTAGTGTTATTTGAAAAAATTTCGATTCCATGTTATTCGAAATGAGTTTGTTAACAAGACTTGATCAACCTTGTTAGTGGATTCCTTTTGATGAGCATCAGATGGATGAAGTTAGAAGAGGCACAACCTTCTGTACCCTCTTTTTACTTTCTGTTATTTAGATTAAATAAAGCAAAAATAGTATTTTCTATCTGTTTTCTGAATTATCCATGCAATAAAAAATACCCCGAAAATAGAAGTTCTCCAAATGCCCTGAAAATGAAATATGATTTTTTTTCAGAATATTTGAGAATATCTGGCACTGAGAACACAGCAGGGGGAGCAAGCACCTGGCCATGAGGGTCCAGGGAGCGCCCCCTGCCTCGTGGGCCCATGGTGGCCCCCCTCCACTTATTCCTGCACCCATACTCTTCTTCTTCCTCCCAAAAAATCACTATCCAACTCAAGCACGAGTTCTAGCTCATCTTGCTGCCATTTTCGATCTCCTTGCTCAAAGCTCCATTCACAAAATTGCTTTGGGGGATTGTTCTTTGGTATGTGACTCCTCCAATGGTCCAATTAGTTTTTGTTCTAGTGCTTAATTCATTGCAGTTTTTTGCTGCCTAGGTGACCCTGTTCTTGAGCTTGCATGTCAAATTTATATGGTCGCAAGTAGTTCTAATGCATGATATAGTCTCTAGGCACTTGTGGGAGTAGTTGCTATCAATTTTGTTGAGTCTAGTTCACTTTTATTTTGAGTTACTAAAATTTTCAGAAATTTTTCAGAGGAAGAAATATGTCTAGGAAAATGTACCAAGGTGATTCTTCAAGGAAGCAAGGACCCAGGCTCGCAATACGTGAGAAGGACGATGAACCACCGAGGGAAGCTTACGTGTGGCCTTGTGAATGGTCGTCAGAGGAGTTTATGGTCAGAACGGGCATCAAGGATGAATTTGATGCATATGTGCGTAATGCTGATCTTGAGGACTTCAGGCAAGATAAGTGCCCTCAATACTACCATTTAGCTGATTCCTTTGTGAGAAGGTTCAAATTTACATCTTCACGCAACTCTCACACTCATGTTTGATCTTTATGATAAATCTTATACCATGGACTAAGAAGATTTTACCACTGCTTGTAAACTCCCGCAATGGGGTAGTGCTAGTGAACCTCGCAAATCTGAAGTTAAAGATTTGCTTGCTAGTATCACTGTGGGGGAATCGAGAGAAATAGCACAAGCTACCATAGGGAGCATTCATTTTCCTTCTATATATTATTTTGCTCTCTTTATAGGTAGATGCATAAATGGTAAGGATGAGGCATGTCACATGTGTGTTCCTGATCTTAGTGTTCTCAGGAGTGCGGTGTTAGGAGATAAACAATATAACCTGGGGGCCATTATTTCACATAGGTTGCATAATAATGGTTTAATGGGAGACTTATTTGGTGGGATTTATGCAACCCGTGTAGCTAATTTTCTTGAGATACCCATACATGAAGGGGATATGGAGTTGCCTCCTGTTTATCTAGATTATAATGCCATGGTTAACCATCAGTTTCTTGAGAGGAATGAACAAATCCTCCAGTATCGACTAATCTTTGACAGACGTCGCGCTGTCCATATTACTCTCCCTGCTCCTGCTTTCTTTGACTATCAGGCAAAAAGAAGATATGTTATAATCAGGGAGGAGGCGAATGAGTATGAGAGGAGGACGGACGCAGCCCGCCTCCAACCTGCAGCTCGTGAGGCGATGGTTGCTGCATCTCAGTACGACCCCAACTACCACTTTGATCCATGGGCGTAGACCAACTTAGGCCAAAAGCCTAAGCTTGGGGAAGTACGTATTTCTCACCGACATTACATTCATGTTCACACACTCATTCTAGTTGTCGGTGCTTATACTTTTTCATTGTACTATCCGTGCTAGTTTATTTTCTTTTTCTCGCTTTCTTCTTGTGTGTTTGATAAATCTTAAGAAAAACCAAAAAATTAGTGCTAGCTTTTAGCTAGTTTACTTTTCATGCTTTTAGTAGTAATTAAAAGAAAACCCAAAAATATTTCTCGTTCTTATTTTGCTTGTTGGTAGCTTTCCCATGTAAATAGTTTTATTTCTTTCCTTTTCTTTGGGGGTCAAGAGGACAAGACCATGATGAAAATGTTGAGTGGCTCTTATATGCATTATTGCTGATTTAATCAAGAGCCCATATTACCTTGTCTTCTCCCTTGAATTGAATGCTTGCAAATTCCAGCTTAGTCCAATGCACGTGCACTATTATTATTATCCACACTATTCGGTCGTGCAAGTGAAAGGCAATAATGACGATATATGATGGACTGATTGAGATGAGAGAAGCTGGTATGAACTCGACCTATCTTGTTTTTGTAAATATGATTAGTTCATCGTTCCTGATTCAGCCTATTATGAATAAACATGTTTGCAATGCAATTAGAGATTATAGTTGCTTATGCCATGCTTAATTAGCTAGGGGTTTATAATGGTTTACCTTGCATGCCAACATGCTATTAAAATGGTTGTGATGTGGTATGATAGGGTGGTATCCTCCTTTGAATGATTCGAGTGGCTTGACTTGGCACATATTCACGCATGTAGTTGAAACAAAATCAATATAGCCTCCACGATATTTATGTTCATGGTGGCTTATATCCTACTCATGCTTGCACTCATTGTTGATTAATCTTAATGCATGTTCATGACTGTTGTTGCTCTCTAGTTGGTCGCTTCCCAGTCTCTTTCTAGCCTTCACTTGTACTAAGCAGGAATACTGCTTGTGCACCCACTTCCATAAACCACAAAGTTATTCCATATGAGTCCACCATACCTTCATATATGCGGTATTTACTTGCCATTCCAAGTAAATTTGTATGTGCCAAACTCTAAACCTTCAAATGAAATTCTCTTATGTATGCTCGAATAGCTCATGTATCAACTAGGGTTGTCTATATCTTCCATGCTAGGTGGGTTATTCTCATGATGAGTGGACTCCGCTCATCATTCACGAGGAAATTGCCGGTAACCGGGATGCCCAGTCCCATGCTCAAATCACATCAAAATAATTGCAAACAAAACTCCCCCAGGATTGTTGTTAGTTGAACGGCACCCGTTGTTTCGGGCCAGCCATGGATTGATGCTCGTTGGTGGTGGGGGAGTTTAAACTTTACCATTCTATTTGGAAACCGCCTATAATGTATGTAGCATGGAAGATATCGAGATCTATTGGTTGTTATGTTGACAATGAAAATATACCGCTCAAAATATTATGTATCTCTATTTCAAAACCGAGCTTTGGCACCTCTACAAATCCCTGCTTCCCTCTGCGAAGGGCCTATCTATTTACTTTTATGTTGAGTCATCACCCTCTTATCAAAAAGCACCCGCTGGAGAGCACCGCTGTCATTTGCATGCATTATTATTAATTTATATTCGGTATGACTATGACTGGATCTCTTTTACCATGGATTACAATGTTTAGTCAGTCCTTGATCTTTAAAGGTGCCCTGCATTTATGTTTTGCGGTCTTAGAAAGGGCTAGCGAGATACCATATTGTTATATCATATTATGATTGTTTTGAGAAAGTGTTGTCATCCGAGATTTAATATTATTGCTCGCTAGCTGATTATGTCATTGATATGAGTAAACATGAGACCTAAGTGTTATTGTGAATATGGTTTGTTCATAATCTTTGTTGAAAACTTGAATGCTGGCTTTACATATTTGCAATAACATGAGCAAACAGAGTTTGTAAAAGTTTTTCTTTATCACTTTCAGTTTATCAATTGAATTGCTTGAGGACAAGCAAAGGTTTAAGCTTGGGGGAGTTGATACGTCTCCGTCATATCTACTTTTCCAAACACTTTTGCCCTTGTTTTAGACTCTAACTTGCATGATTTGAATGGAACTAACCCGGACTAACGTTGTTTTCAGCAGAATTGCCATCGTGTTATTTTTGTGCAGAAAAACAAGTTCTCGGAATGACCTGAAAATCCACGGAGCAACTTTTTGGAATTAATAAAAAATATTGGTGAAAGAATCAACGTCAGGGGGCCCACACCCTATCCACGAGGGTGGGGGCGCCCCCCCCCCCCCAAGGGCGCGCCCCCTGCCTCGTGGGCCCCCTGAAGCTCCATCGACCTCAACTCCAACTCCATATATTCGTGTTCAGGGAGAAAAAAATCAGAGAGAAAGATTCATCGTGTTTTACGATATGGAGCCGCCGCCAAGCCCTAATCTCTCTCGGGAGGGCTGATCTAGAGTCCATTCGGGGCTCCGGAGAGGGGGATTCGTCGCTTTCGTCATCATCAACCATCCTCCATCACCAATTTCATGATGCTCACTGCGGTGCGTGAGTAATTCCATCGTAGGCTTGCTGGACGGTGATGGGTTGGATGAGATTTACCATGTAATCAAGTTAGTTTTGTTAGGGTTTGATCCCTAGTATCCACTATGTTCTGAGATTGATGTTGCTATGACTTTGCTATGCTTAATGCTTGTCACTAGGGCCCGAGTGCCATGATTTCAGATCTAAACCTATTATGTTTTCATGAATATATGTGAGTTCTTGATCCTATCTTGCAAGTCTATAGTCACCTATTATGTGTTATGATCCGTTAACCCCAAAGTGACAATAGTCGGAATCCTTACCGGTGATGACTGTCGTTTGAGGAGTTCATGTATTCACTAAGTGTTAATGCTTTGGTCCGGTACTCTATTAAAAGGAGGCCTTAATATCCCTTAGTTTCCAATAGGACCCCGCTGCCACGGGAGGGTAGGACAAAACATGTGATGCAAGTTCTTTTCCATAAGCACGTATGACTATATTCGGAATACATGCCTACATTACATTGATGAACTAGAGCTAGTTCTGTGTCACCCTATGTTATAACTATTACATGAGCAATTGCATCCAACATAATTATCCATCACTGATCCAATGCCTATGAGCTTTTCACATATTGCTCTTTGCTTAGTTACTTTACCGTTGCCACTGTTACAATTACAAAACTGCTACTATTACTTTTGCTACTGTTACCGTTACTTCCATACTACTTTGCTACTAAATACTTTGCTGCAGATATTAAGTTATCCAGGTGTGGTTGGATTTACAACTCAACTGCTAATACTTGAGAATATTCTTTGGCTCCCCTTGTGTCGAATCAATAAATTTGGTTTGAATACTCTACCCTCGAAAACTGTTGCGATCCCCTATACTTGTGGGTTATCACCTGCCATGTTCGGTCTCCTGGAGTTTGACCCACGGAGGATTGCTGCAGTCCGGATGGAACACGACAACAACTCGGCCCTACATGATGACCTTTAATAAATAGCTACCTTAGGTTAGGATTTAGACTAGGGTTTTATTGTGTTGTCTAGCCATCGCTACAATTCACATCTACAAGACGTGTAGGACTATGCCTTGTCAGATCCACAGTGGAACCCCAACTTTTGATCTAGTTTGTGTGCTTATTTTTTCATCCACAATTTCAGATTGCAATTCACCTTTGTTCTTGCCGGTTCTCGATTGCTTGCAGGAACTCGAACCTCGTTGTTCGGGTTGATCGTGCTTATGGTAAGGTCAATAACCATCAAAGATTGGTTTAGCGATTGTCGAGGCGTATCATCGGGTACGGTATAGCCGGATCGTCAAGGTGAAAATCCACCAAATCGATAGTTATCCCCACTCTCATCGAATGATCGGGCCACCGTCACATCAGAGCATCAGTGAGGAGATTCATGTCACCAGTCATGTGATTGGTGCAACCACTGTCCAAAACCCGTTCGTTAGCTTTTGGACTATCATCTTGTAGAAGCATTAGTCTCACTTAAAAATGCATATACTTTAGTTAAACAATATGATGATCAACTTAATCAGTGAATTTCATCAGTAAGCATATAACAAGCAGCATAGGGATGTGTGAAATGAGGAATTCATTTCATCATGATTAGCTTGCATCCCATCAAGCATTATGTCAGGTCTTCAGCAAATTCATCAGACATTCATTGTGTCTGAAGACGTGACCCTGCAGAAGAGTTTAGTTCTTGTTCTTAACCACCCACATTTGAATGAGTGGCTGAGAAGCAATGTAATGCAAAGCATTGATATAGAACTTAGGCATTGAAGAATATGCATTTCTCTTCACACGAGGAGTGTAGTACTCATAAGAATATGCAGAGAAATTCTTAGCAGTTTTGTGCAGATAGTGATTTGAAGAATAATGCTGATATTCATCATATCTCTGTCTGTTTCCATGCATAGAAGTGTTAGTATGAGCATGAGTTGGTCTGCGTCCATTTGACGACTTTGGTCCAGGTGAAGAATTTGCCCTGAGGTTGCTTCTTTTCTTTAGTGGTGTCAAGATGACATTCACTTGAAGATTTTGAACACTTATGGGCACCCAGATTTTCTTCATTAGGGGACCATTCTGGCAGTTAGTACCAACAAACCTAGCAAATACTTCACCATTTTGATTTTTGAACAACTTATAGTTGGAGTCAAATGACTCATCAGAAGAATGTGGAGTATCACAATTGTAGCTAGATAGGGTGGATGGATCAAGTGGAGGTACTTTTGGAGCAGCCCATGTGGTTTTGGGATACTGCTCAGGTTTCCAATAAGATCCATCAGCATTCGGCTTTCTCTCAAAAGCAATACCCTCTTTGCTAGGGTTCCTGTTCAGAATCTGCTTCTTGAGCACATCACAAATAGTTTGGTGCCCTTTGAGGCTTTTGTACATGCATGTGACGTATAATTCCTTCAGAACTGCATTTTCGTCAGTAACACTTGTGGTCTCCTCATATGAGGGGATTGAAACCACAGAGACATTTGATGATATAGCAGCAGTTGAAGCATTTGAACATTCAGCTGAAGAGTTTGCATCATCACGTTCAAGGCATTTTAAGCATGGAGCAACAAATTTTCCTAAGCGGTGTTGATCTGTTGAGAACATAATGAATCATTGTCTTTCTGAAGATCATCATGAGACACTCTCAACTACTTGAGTTCTTGCTTCCTTTGAAGAAATTCATTGGACAACTTCTCGTGTGTGACTGAGAGGGCCACATGACAATTTTCAAGTTTGTCATATTGTGACTTTAGGCGTCTGAGCTCTTCAGACAAACCTTGACCGCGATCCATTTCCTCATCTAACATATCATCATTTTGTCTAGCAATTTTGAATCTTTTCCATAGCATTTTGTTGTTCATTTGCAATTTTAGCAAGTTTCTTATAGCTAGGTTTTGCTTCACATTCAGAGTCATCATGACTTGAAGTATTAAAGTAAGCTTCTCGTGAGGTTACCTTGGCACCTCTTGCCATGAAGAAGTAGGTGGGAGTGAAGTCATCAGCACAGTCTTCAGAGTTGGTGGAGTCACATTTTTCTTCATGATCGAAGATGGACTTGCTCACAAACTCGGTAGCTAGGGCCAAGCTTGCAACCCCAGAGTCAGACTCCTCAGATTCCTTAGCTTCCTCAGATTCTTCCTCGGAATCCATTTCCTTCCCAATGAAAGTGCGAGCTCTGCCTGAGGTGCTTTTCTTCTTTGTTGAGGATTTTCATGAAGACTTTGACGACTTCTTCTTCTTGTCATCAGAGTCGTCATCCTTGCTAGACATTTTCTTCTTTGAGCCCTTTTTCAGAGGGGGCAATCAACGATGTAATTGCCTACCTTTTTGAACTTGTGACAAGTTCTTTTGGCGTAGTCTCGAGCAGAAGCTTCAGTGTTCTTTGAATCGTACTTTGAAGACTTTCTGAAGTGGTTCCTCTTGGAGAACTTTTGGAACTTCCTCACAAGCATAGCCAGTTCTCAGCCAATTTCCTCAACATCATCTATACTGCATTCAGACACTTCTTCTTCTTCAGATCAAGAAATTTCCTTGGCTTTAGCCTTTGCCTTCAGAGCATGAGGTCGTCCATAGCCCGGACCATACATATCTCTCTTCTCAGCTTGCTTAAACTCATGAGTATTGAGCCTCTCAATGATATCAGCAGGATCAAGTGAATTGTAATCAGACGCTCTTGAATCACTAGGGCCAAGGTGTCAAAGGAGTTGTCAAAAGACCTCAACAATATCTTCACCACCTCCTGGCCAGTGATGTCAGCGGCACCTAATGCTCGTAGCTCATTGGCGATATCAGTGAGGCGATTGGAAGTTTTTTGAACATTTTCATTGTCAAGCCTCTTGAAGCGGTTGCAGAGATTTCGAAGCACATCAACTCAGAGTCGCGTTGAGTGGAAACTCCCTCATTGACCTTAGAGAGCCTATCCTAGATCAGCTTTGATGTTTCAAATGCACTCACTCTGCCATACTGTCCTTTGTTGAGATGTCCACATATGATGTTCTTTGCTTGAGAACTGAGTTGCTTGAATCTCTTTACATCAGTAGCATTGATGCTAGGAGCAACAGTGGGAACACTATTCTCAACGATGAACCAAAGAACGTTGTCAATTGCCTCAAGATGCATGCGCATCTTGTTCTTCTAGTAAGGATAGTCTATGCCATCGAAGATGGGGCACAAATCAGAAACCTTGATCATACCTGCGGTTGACATGACTAAAACTCTAGGTGGTTAAACCAAAATTCACACAGAACAAGGGAGTACCTTGCTCTGATACCAATTGAAAGCCTAGGTTATCTCCCAAAGGGGGTGAATGGGAGATTTTTAGAAATTCATCAAACTCTGAAGAATTTGACAAAGATCAGAGTGAAGAAATAGAAATGCAAGGGAAACTAAGTCATCACAGAATCAGAGTACATGTAATCAGGATATGTGAGAGTGAAGAACATGCAATCTTACAATAAGTATGAAGAATATGAACCGAGGAAATGAAAGATAGCATGATGAAATTCTTCAGTTCAAGTTTGTCGGTGTACTAAAAGTAGGGGTACCTTAGTACCCCGAACTTGTGCACGGGCAGTCGCAGCGTCCCGCGGCAAGGCTTGCCGGACGTCCGCCAAGATACTTTGTCATTCCTATCTTACTGCCATCCAAGAACAAAGTGTTAGCTGAGAAGGCAAGGCCCCGGCAAGAGGAGCTTGCCGGGAAGGACAAGGCCCCGGCAAGAGGAGCTTGCCGGGAAGGCCAGCCAAGGCGTTTCAAGAAGACTTGCCGCGACGCACCGCGCGCCCCGGCAAGACCCGGTGAGCGGCGAGCTTGCGGGTGCGACAAGTCAGAGACCGCGGCAAGGCTCTTGCCGCGGCGAAGCCACCACTCTGCGCCCGCGCTCCAGCACATCCGGCGACGTGTCGCCGCAGGATCGCTCCTGGTGCACGTGGCGGGTAGCTGTGAAGCCTAGCGATGCGAGGTGGCAAGTGAAGATGACTAGGAGGCCATCGTGGCAATCCGTGGCGCCCCTAACGGTCGCTTCCGGCACTGTTGGAGCGACCGGACGGGCATTAAATGCCCTTGTCCCCTGCCGTCAGAGTTAGGTAGGGAACATTGTTGATAGTGGTTGTACCAACCCGCGTTTTTACCTTTTTACCCCTCTTTCTGCGTTGCCACCTGTCGGTGACCCCTTTAGACTATAAAAAGGAGGCCCATGCGCACGTAGAAGGGGTTCGACTCATTCGAAACCACAGTATACCCACGCTCTCAAGCAAGAACAGAATACAAACACAAAGCAGCAGTAGGAGTTTTATCTCTCCGGAGAGCTCCGAAGCTGGGTAAAATCCCCCGCGCGCTCGACCTCGATCTGCTCTTCGTGCACCCTCCGCTCCCTGCCGGACCGAGAAGGGGCCCCATGCCCCATAGGTGCTCGTTCCCCACGACATCTCTGGCGCGCCGTAGAAGCGTCGAGGTTGTCTTGAACTGATCCGGTCTCTGCGCGCGCTACATCAACATCTTCATCGACATGCCACCGAAGAAGAAGCCTTCGGAGGTGGCCGCTCCGTCCACGTCGATTCCACCGCCGCCGGAGCAAACGGGCGGAGGAGTAGACGCCGACGGGGGAGCGGGCTCCCACGATGGGACTCACATCGTCACTAGATCCAAGGACAAGGCCCCGCAAGCTTCGGCGTCTGCACATTCACCGCATCCCTCCCAGGAGGTACAAAATCGACAATGCCATGATGCTCCTAGTATGGTACTCGCGTTGGTGTAGGATCGAAAGTATGTCTAGAGGGGGGGTGATTAGACTACTTGACAATATAAAAATTCTGCCTTTTGACAAAGAACAGTTTTTGACAGATTCACAATTATGATCAAGTCAAGCATCACCCTACACATGCAATTCTAGAGTATAGGCAGCGGAAAGTAAATTGCACATGTAGTAAAGAGAGGTGGAGAAGAGCAAACGCAATTTTGGAGACGCGGTGATTTTTCTCGTGGTTCCAATAGGTGGTGCTATCGTACTTCCATGTTGATGGAGACTTCAACCCACGGAGGGTAACGGCTGCGAGAGTCCACGGAGGGCTCCACCCACGAAGGGTCCACGAAGAAGCAACCTTGTCTATGCCATCATGGCCACGCCCACGGTGGGCTAGCCTTACTGGGGTAGATCTTCACGAGTAGGCGATCTCCTTGCCCTTACAAACTTCTTGGTTCAACTCCACATCTCGACGGAGGCTCCCAAGCGACACCTAACCAATCTAGGAGGCACCACCCTCCAAAAGGTAATAGATGGTGTTGATGATGATGAACTCCTTGCTCTTGTGCTTCAAATGATAATCTCCCAACACTCAACTCTCCTCACTGATTTGGCTGTGGTGGAAGAAAGGATTGAGTGGAAAACAACTTGGGAAGGCTAGAGATCAAGCTTCATATGGTGGGAGTGGAGCAACTTGATCTCAACACAAGGGTAGGTAGTTCTCTTCTCGAAATGTAAGATAGGAGTGGTAGTTCTTTCGATGGCTCTCTCCACGAATGAAGAGGGGGTGGAGGGTATTTATAGCCTCCACACAAAATCCAACCGTTACACACATTTGACCAATCTCGGTGGGACCGAAGTTGACAACTCGGTGAGACCGAAAGTTCAAATCATGTGAGCGTTGGGATTTTCGTGGGACCGAAAATACAATCTCGGTTAGTCCGATTTGTGCAAAGACAAGAGCTTGCCAATCTCGGTGGGACCGACTTCATCATCTCGGTGACACCGATTTGATGACGAAGGTTTCTGAAGCTTGGCAACTCAAGTTTCGTGAGACCGAGTTCGAATCGGAAAATCCGAGTTTTTAGGGTTTGGCTTTATGGCTGAGGTGGTTCATCTCGGTGTGGTGAGTTTGGAATATCGGTGGGACCGAGATTACTTATGAGTGTATATGGCGGTGAAAGTTGCGATAGTTTAGGAGATGTATCACTAAGCACTTTGAGCAACCAGATCATCATCATAACCTCATCCCTTTTAATAGTATTGGCTTTCCTATGGACTCAATGTGATCTTGGATCACTAAACCAAAAATGGAGTCTTGAGCTTTTGCCAATGCTTGCCTTAGCATTTTGAGGGTCCACTTCTTGAGTCCTTGCCATACCCATATCACTGAACTTTCTCAAATGATTCTCAAGTAACTATTAGTTCAATGATATATATGTTGTTATTAATTACCAAAACCACCCGGGATTAGTTGCACTTTCAATCTCCCCTTTTGGTAATTGATGACAACATATAGATCAAAGCTTCAACAAAGGATATAATCAATGAATAATATAAATCGCTTTGAGAAGTATGTGATAAGCAAGAGCTCCCCCTAAATTTGTGCATTATTTAAGATTTGCGTTTGAATGCAAATGCACAATCGATTAGGATCATGGGTCACTCTTCCATGTCACATACATCTTGGTGGAGCGCACAAAGTGGTAAGAATGAACAGCATGCACCCAATCACCAAGACATGAGTAAATGGTCATACAAGATAGGAATAGCATATGATAAGCATTAAGCACACATTAAAGCATAGTACGACCAAGCACTCATTAAGATAAAATGAAACGTAGTATCAAACACACTGAATGTTTCGAAAACCAAAAGTATCTCAAAGAAACCGCAAAAGAACGAAAGAGCAAAAGCGACAACAACACTCTCTCTCTCTCGAAGTCCTATGATCTATACAATTTCTCCCCCTTTGGCAACAAGTTACCAAAAAGTTCGAAAAGGCATAGAGCTAAGCGTCACTGGGGACTCTGCTGGCGGCTCCGTGCAGGTTGATGTCGGAGTGGATATGACAACATCGGCGAAGACTTCAGTGATGTCTGTCTTTGGAGGAGTGGTCACTTTGGAGCTAGAGCTGTAGCAACCGATGGAACTATGGAGGTCTTTGAAGCTGTAGTCCCGTGTCGATCCTTCGGAATAGCAGTGATCGGGTCTGTAGGAACCGGAGCGATCTGTTGATAAGCATCTGGACTAAGTCATCCTGCATCTCACGCATAAGCTCTTCCTTCTCCGCTTTGCTTCCTCAATGTCGCCTCAAGCTTGTTGACATTACTTGCACTTGATCGACTTCACGTCCAGAGCGTGGATCTTGTCTTCAACAATCCTCTCTAGGCTCTCCCGAGGCTGTACAATCTTGGCGAGCGTTGTTCAATCCTTTGGGTAGCTTCAAGAAGCTGCTCTCCGACACTCTTTGGTTTAGCTGCTGCTGCTCTTTTCCTTGTCGACTTTGGCTTTCTTGGCAGCTTCGATCTTGGCTTGACCTTCAACGATGTTGGATCCTCCTCATCCATCACAACAACATTGTCCTCATGCTCTGGCTGCGGTGGTAAGTGTTCTCTATCCACCAAGAATGTGCCCGTGCCAAACTTGGCATTGATAAGCATCTGAATCTGCGGGCAAATCCACACGACCTTTTTGGTCACCGCAGTCCTCTTAATGGTCTCAACCATCAAGTCCATCACCTTGAAAGGTGCTTTCTCATCAAGTATATGCAGCATGTTGATAGAGTATCCTCTGATCATGCGATGATCTCCAGACTTGGGCATCAAGGTATGCCTCAGAATAGTATTAGTGGTAGGTAAACCTGCCTGGAGATAGTAAACTGAGCCGAGCTTCCAGATTCCCAAATCCTTAGCTGGAACCTCTTTGTACATGTTCTTCATGGATTCATGATTCTTCTTTGGAATACCATATACATCAATATCATCATCTCGTTGCACTGGAGCATTCAGAAGTTCTGCCCATTCTTCAACAGAAGAAGAAAATCTTTGACCTTCACCATCCATGTAATCTTTCCATCGGGATAGAAATGAGTCAGTGGCATAGAATTGCATAATCATCTCATCGTTCCAATTGGTCAATTTCGACCTACAAAGTCTGCAACACCACATGCAAAGTGAAACTTTCATGCACATGTGGAAAGAAATCTCTGTGCTCTTCGGCTGTCGACTATGGGCTTCTTGTCCATCAAGACGGTCTCATAGAAGTCCTGCCGCTCTCGGTGTGAAATCTGGGTCTCAAAGAGTTCTTCTCCTCACGGCATATGGGTCGATTGTCTCCATAGCCCGAGACCTCTATCTTTCCTTGCCTTCATATCCTCGGCTTGAGGATGAGCATCATTATGTAGTGGCAGTTTCGACGAAGTTTCAAAGAAACTGGTCCTTCATCATCGACTCACCGGTGGCACATCATCCTTGTTCTTTTCAGATCTTTGGAATGTTTCGATTGTCTTCTTGGGCTTGGCGGCAGGCTTTCTTTGGAGCTGCCTTAGCTGGATCAGATTGCTTGGGCTTTGAAGTGGCTCCAGCCTTGATGGCATCACCCATGAGCTTAGGCTTCGAGGAGGCTGGGTGCTTCCTCATCCTCATCTTCTCTGCAGATCATCATGCACTAATCTCTTTCTCTTGGAAGTTTTCTTCACTTTGCTTGCAGCTTCTTCTCCCAAATTCAGCTTCTTAGCAACAGTTGACTGCTTGACTTTTCTGGTGCCCTTCTTAGTTTGCTGACCTTGTGGCTCTTTGGCAACAACTTTCCTCTTGGGCTTTGAGGTGACCTCTTCCTCAACGACAAAATATGAGTCTTCATCATCTGAGTTCCTCTTCTTTCTAGCCCTGGTGGCTGCAGGAGGCAAACCACTTGGTGTACTCCTCTCACCATCATCGATGAGCTGCTGGGATCGGGACTAGTGCCCGCCTCTGGAATATCTGCAATGGGTGTCTCGACCTGTTCGACATCATCACCGCATCGACATGGCTGACAACCCGTGAATAGATAAGGTGTAGGCAGAGAAGAAGAGTCATCACAAATGCAGAAGTTTTGCAAAAAATGAGTTCAAATTCTAGTATTAGGTTTTCACGAAGACATTTCGGTCGACCGAGTTTAAAATTCGGTGAATCCAAGTGTTTAAACAGAAGCTTCCACACCACTTTCGGTTGAACCGAAGTGGGTTTCGGTCCTGCCGAAAACACTAGGGTTTCACTGAATCGTCATTTCGGTCACACCGATTTGCACAACTCGGTTGGACCGAAGGGTGCAGTGCAATGGCCATAGGCCAAATCGGTCATACCGAAAATGTAAAATCGGTCTCACCGAGATGTGTTCGGCGGAAACCTAACCCTAAAACTTTTACTCGAATCTAGTCCAAACGAACTAATCTGGTGTACAGGAAGATTTCAATCGTGGCAAGATTCTAGGCAAACCAAACGTGCATTGAATCGGAGATGGGAGCACGAGTGGGATCAAAACTCACCCTAACTTGGTGGAGTTTCTCTACGGCGGCAACGGCGCGAAGAAGATGTCCGTTGACGGCGACGGAGACTGCGGCGAGGGCGCTGAGCGGCAACGGCGACGATCCGGAGACCAAGGCGACGGCAAGAAGGGTGTGGGGCGAAGCGTTTGAAGGAGAAATCAACACGCGGCCCTCGGAGTATATATACCCCTTCTTTGTCGGTGGGACCGAGTTGTAAAACTCGGTGGCACCGAGATGGATAACTGCAGGGCAGTTATGCACTTCGGTCACGCCGAAAATCACAACTCGGTTTCACCGAGGTGAAAACCTAGATCAGTCTAAATGCTTTCGGTTCGACCGAGTTTGAGTGAGTTGGTCTGACCGAAATCAAATAGAAGGTTTTGGAAGTTAGCCTTTGACGGATCGGTGGCTCAGAGTGCTCCTCACCCGGAGGGTCCGAAAATGACTTGTTCAAAATTTGTGATGTAAGCATGAATAGAATTTGAGACAAGAAAGCATAGATAGCTAGGGGAGGTACTTAGGCATTCTTGTCCATCCATTTGGTCAAAAAAATCAAAACGACCAAAACAACAAATGGATGTCCTTGAATGGATAAAATCATGCATCCAACATGCTCACACAATAAGATAGCAAATGAAATATGTGTCAAACATGCACAATCAAAACTCTAGCTACTATCACACAATTTGTCGATGACTAGGTCATCTTTATATGAGTATATTGACTTAGGAGTCAAATGAGAACATTTGATCATAGGTCATACTCATCGTTTAAGCACAAGTGGGGTTACCACTTTTACATAAAGCATTGATGTGTTCACATCATTTGAAGATGCTTTAGCTCAATTTTTTAGAGCAAAGCTCCCCCTAGATGTGAGAACCCCTTTTAAAGGGTCAAACTAACCTTGGGTTGTCGTAGAAGACTTCATGTAGATGTTGAAGATGTGGATGCTCAATGTTGATGAAGATCATCAAGAGTTGGGAGCAATCCTTTGGATTCGGGCACTTTCAATACCTACATGGGTTAGTCCCACAAGGAACAAACAAGGATATCCATGGACATAGATTGAAGTTCACAATAGATGATGTCCATGAAAGCAATGATTACCTTGTCCCTTGACTTACCGACAAGAGGGTTTGTGACTCCATGAACTAGTGCACAATGTGGAAGTTGATTGCACAAGTTTTTGCCAAAATGAATGTGAGTGAAGTATGTTGACGGAGTCACCCTAAAGAACTCTCTAGTTCTTCTTCTTCGGGATCCACATCATCTTGATGGGAATCCTTGGGGTTGTAGTTGAGCTTGACGAAGTAGAACTTGACGTTTCCTTGGGAACCCACTTGACCATGGCTTGAGGTGCTTCAACAAATGCATCAATCTCCTCTTGAAGCTTGTCCTTGCCTTTTAGCTTGTGGTCTTGTGGTGGAAGGTCATCTTGAGCTTGTTCCACATTGGAAGAAGTAGGATCATACTTCTCCTTTTGAAGAACAAACTGTGGAGTAGGATATTGACCTTCTTCCCATTCAACACCCTCGGCGTTGAACTTTCGCTCAAAACCAATTCCTTGATTCTTCCGTGCCTTCCTTGCTTGCGAACAATTTCCTCAAAGTTCTTGCTTCCGGCAAGGCTCTTGTAGACACCTTTCTCTATAATCCCTTTCAATAAACTATTTTCTTGCTCAAGTGTAACTTGGCTTGAAACATTGTTAGTGGAATCAAGAGAACTACTAGAAGCAACAATATTGGATTTAGCATGGTTATTGTTACTATTAGATGAAGAATTTTTCTTATGCTTGTCATGCTTAGTCTTAATAGGTGGCAAGAAATTAGACAAGAGAAGTCGTTTGGCAAGATATGAAGAACTCTTCTTTCGAAGATCGTCATTGATTGCTTTTTAAAACTCATGTTCTTGCTCTAGAGTGAGCTTCTCGAAGCGTAGCTTCTCATGAGATCTTAGAAGCTCTCTATGATCTTCTTGAGTTGTTTCATGAGCTAACTTAAGAGTGTTTAGTTCTTTAGTTAGACGCTCAATCTCCTTCATAGCATTGTCATTCGACTCTTCTCGACTATAAGGACTACTAGCATGTTTATCATTACTAGGCTCACTAGATTTATCAAGCAAGAGCTCATCTTCACCAAGCAAGTCATCCTCATCACTATCAAAGTCAATGAATTCAGGG
Organism: Aegilops speltoides; assembly: GCA_021437245.1. Taxonomy (NCBI): domain Eukaryota; kingdom Viridiplantae; phylum Streptophyta; class Magnoliopsida; order Poales; family Poaceae; genus Aegilops; species Aegilops speltoides. The sequence continues at coordinate 284,980,220 of CM038143.1, read as the reverse complement.
TGTGATACTTTGGGGCCTTTAGCCATGAAGCATCTTCCAATTCCCTCATTTGGTGAATCAAATAAGTCATAGGAGTTGGAGTTGGAGGACACGAGAGCAAGACCGCAACACCTTCATCTTGATCAGTAGTCGGAGTTGGAGTGATAGCTTCTTTCGGATTGATTGTCGGAGTCGGGCCGGAGACCCATTCACCTACATGAGCTTGATGTTTTCTTCTTGTGTAGCTCCTTGATGACTTGTCTTTCCTCTCCGAATCCTTGCTTCTCCGAGAGGGTCTTCGTTCATAACGATCATCTCTACTCCTTCTCTCTTTCGAGGTGACTCATCTCTTGAGCTTCTTCTTCTTGGAGATTCTTCTCTTCTCTTGTGGGGAGCCGTACACTCATTTGAGTAGTGTCCGGTCTTCCACAATTGTAGCAGCTTCGATCACGACTAGAAGATCTCTTTTCATCATATGATCTAGACTTTGAGCTTCTCTCTTTGCTTCTACTCTTGTAGAATTTGTTGAAGTTCTTCACCATTAGGCTTATCTCTTCATTGGAAACTAGCTTGTCACTTGAGGTTGTGGGAGCATCACTTGTAGCTTTGTAAGCACCACTTGACTTGTTGTGAAGCTCTTCCTTATCCTTAAGTGTCATCTCATGAGAAACAATTCTTCCAATGACTTCGGTTGGCTTGAGATTCTTGTAGTTTGGCATCATTTGGATCAAAGTGCACACGGTGTCATACTTTCCATCCAAAGCTCTGAGAATCTTCTTGATGATGAATCGGTCGGTCATTTCTTCGCTTCCTAAACCGGCAATCTCATTTGTGATGAGAGCAAGCCTAGAGTACATTTCAGCGACTCCTTCACCTTCCTTCATCTTGAACTTGTCAAGTTGACCTTGAAGAACATCTAGCTTTGATTCCTTCACGGACTCGGTACCTTCGTGCATTTCAACCAAAGTATCCCAAATCTCTTTTGCATTCTCAAGGCGGCTGATTTTGTTGAACTCCTCGGGACACAAAGCATTGAAGAGAATGTCACAAGCTTGAGCATTGTTTTGCAACATCCGCAATTCTTCCGTTGTAGCCATGATCCGGAACTTTTCCTTCCTCGAAGAATTCACCTTGCATACCAACACAAATAATGCCCCATGCGGCTGGGTTATGGCCAAGAATATGCATTTTCATTTTATGCTTCCAACTAGCAAAATTTGTACCATCAAAGTAAGGACCTCTCTGAAAATTACCCTCACTAGGCGCCTTACTCTCCTAGGTTGTGAAACCAAGCTTATGGAGTCAATGCAATGGAAACCAATACAATGGAGACCAAAGCTCTGATACCACTTGTAGGATCGAAAGTATGTCTAGAGGGGGTGATTAGACTACTTGACAATATAAAAATTCTGCCTTTTGACAAAGAACAGTTTTTGACAGATTCACAATTATGATCAAGTCAAGCATCACCCTACACATGCAATTCTAGAGTATAGGCAGCGGAAAGTAAATTGCACATGTAGTAAAGAGAGGTGGAGAAGAGCAAACGCAATTTTGGAGACGCGGTGATTTTTCTCGTGGTTCCGATAGGTGGTGCTATCGTACTTCCACGTTGATGGAGACTTCAACCCACGGAGGGTAACAGCTGCGAGAGTCCACGGAGGCTCCACCCACGAAGGGTCCACGAAGAAGCAACCTTGTCTATGCCATCATGGCCTCGCCCACGGAGGGCTAGCCTTACTCGGGGTAGATCTTCACGAAGTAGGCGATCTCCTTGCCCTTACAAACTTCTTGGTTCAACTCCACATCTCGACGGAGGCTCCCAAGCGACACCTAACCAATCTAGGAGGCACCACCCTCCAAAAGGTAATAGATGGTGTTGATGATGATGAACTCCTTGCTCTTGTGCTTCAAATGATAATCTCCCCAACACTCAACTCTCCTCACTGATTTGGCTGTGGTGGAAGAAAGGATTGAGTGGAAAGCAACTTGGGAAGGCTAGAGATCAAGTTTCATATGGTGGGAGTGGAGCAACTTGATCTCAACACAAGGGTAGGTAGTTCTCTTCTCGAAATGTAAGGTAGGAGTGGTAGTTCTTTCGATGGCTCTCTCCACGAATGAAGAGGGGTGGAGGGTATTTATAGCCTCCACACAAAATCCAACCGTTACACACATTTGACCAATCTCGGTGGGACCGAAGTTGACAACTCGGTGAGACCGAAAGTTCAAATCATGTGAGCGTTGGGATTTTCGGTGGGACCGAAAATACAATCTCGGTTAGTCCGATTCGTGCAAAGACAAGAGCTTGCCAATCTCGGTGGGACCGACTTCATCATCTCGGTGACACCGATTTGATGATGAAGGTTCTGAAGCTTGGCAACTCAAGTTTCGGTGAGACCGAGTTCGAATCGGAAAATCCGAGTTTTCTAGGGTTTGGCTTTATGGCTGAGGTGGTTCATCTCGGTGTGGTGAGTTTGGAATATCGGTGGGACCGAGATTACTTATGAGTGTATATGGCGGTGAAAGTTGCTGATAGTTTAGGAGATGTATCACTAAGCACTTTGAGCAACCAGATCATCATCATAACCTCATCCCCTTTTAATAGTATTGGCTTTCCTATGGACTCAATGTGATCTTGGATCACTAAACCAAAAATGGAGTCTTGAGCTTTTGCCAATGCTTGCCTTAGCATTTTGAGGGGTCCACTTCTTCAGTCCTTGCCATACCCATATCACTGAACTTTCTGAAATGATTCTCAAGTAACTATTAGTTCAATGATATATATGTTGTTATTAATTACCAAAACCACCCGGGGATTAGTTGCACTTTCAGTTGGAGCAAGGCCAAGCTGGTGGATCGCGAGACGTTCAAGGCCAACATGCGCGTCAGCACGTTGGCACGAGCACAGTACGGTCGCCTGGATGAGATGTTGCTCCTTCTAACACTGTTAGAAGTCTGAGCATAACTCGCTCCTCGCGTCGTTCGCCACCACCGCCCAAGACTCCGGAGGAAGCGCTGGCACGAGCCCAGCTGCTTCTAGATTACCCTCCAGCGCCAGACAAGATCGACGGCTGGAGGGCCACCATTCAGAGCCTCGTCGGCTTCGCCAACGGCGACAAGCCCCGGCAACCGAGCACATCGAAGCCCCGGCAAGACGCCCAGACACGAGCCGACGCCGACAAGACCGCTGGGGGTGCCACCACCATGCACTTCCCGCCCCGAAGGCCAAGATCGCCGACTCGCCGGGCCAACCTCGACACCAACTCCACTGCATCGTCGGACCCGCGAGCTCGCCGCGATCAACGCCAAGTTCTCCAAGAACGACGGCACGAAGACGCTCGCACTCGCATCGAGCGTCGAAGAGAAGCGCGACGTCAGTCTGACCAGCGCGCTGGGCCCACTGTTGATATGCATGCGCCCGAAGACCAGCGACTTGCCGTACACACGGTAGGTTGCCCTGCGTTCACCCGTGAGCTGCGGCAGTCGATGGCCCAAGACCAAGAACTTCAAGCGACGCGTGCGAAAATGCGATGGCGGGATACATCCGTCGAGTTCCTCACCGTCTACACTATCGCGGTGCGAGCTGCTGAGGGCGCAACGAGAAGATCCTCGCCAACTACTTCCCGTTGGTGCTCCAGCCCAACGTCAGATCTTGGCTCATGCACTTGCCGGACAACTCCATCTCTTCGTGGGCGGACCTGTGCCATCGGTTTGTCGGCGCCTTCACAGGTGACCACAAGCCCCATGGCCGGAGAGCGATCTTCATCTGCTGCGCCCGAAGGAAGGAGAACCCTAGCGCAAGTACACACGAGATTTAGCCAGTGCGGCGTAACATCCCAGACGTCCACCCTGCCGCGGTTATCAGCGCGTTTCATCAGAACATGCGTAACCGCAGGCTGAGGGAGGAGATGGCGATGTGCAAAATCAGAGATGTCAGCGAGCTATATGCTCTAGCCGACAAGATCCCCGACAGCGAGCTCGAAGAGACTGGTACCTTTCAAGGAATCAACCCGGGAAGAAGCAAGCCAAAGGGGAAGATCACACTGCCAGTGACGTTTGGCAGCGAGCTGAATTTCAGGACAGAGAGAGTCACGTTTGATGTTGTTGATTTCCCATTGCCCGACAATGGGATACTCGGCCGTCCAGCGCTTGCCAAGTTCATGGCAGCCTCTCACTATGCATACAATGTGCTCAAGATGCCTGGTCCGATCAGTGTCATTTCTGTCCAAGGCGACAAGAAGGATGCACTTATCTGTACCCACAAGATCTATCGGGAAGCAGCAGCCGCAGCAGAACGCAAACCACTTGCCGCTGAAGCTCCCGGGGGGAAGAAGAAGAAGACCAAGTTCGGCAAGAGTAGCTCTGATGCCCACTCCGGCAAGCGCACCTCTTCGGAGTGCTGCGCTACCGTCGAGGACGCACCATCGAGCTCCACCGGCAAGTGCAAGAAGGCGAAGACAGCTACACCAGAGACCAAGAAAGTGGCCGCCAAGGAGGACGGCACTGGTGGTACCTTCACCATCAGTGCCACGCTTGATCCTAAATAGGAAAGCGCGCTTGTTGCTTTCCTGCGGGCAAATGTCGATGTGTTTGCATGGCAACCATCTGATATCCCCGGTGTTCCCAGGAAAGTAATTGAGCACCACCTTGTCGTCTGTCCTCACGCGCGGCCCGTCAAGCAGAGAGTCAGGAAGCAAGCGGTAGAACGCCAAGAGTTCATAGCAGAAGAGATCAGGAAGTTGGAAGCAGCAGGCCTCGTCCGAGGAGTGCTCCATCCAACGTGGTTAGCCAATCCAGTAGTCGTGCGCAAGGAAAATGGGAAGTGGAGGCTTTGTATTGACTTCACGGATGTTAATAAAGCTTGTCCCAAAGATCCATTTCCCTTGCCGCGGCTTGACCAGATTGTCGACTCCACGGCAGGATGTGACCTGCTTTCGTTTCTTGATGCATACTCCGGATACCACCAAATCTTCATGGCAAAAGAGGATGAAGAGAAAACCGCATTCATTACTCCATGTGGCACGTACTGCTTTGTACGAATGCCTTCCGGACTAAAGAATGCCGTTTCAACGTTTGCAAGAGTAGTCAGTCATGCTTTTGAGCCACAGCTGCACAGAAATGTAGAAGCTTACATGGATGACATAGTGGTCAAAAGCAAGGACAAAGAAACTTTGGTTCAAGATTTGGAGGAGACTTTTACAAATCAGCGTAAGGTCAATCTCAGGTTGAACCCCGAGAAGTGTGTGTTTGGAGTTCCTTCCGGCAAGCTTCTCGGGTTCTTTGTGTCCCAGAGGGGGATTGAAGCCAACCCCGACAAGATCAAGGCCATCGAGCAGATTGAAGCCCCGAAGCGCGTCAAGGATGTGCGAAGGCTTGCCGGCTGTGTTGCTTGCTCTCGATGAGGTTCATCTCTAAGTTCATTGGCGCGCCCTGCCATTTTTCAAAATTTTGAAAAAGGCAGGTCGAATGAAATGGACTCCGGAAGCGGAGGCTGCGCTACAGGACTTGAAGAGATACCTGACCTCCACTCCAATACTTGTCGCACCTAAACCACAGGAGAAGTTGCTGCTGTATCTAGCGGCAACAAATCAAGTGGTTAGTGCTGCGTTAGTAGCGGAGAGGGAGGCGGATGATGAGCCAGCAACCACGGCAAGCGAATCCAGCGACAAGCAGGGGGCTCCCCCGGCAAGCTCTGGTCCCGACAAGGATGGATCTGTATAGCTGCCGGAAGAAAAACAGAAGAAGATGGTACAGCGCCCAGTTTATTTTGTCAGCTCCCTCCTACAGGGGGGCAGATCAAGGTACTCTGGAGTGCAAAAGTTGCTTTCGGACTCCTTATGGCCTCGAGGAAGCTGCGCCATTACTTTCAAGCACATGAGATCACAGTCGTCACTCGCTTTCCGTTGAAGAGAATACTGCAAAATCCAGAAGCAACAGGCAGGATCGTCGAGTGGGCACTGGAACTGTCAAGCTTTGGCCTCAGGTTTGAAAGTACTTCAACTATTCAGAGCCGAGCGTTGGCAGAATTCATAGCAGAGTGGACGCCAACAGAAGATGAAGAAACACCGGAGAAGAGCATCCCCGACAAGGAAGCAAATAAAGAATGGGTCATGTACTTTGATGGTGCCTTCTCGCTGCAAGGCGCCGGTGCGGGCGTACTACTTGTCGCACCCACCGGAGAGCACCTCAAGTACGTGATCCAAATGCACTTTCCCAAGGAGCAAGCAACAAACAATACTGCAGAGTATGAAGGCTTGCTTGCCGGACTCAGGATCGCGGCAGAACTTGGGATCAAGAAGCTCATTGTCAGGGGTGACTCACAGCTTGTCGTCCGACAAGTGAACAAGGATTATCAGAGTCCGTTGATGGAAGCATACATTGATGAGGTGAGGAAGCTGGAAGAGCACTTTGACGGCCTGCAGATGGAACATGTTCCAAGAGCTCAGAATGACATTGCAGACGGCCTGTCAAAGTACGCTGCACTTAAGTTGCCTGTGGAACCAGGGATTTTCGTGCTCAAGCTGACTCAACCATCTGTAACACCATCAACTGGACAGAGCAAGAAGAGAAAGTTGGTTACTGGCGACTACTTTCCGGCAGAGCTCCCCGAAGCCGCCGCCAAGAAGGTCCCCAGGATCAACACGAAGAGTGCTGAGGGGCAGTCTGCTCCGACAAGCCCTAGGGTTTGTTTCGTTGAAGCAGACACTCCCGACAAGTTGTGTCCCGACACGCTTGCCGGGGAGCATCATGCTCCGGCAGGATCCCAGATTCTTGCCGTGGAAGCAGATGTTCCTGCAGCAGCATTTGCGCCTTTAGTCCTTACCGTCGAGCCACAAGCTCCGGCATGGGCACAGCAGATTGTCCATTTCCTTCAAATAGGAGAACTTCCCGAAGAGCAAGAAGAAGCGGAGAAAGTAGCCCGGCAATCAAGTATGTACCAGTTTGTCGATGACATACTTTACAGAAGAAGATTCAACCGAGTGAAATTGAAGTGCATTTCCCGGGAAGAAGGACAGGAGCTGTTGGCGGAGATACATGGAGGCATATGTGGTCACCACATTGGCGCAAGAACACTTGCCGGAAAAGCCTTCCGGCAAGGTTTCTTTTGGCCGACAGCCCTCCAGGATGCAACTGCACAAGTAACCAAGTGTGAAGCGTGCCAGTTCCACTCCAAACAGATTCATCAACCAGCTCAAGCTCTCCAAACAATCCCTTTATCCTGGCCATTTTTGGTCTGGGGGCTCGACATCCTCGGCCCCTTTCCCGAAAGAAGTCGGGGCTTGATACTTGTACATAGCAATCGACAAGTTCACGAAGTGGCGGAAGTGGAAGCGATGAGGAAGGTGACAACCGCGGTCGATGGTTAAGTTCTTCAGGTCGATTGTTTGCCGTTTCGGAGTCCCTAGCAGGATCATTACCGACAATGGCACACAATTCACGAGCCGCACCTTCACGCAGTACGTCCAAGATCTTGGCGTCAAGATCTGCTTAACTTCATTGCTCACCCGAGAAGCAACGGTCAAGCGGAGAGGGCAATGCTGAAGTCTTTGCGCGCAGCTCAAGACCAGAACTTTCGACAGGCTGCACAAGTGCGGAAGGAATTGGATCGAGGAGCTGCCGGTGGTTCTTTGGTCGATCAGGACGACGCCAAATCGAGCCACTGGCCAGACACCTTTTGCTCTTATCTACGGAGCAGAGGCAGTTCTCCCCATGGAACTCGTATACGGATCGCCTCGAGTGCTCGCTTATGATGAGCTTGAGCAAGAGCAGCTGCGGCAAGATGACGCGCTGCTCCTCGAGGAGGATCGTCTTCAGGCTGCTGTGCGATCTGCTCGCTACCAGCAAGCTTTGCGCCGCTACCATAGCTGCAAAGTTAATGCCAGAAGTTTCGAGGAAGGCGACCTTGTTCTTCGGCGCGTTCAATCCGCCAAGAATTCCAACAAGTTGACGCCAAAGTGGGAAGGCCCTTATCGGGTGAAACGAGTCACTAGGCCTGGCGCTGTCCGCCTTGAGACCGAAGATGGCATTCCGGTGAGCAATTCCTGGAACATAGTACATCTTCGCAAGTTTTACCCATAAGGCGCGGTTGCCGGAACCCGTTCCGGCAACCACCTTTTGTACAAGCTTTGCCGCTGTTGCATGTAACCCTTTGTACAAAGCCGGGCACAGATCCCGTGCATAAATAAAGATCATGTGCTATGCAAAACTTGTCAAATTTCATGCCTTTTTCTTTTTTTAGCATGCATACACTGACATTTTGTGCAGCACTTGCCCCCGGTAAGCAATAACGAGCCTCAAGGCTCCACATCTTTATTTTCTCTTCTTTCTTCTCAAAAAGAAGGTTCCTCCGCCCACAAGTTCACCGGGGGGGAAGGAGAAGATAATGAGATGGACTAGGCATCGTTTAAAGGAATCTAGCCTTGCCGGGACACAGACGACAGAAAAGCTAAGTTGCCAAAGTTTGAGCACAGTCAGTTTTAAATTTTTAAGTTATATTCCTTGAACGACCGTACCTTGTATGGAAAACCTGTGCGCGGAGGAACCGGCTCGTGGCTAAGTTGCGCCCTTACTTTGTTTCGAGTCCGCTCAACAATGAAAGTGTGCTGCAACTAGCCCCGACAAGGTTTCTTGCCGGATACAACACCGCCAGCAGGCTGCTGATGTTCCGCACTCAGCGCTCGCGGCAAGTGTGTTTGCGCCGGCAAGTTCCCTAAAAGCGTAAGGGTAAAAACATACAAGGAATGGAATCAAGTAAAGGAAGTAACATAGCAGATAGTACCCAGGATAAAGTTATATTACAACAGATAAATTGCCGCGCTTTAATGGATTGTTCCTGTGACATATCTAGTAGCGGCAAGAAAAAGGGAGAAGAAAGGTGGCCTAATCCACGCGCTCGCCGTCGATCCTCCTGACCTCATTCACCTTGTCCACAATGGGTGCGACAATGGCTTTGATTTCTTCAAGATCAGCACCCACCGACAGCTTCTTGAGGACGCGGGTGAGGTCGATGCCCGGGTTGCGAAAGAGTATCTTCACCAACACCTTCTCCAAGACCTTGGCACAGATCGCACGCGACTCGTCGGCCAGCTTCCTCGGGATCCTTTCCCGGAGCTGCTGGAGAGCCGTCACCACACCCTTGAAGAAAAGCGTAAGCTTGGCGCTGGGCTGGAGGTTTTCGTTGGTAGAGTACCCGAAGCCCGCCAAGTCCAGCTCCGCCAGCTCCTCGTCAATAGATGCAGCAATGTTGACGAGGCCCTCCGTCCAGAGCTCCACTGTAGCCTGGAAAGTGTTCTGAGTCTCGGCGGCCCTCGTCAGCAGATCCTCGTTGCCCTTGATCTCTTTCTTCAGCTCATCCTCTCGCCTCTTGGCGGCATCCAGCGTCTCCGTCAAGGTGGCCAGCTTCAGCTCCAGATCAGCGCTCGAGTCCTTGGCGGCGTACAATTCCTTGATCTTGTCGGCAAGTTGAACTTGCAGATCGCCATGGGCAGGGACATCCTTCTCGCGTTCGCGCTGGAGGGCGGCAAGCTCTTCATTCTTCTTTCCCACATCCGCCTCCAGCCGCGCCACCTTCACCTCTAACTCCTTCTTGGCGGCCTCAGTAGCCGCGGCGGCATCCTTCGCCTCCTTGAGCGCTCCGCCAAGTGATTGCTCTCGTACGGCGAGCTCCTCCTCGTGGCTGTCCAGGTTGACCTTTTTCGGCGTCAATTCGCCTTCTCGCCTGGACATCTCCTCGGCGGCGAGCCTCTGCTGCTCCTCGGCTTCAGCCTTTTCCAGGATGAACGCCTTCTTAGCCTCGTCGAGGTGCGCCCTCTCCTCCGCAATGGATTGGAGGGCCTCCTGGTTGCGGCTCTTGAGCTCCTCCGCGTGCTTCTCTATGTCGACTCCCGCCCGCGCGACAAGCGCTTCCCGGGACTCAAGCTTCGCTTGCCGGGCGCGGTAGAGTGACACCAACTTCCGGAGCAACTACTCCTCCTCGGACTCGCCACTGCTGCTGCTGGGCGCGTCAACCACTGCTAGCCCGGCAGAGGCGAGTACTTCCCCGTCAAACTCCTCTCCTTTGACCGGCGCCCTGGAGCTCGACGCCCAGGGAAGCTTGATGTATACGCCCTCGCCGGCCTTCAAGTAGGCGCCTGGCTGGGGCACCTCGGAGCCCAGCGCTGCGTCAATGGCGGAGGGGTCGACGGTCGGCGTAGCGCCTTGCGCTCCTGCATCCTCCGGATCGTCAGTACGATCGCCGGACCCCTCGCCAGCTCCTGCGCCGGCAGTCTTGGCGGCCTCTTCGCCGGCGGGTTCATCAACGCCGGCCTCTTCCTCGTCAGCAGCGGCATCTCCAGTATCGCCACGTGCGCCTTCCTCGCTGGTGGCCTCAGTCTCCATCGGGTCTGTGAGAGGGGGATCTGAAGACAGGAAGAGGAAGAAAAAATTAAGCAAAGATCCAAAAAAGAAAAAGAAGAAGAATCCAAGGGAAGGTTTCCGACAAGGAGGGTTACCTGTGCTGGGCTCCGTGACCATGGGCTCCACCACTGGGGGCTCACTGGTTCCGCCCCTTGCCGGGGACCCCTCCCTTGCCGGGGAGCGCTCCCTTGTCGGGGAATCGCCCCTTGGCGGCGTAGTCGAAGCCGACAGCACCTCCGGGGCGGCCTCTGGTTGCTCCTGGTGGGCCTGTTCTGCTCCTACACAAATGAATCAACAATCAAGATGTCAGCAAAAGAAGAAGCACCCATGCGCGCCCCACAACAGGAAGTGAACCGAACACTTACGCTGGGGGCTGTGCTGGGGGCTGCTGCGAGGAGAAGGAACCGGGTCCGTCAAGGTGGTCTCGGACGTGTCCTCTGCTGTCACGGCAGGATCGTCCTCGATGACAACCACGGGGACCTTGGCCCTCTTCGCCGCTCTCTCGGCCAGAGTCCTGAAAAGGAACCAAATTCAGGGAGAAGCAGATCAGATGCAAGACAAGAAACAACAAAGATCAAAGAAAATCAAGAACAGCGAGAAGAAAGTCTTACTCCTCCTCCCCCTCCTCTTCATCATCGCCAGACTCGGTCGGAGAGGTCAAGTCTGGTACCCTCTCTGCGCGGTGTGGCGGAGGTAGGATCCTTCGGCGTTGCTTGGGAGCTGCTGGCGGATCGAGCGTGGCGGCCGAAAAGACCCGCCTCGATTGCGGCACAGCTGGACCCTCCAGCAGCAACGTACTTGCATGTGGAGCGTGTCCCACGGCGCCGCGGCTGCGGCCTGCCTGCCCCCTGCTGTGTCTCCAACTCGACGGAGGCGCCTTCTTGGTTGGAATTGGGGCTGCGCTGGGGGCTCCGCTTGCGGCAAGCTGCTCGAAGACGGTTGGCCGCTCGCGCCCTCGGCAGGCTCGCTCGCCTCGGCCTCGGGCTCCCCCTCGCCAATGACCTCCCCGGCAAGGTCCTCCCTGTCGGCAAGTCTTGCCGCCTCGGCCGCCTCTGCCTCCTCCAGCGTGAAGCCGAACTCACCCGCGGCGGCGGCTGCTGCCGCCTCTTCGGCCCTGGTGGCGATGTAGCGCATCTCGTCCTCGGTGGTGTCGCAGGTGAGGAGCTTCTTCTCGTCGGCGTTGACTGCTACCTCCGTCAAGCCATCGAAGAATTGCTGCACGACGTCGTCAGCGGGCTCCATCCAGGTTGGGATTATCCCGTGCGAATCGCACTCTGGCATCATTCTTGCGATGCGATCGCTACTGGGAGTTGTTGCACAATGGGATGGCGCCCGCGGCAGCTGAACCACTCGGATGGTTGGTGTCATGCTTGAACAGCTCCTTCAGCATCCCGTCAAGTTCCAGAACTGTGAAGTTGAAATTGAGGCCTCGGCGCAGCCTCATGATATCCGCCGGGCCGCCAAACTGCCAGCGGGCCTCCCCTCTTCGCAGAGGGCGTCGCGACGGCGAAGGAAATCCGCGCCAACTGCCCCTGCTGTGAGCCCGGCAAGCCTGAGCCGGAGGATGCGGGTGGTGGCAATCTTTAGCTTGGCGTCGTCCGGCGACATAGCGCTTCAGTCGCCGCCGCGAACTACCCGAGCCTGGTGCAGGTTGGTGAATGGCTGCGGATTGGCATCACAGGTCCAGCACCACTCCGCCCTCCACTCATCCCACTTGCTACGGAGCTCGCCCGCCAGATACACCTCCTTCATGCCGATTCGTGAGGTCCAGGCGATTCCGCCAGCCAACGGCTCTCCTTTCTCGGCTTAGGGGGTGAAACAATGGCGAAAAAGAGCAACATTTGGGTGGATGCCAACAAAGTTCTCGCAGAGGTGTGCGAAAACCGCCATTGTCAGAACGGCATTGGGGTGAAATCAAGAAGATGAAACCCGTAGGTATTCATGATGTCGCAGAAGAAGTCAGAAAAAGGTGGGCAGAGCCCGCAATAGAAGAACACCGGAAAGAAATAGTACCCTTTTGGGCACCGCTTGATTTAGAAGCTTGGCGGAGAAACACCGGCGTCGCGGATCGCCGCGTCTCCGTCGACCGGAAGAGATAGAACTCCTCCGCAGCGCCTTCGGGTGAGCTCGAGAAAGCACTCGCTCCTTGCGCATCGCCTCAAGCCGCAATGCCTCGGCCGACTTCGTGGCCTTGCTGGTCTTCGGAGCCATAGCGGAAGCGGCGGAGGAGCGCGGAGGTGTTGAGGGCGACGGCGGCGACGGGCGGTGGAGCGCTGCTCTCTTTCGGCTTGGGAAGCGGAGGGGAGCGGCGGAGCTTTCGGAGGAAGGAACTGCAAGTGGCGAAGGTGGGGGAACGGCCCTGTTTCCTCTGCTTATAAACAGGGGAGGCGAACGTTACGCATTTCCTGGATTAAAGTATAGCCCACGATCTCTCCCACGATGCCGCGATTGACGCGTGCCGTTACGAGAGGACGCGGTGGATACGGAGTGGATTTGGCTTGGACCCAGGCCGCATGTGCCCATGCCCTATTTTGGGCCTAGCCCAACAGTGCTCGACACCGTGTATGGCCCAGGCCCGGGGGCTCCTGTCGGTGTACTAAAGTAGGGGTACCTTAGTACCCCGAACTTGTGCACGGGCAGTCGCAGCGTCCCGCGGCAAGGCTTGCCGGACGTCCGCCAAGATACTTCGTCATTCCTATCTTACTGCCATCCAAGAACAAAGTGTTAGCTGAGAAGACAAGGCCCCGGCAAGAGGAGCTTGCCGGGAAGGACAAGGCCCCGGCAAGAGGAGCTTGCCGGGAAGGCCAGCCAAGGCGTTTCAAGAAGACTTGCCGCGACGCACCGCGCGCCCCGGCAAGACCCGGCGAGCGGCGAGCTTGCGGGGTGCGACAAGTCAGAGACCGCGGCAAGGCACTTGCCGCGGAGAAGCCACCACTCTGCGCCCGCGCTCCAGCACATCCGGCGACGTGTCGCCGCAGGATCGCTCCTGGTGCACGTGGCGGGTAGTTGTGAAGCCTAGCGGTGCGAGGTGGCAAGTGAAGATGACTAGGAGGCCATCGTGGCGATCGGTGGCGCCCCTAACGGTCGCTTCCGGCACTGTTGGAGCGACCGGACGGGCATTAAATGCCCTTGTCCCCTGCCGTCAGAGTTAGGTAGGGGACACTGTTGATAGTGGTTGTACCAACCCATGTTTTTACCTTTTTACCCCTCTTTCTGCGTTGCCACCTGTCGGTGACCCCTTTAGACTATAAAAAGGAGGCCCATGCGCACGTAGAAGGGGTTCGACTCATTCGAAACCACAGTATACCCACGCTCTCAAGCAAGAACAGAATACAAACACAAAGCAGCAGTAGGAGTTTTATCTCTCCGGAGAGCTCCGAAGCTGGGTAAAATCCCCCGCACGCTCGACCTCGATCTGCTCTTCGTGCGCCCTCCGCTCCCTGCCGGACCGAGAAGGGGCCCCCATGCCCCATAGGTGCTCGTTCCCCACGACAAAGTTCATTAGAGGATAGACCACAAATTCTTCAACAATGGAATAATGTAAGGGAGGGTGAGGAATTTGGAACCAGGTTGGATCGGTGAAGACAATGCAATTTGGTAAACCAGTTCGAATTGTTGTATCAACTGTATGCCTGGTTGAGGTGGCTAAGTCACAACTCATAGGACACACAGTCTTCACCGTATTCCTCTTGAGCTAAGGTTACTTAGTCCTCTCCCAATCACTCGTGGTAAATCTTCAAGGTAGACTTCCAAAACCTTCACAGACTTGTTCACCGGCACACCACAACACTTGGTGTACTCAGAATTTGACGCCTAACCGTCTGGAAGGATAGTCTTCAAAGGTAACAGGCATCGGATCACACAAATCAATCTCTTCACTTTGGCTCTGGGTTTTCCTCACTTAGGATTCTCTCAAAGCTGTTAGAGGATGGGTTACTCCCAAATGACAAGTGTCAAGTTCTCTCTGAGAAGCCAACCAACAAGTGGTTGTCAGGGCGGCTATTTATAGCGAGGGGGCAACCCAACACGATATGTCATGAATGCCCTTCTCTGATTCGACCGTTGTCAGGATAAGGACCCACCCGACAGCTGGTCCGCGGTAGAGCAACGGTTAGAATTTGAACTCTCAAATTCATCAGGGCACACAATTTCCTCACGGTAGGCAGATTGCACTAGCGAACTCCTACTCCTCATCCTGACCAAATTCGTCAGCAACCAGATGAACTTCATCACTGTAGTTGGAAAATGCGTCAGCTGTTCATACGTCTCCAACGTATCTATAATTTATGAAGTATTCATGCCATGTTTACAACAATTCTATATGGTTTTGGTATGATTTGCATGTAACTAACCTGGACTGACGCTATTTTCAACAGAACTACCGTGGTGTTGCTTTTGTGCAGAAATAAAAGTTCTCAGAATTGGACGAAACTTTTTGACGATTTTCTTGGAAGAAAAGAAAAATACTAGAGCAAAGAACCACTGGAGGGGGGCCCTGCTGCCCATAAGGCACCAGGCGCGCCACCCCCTCTGGCGCGCCCTGGTGGGTAGTGAGCCCCCTGAGGCCCATCTTCGTGTGAAACCGACGCCAAAAAATCCTATAAATGCAGGAAACCCCCGGAAATAACCCTATATCAGAAGTTCCGCTGCCGCAAGCCTCTACAGCCATGAAAAACCAATCTAGACCCTATTCTAGCACCCTGCCAGAGGGGGAAATCATCACCAAAGGCCATCTTCATCATCACGGCGGCCACCATGATGAGGAGGGAGTAGTCCACCCTCAGGGTTGAGGTTTTATACTAGTAGCTATGTGTTTGATCTCTCTTTCTCATGTTCTTGATTTGGAACAATCTTGATGTATCAAGAGCTTTGTTAATATAGTTGGATCATATGGTATTTTCCCCTCTCTATCTTGTTGTGATGAATTGAGTTTTACTCTTTGAGATTTCGTTTTATTGGATTGAATACTTTTATGGATTTGAGTGCACTTGATGTATGTCTTGCTATGAATACCCATGGTGACATTGGGGTGTCATATTGATTCACTTGATATATGTTTTGGCACTCAACTCGCAGATTCCCGAGGTGACATTGGGGTAATCTATGCAAAGGGATTGATGCATGTTTTCGTTCTTGTTTCTCTGGTAGAAATCTTCGGGCACTTGTTGAGGTTCTTTGTGTTGGATTGAGTATTATGAATCTGAAATTGTTTGATGCATATCGTATAATCAACTTACAGATACTCGTGGTGGCATTAGAGTATATAGGTGACATTAGATTTGGTTGATGTGTATCATATGGTGTTATTTTAGTATGAACTCTTGGGCTGTTTGTGACACTTATAAGGGTAGCTCGATAGATCAATTGGAAAGGATGACTTTGAGGTGGTTTCGTACCCTACAAACAATTTCGTCTTATGTTCTCCGCTGGATAAGAACTTTGGAGTGACTCTTCATCGCACGTTGAGGGAAGGTTCTATGATCCAATTACATTAGCATTGTTGAGAGATTGCACTAGTGAAAGTATGAACCCTAGGCCTCATTTTCAAGCATTGCAATATCGTTTATGCTCACTTTTGTTACTTGCTACCTTGCTGTTTTTATTGTTCCTATTAAAAAAATCAATATCTACTATCATTACTACACATGTATCACCATCTCTTCGCCGAACTAGTGCACCTATACAATTTACCATTGTATTTGGTGTGTTGGGGACACAAGAGATTCTTTGTTATTTGGTTGTAGGGTTGTTTGAGAAAGACCATCTTCATCCTACGCCTCCAACGGATTGATAAACCTTAGGTCATCCACTTGAGGGAAAATTGCTATTTTCCTACAAAACTCAGCACTTGGAGGCCCAACACGAGTCTACAAGAATAAAGTTGCGTAGTAGACATCAGTTGTTCCAGAGATTTCCAAAGGCTTCACTCAAAGAGGTTTTTGTGTGTATAGGTTTGACTAAGTTTGAGCATCACTTTGGAAATGTGAAATATGTTTCACCTAGACCCCCTTTAATACTACGGTTTTTCCTATGACTCAAATAAGAAGAAAAGGAACTATGAAAATAAAGTCTTCACATCAATTTCTTCAAAGGTCGTACCTATTTCATCACCAAATTCTTCACTTGAAGAAATCCATTTTTAGCAGTCGTCTTCCATGTGTTAAACCAAATATTCAGGGACTCTGTTTTCTGTGTATAGTCACAAACACATTAGGTCCTCAACCTATTTGTCTTCAATACTCAAAAAACACTAAGGGGGCACTTGACGCACTTAAAAAATAAGCACAACCAGGATCGAAAGGCGTCCATCAGACACGGTTTTCCTCTCGTCCCTGGCAGCTTGAAACCCTAGCCGCCACCAGCAAGAGACTAGCCTTCCGGTGCCTTTCTCCAGCGCCCCTCCACTGACGACCTCTTGGTCGTTGGTGGTGAGGGGGGTCGCTAGATCCCGCGCATGCGGATCGCTTTAGCTTTAGGTTCTAGGCCCCTTGTAGCTTAGGCTTTGCATTGTTCGATGTACTGGCTTCTGCGGCAGCAATGATGATGCTAAATAAAGAAGCTCTAGATTCTTCTCCGGCGTGGCGGTCGTTTCTATGTGTCGGTGATGGATTTGGAAACAATTCTGTTCAAGCGGGGTTGTTGTGGTGGCAGCAACATCCTTGTGGTGGACTTGTGTCCTCGGGCTCCGCCGTTGAGACGATGTCTTCTCCAGCATCGACGCGGAGGTTGGGAGGTAATCCAGGAGTGGACGCTGGTTGTGATCTGCATCAACAACATCCCTATTATCGTCGTACTCTTGTGCAATGACAAGTGAATAAACACTCATCTTCAGAATAACACATCTAGCATGGAAAATATTGGCCACCCCTTGCCGCTTCATGAGCGGTACGGTCACACAAAAAGGAAATTCATTTTTCAAAATAAGAGATGGCACATACAAATTTACTTAGAACTGCACGGAAATACCGCATATAGGTAGGTATGGTGGACTCATATGGCAAAACTGGTTTTAAGGATTTTGAATGCATGAGTACTATTTCTACTTAGTACAAGTGGAGGCTAGCAAAGAGATTGAGAAGCAACCAACCATGAAACAAAAATTCACATAAACGAGCATTAAGCATAACTAACACCGAATAATGCACCACAAGTAGGATGTAATTGATATGTCTCCAATGACAGCAGGGACAACAAGGCGCGTATTGTATTATTGCCATCAAGGATAAAAAGATGGGGTTTATATCATATTGCTTGAGTTTATCCCTCTACACCATGTCATCTTGCCTAATGCGTTACTCTGTTCTTATAAACTTAATATTCTAGATGCATGCTGGATAGCGGTTGATTTGTGGAGTAATAGTAGTAGATGCAGAATCATTTCGATCTACTTGTCGCGGACGTGATGCCTATATACATGATCATGCCTAGATATTCTCATAACTATACACTTTTCTATCAATTGCTCGATAGTAACTTGTTCACCCACCGTAATACTAATGCTATCTTGAGAGAAGCCACTAGTGAAACCTATGGCCCCCGGGTCTATTTCCTATCATATAAGTTTCCTATCTACTTTATTTTGCAATCTTTACTTTTCGAGCTATATCATAAAAATACCAAAAATATTTATCTTATCTTTTTATCTCTATCAGATCTCACTTTCGCAAGTGGCCGTGAAGGGATCGACAACCCCTTTATCGCGTTGGTTGCGAGGTTCTTGTTTGTTTGTGTAGGTATGAGGGACTTGCTTGGAGCCTCCTACTGGATTGATACCTTGGTTCTCAAAAACAGAGGGAAATACTTACGCTACTTTGCTGCATCACCCTTTCCTCTTCAAGGGAAAACCAACACAGTGCTCAAGAGGTAGCGGTAATTTCATTGCATAACTACTAACTTTCGTGCTTGCATAGGGAATCACAAACCTTAACACCAATATTCTTACGAAAGCATAATTACTCACCAACATGACTCATATATTATTATCAACATATCTCAAAACTACTACAAAGAATCAACTTTATTTTGTCCAATGATATTCATGAACGTTTTTATTATATACATCTTGAATATCTATCACTTTGGGACTAGTTTCATATATTGGAATTGCTTTTGACAAGCTCAAATAAATTTAAGTGAAGAACATGAGCATAAAGATTTTCATCTCTCAAAATAATATAAGTGAAACATGAGAGAATTTCTTCAAAAATTTACTAACTCTCAAATAAATCTAAGTGAAGCATGAGAGTATTTCTTCAAAAATATTAAAGCACACCATGCTCAAAAAGATATAAGTGAAGCACTAGAGCAATTCCATAGCTCAATTTTTTCAAAGTGAAGCACATAGAGAAATTCTAACAAATCATAATATAATTTTGGCTCTCTCAAATAGGTGTGTCCAGCAAGGGTACTTGTGAAAACCAAAAGGCAAAACAAGCAAAGACTCATATAATGCAAGACGCTCGAGGCAAAACTCATCATGCGTGACGAATAAAAATATAACTCCTAGTAAAATTACCGAGGGTTGTTAGAAAAAAGAGGGGATGCCTTCCGGGGCATCCCCAAGCTTAGTTGCTTGGTTCTCCTTGAATAATAACTTGGGGTGCCATGGGCGTCCCCAAGCTTAGGCTCTTTTCACTCCTTATTCCTCATCCATCGTGATCTCACCCAAAACTTGAAAACTTCAATCACACAAAACTTAACAAAACCTTCGTGAGATCAGTTAGTATAATAAAGCAAATCACTACTCTATGTACAGTTGCAAACCCATTCATATTTCATTATTGCATTATACACTACAAAAAAAAATACACTTCCGTGATGATACGTGTTTGTCACAGTAGGTCACGTTTTCTGTCATGCATGTACATCCATGACAATTTTATGACAGAATCAAGATAGTCATACATGTGTTGTCGTAGAAGTGTTCCATGACATTACCAAAATTATCATCATGAAAGTGTCCACTTCCATGACGATAAATCATGCGTCATGGAAGTGCTTTCTTCAAGGGTGACCGACATGTGGCATCCACCATAACGGATCGCTTTTAAGCTATCGGGTCCAGTTTTGGATCCGATAAGCCACTAACAGACACGACCAATGGGGATTTTCCACGTGTAAATTTCTCATTGGCCGGAGGAACAACGTGTAGCCTCACCGTTATTCCGGTGAAAAGGACGGCCCGTTAGATTTGGTTAAAAGGTAGCGGGCCGGCCCACGGAAAGCCTGTTAACGGCCTATTCGCATATAGCCCATTTACAGCCCGCTAACTCACGGCCCATTACGGCCTATCGGAATTAGGCCCAGTAGCGTCATTTGGGTCATCCAATACGATTCCTGCCCGTTGTAACTTCCAGCCCATGTATGGCCCATGACGTCTTTCGGCCCATATGAGTCCCTTTGTAACTCTTGGCCCATTAACGGCCCGTGGTGAAACCGGCCCAAAATGAATAGTGTATCGCTTTATACCCATTAGCGGCCCATTATTCCATTGGGACGTTTCCAGCCCGTGTTACCTTTCGGCCTTCTAAGGGCCCATTTATTCTTTAGCTCATTTCCAGCATTCGGTTACTTACGGCCCGTTACTGGCCTCTTCTGCTTTTGGGCCAAATTCAGCACATGGTTACAGTCGGCCCGTTTGTGGCCCGTTAATCCATTGGGCCGTTTTCATAGTGTTATCAAATACGACCTATTAACAGCCCGTTATGGTTAGGCCATAAAACATACGATTTCCACTCTAGCCCGTTTACGGCCCATTTTGCGGACAGTTATTGGTCCACGAATAGTACGGCCCATGTTTGGCGAAACGATTATATGGCCTGTACAAGGCCCGTAGATTAGATGGCCTGTAGAAGGCCCATGGATCCTATGGCCCGTAGAAGGCCCATTGATCGTACGGCTCATAGAAAGCCCATGGATCCTACAGCCCATAGAAGGCCCATGGATCGTACAACCCATGGAGGGTAGCAGGACCATGGTTACAACAGTCTGTGTGTTGCCATGGTTATTGTGGCCTAGTTATAAAAACAGGTTATTGTGGCCACTAGAAAAAAGCGGAAAAAGAACTGTAGTGACTACAAGAAAACAACTAAACAAGACAATAAGGGAATAAATAAGCAAGCAACTAACGTGGGCTATAACGGCTATTACACACATTACATCCACTGGGCATCAAAGTTCGCCACCAGTGCAAATATAGGGAACAAAGCGGCATATTACATACGTTGGCCGTCTAAATTGCCCAGCAGTGCAAATAAACGCGGTAGCAAAAAAAGTCCATAACTGAAACAACTTCTGAAGAGCTCAAGAAGCGTTATCTTGGGTATCCACCATGCTGGCAATAAGCTTAGCAAGCTTATTAGCTTTGTCCTGTTTGGCGCTAAAGTCCTCCAATGCTAGTTGTTGCACCAGAAAGTATGCATCTGAATGCTCCAGGGACTTCCATAGTCCTTCGGCTTCTTGTTGCACATAGCTGATCAATGTCTTTCAGCTTGTACTTGAAACTCAAGAATCGAACTGATTCACACAGTGAGTTTGAATAGCTTGTGCCAGCGGTAGTGGCCAGTAACTCGAACAATAAACCAAGATAGGACTTTGGGGTTGTCTCACTGTCTTCAAGATAGTTTTCCTGGGTTGTTTTATCGGCTTTGTTGGAGACCAACAAGGATGTCTCACTATCCTGAACCTTATCTGCATTACTTCCTTTATCATTGCTTAATAAGGCACTATTCCCGAATATTCTATCATCATTCTAAAAGAATAAACAAGCAGATACATAACAGGTTTAGCATGTACTAGTATATGAAACTCATTTGGGTGGACCAGTTCATTAGTAAGGTGGACAGGATTAAACTACCAAGTCTTCTATTGCCAAGTAGTACATAATAAAAGCATCAAACAAACATATATCTATGTCCTATGGTCACTGCATTGTCTAGCCAAATCAAAATAGAGACACGGTTCAAATCATATCGGTTCAAGACAAAGCAGCACTGAAAGAATACAAAGCGTGGGAAACTACATGATACACAAGATTTCAGATGGGTACCATGGGTCTACAAGTACAACAACACTATTGGCTCTGTTGTGATGCGAGTGATGTGCATGATATGAGAAGTCAACTGTATACACAATTGAAATTGAAATCAACAGAGCTATTTATAAGAGCAAACCTGTTAAAGAAACATGCGTAAACATACCTATTGTGCCATTGGAGTTTCGATTGGATCCATTAATTTAAAAATAAGTTTGTATGAGTAAATACAGTGATAGAAGAGGAAAGCAGTATGAATGATAGCAATGGAATCTTAAATGAGAACAGTTGTTCTTCAGGTTTAAGCACTTGTTCTACATGAATATAGTACAGTAAGACGCAGGCATATAGTACTTAAAAATAAAAAATGAGCTCATAGACCTTACCACATTATTGGTTCGGGACCAGTACAGAACAAGGCGTTCCTAGTCATCGTTCAGTAAATGTGTCTCAAGAGAACGTAAGGGAATTTGATGAGTTTCTTTGCCACTGAAGTACGTTTTCTTCAGGTAATTCCGATATTTCCACCAAGCATTCTTGAAGATAGCAGAGGTATTAGCACACGTTACCTCATCCTGAGTTTCCAAACTGGTTCTTCTCTATAGAGAAAAATGGGAAAATTTGCTGTATTATAACCATCATGGAGGTAGAATGTATGGGACAAAGCAAAGTAATTTCCATGAATAACATTACTTACACATAACTCCTGGACAAACACCCGCAACTGGCATTTTCCTTCATCTTTAGTATAATATTTCCATGATGGGAAGATACGCACATAGGATTTAACAACATTAAATGTGATAGATGCTAAACTACGAATTGCTGGTTGTGCTTCCTCCACATGAATAGGTGTACTAACTGGTGGAGTTGGGGTTCGCTGTGGTAGTATTGGTGCTTTGGGCACTAAAGCTGCCTTACTAACTGCTCTTGTTTGGGAGCTCTGTGTTGGAGATGGTGATGTGTCAACAGGAACTGGGTTACTATCTGCTGGGGTTGGGGTTAGATTGGGTGAAGCTGGTTCTCTGTCCATCACAATAGGGGTACAATCTGCGAGAGTCTGGGTTATGTGTGGTAGGGCTGGTTCTCGTGCATGTACAACCGGGGTGCTACGTCCACCAAGAGGTAGCATTGTTTTATTTGAAGACGTGGTTTTACTCCGCTAGATGCTGCCATCACACGCTCCAATTCAAATGGCTGATAAACAGGAAACATAGTTGAATGTACAGACATTGTATGAGAGACAGATGCAATAGATAGTGTGGAAAAAAGAGGGCCTGAAATAGTTGACATGTATATTGTTTAACTAAAAAGGATAGCATGACATAATTTCACATATATGATGTCTATCTAAACTGGATAGCATAGTGTGACATAATTCAAAGATATGATGACTAACTAAATAGGATGCCATGAGATAATTATATGATGTCTTCAGTAAACAGTTTCGCATGACATAATTCACATACATGTTATCTAAGTAATCAAGATCGCATGATTTAATTCACACATGTGATTTATATGCTAAGCAGAGGGCATTCGCATATATGATGTCTGAACTAAGAACATGGTGTTGAATATTGTGTATATGATGTCAAAACTATGCAATGCAAGACACCATATGCATGATATGAGCAGTATAACCGTGCCAAGTTAGAGGATACAACTCGGTGGGGGAATAGGACTGGTCATCTGTCTCGGAATCCATCCCTGAGGAGCTATTGGGACCCAGCAAGAGATCTGCTTCGACAGGTAGCACTCTCTGCTCTGAAGACATTCTTTTCACTCTAGATTTTTCCATCACCCACTCAAATGGCTAATTCACATGAAGAGTAGTTTAATGTACAAACATTGTCGACAAATGGAAATGCAATGAAGAAAAGGATGGGCAAGATATCATTCAAATATATAATGCCTGGTTAAATAGGATGTCATTGCATATTATTTCACATATATTATGGCTGGCTAAAAGAGATGAGACTTCATAATTCCCATATATAATATAGAAACTAAACAGGTGGCATTACAGAACATGTCTAAACTAAGCAGATGACATATATGATGTCGAAAGTAGGCACTGAAAGGCAACATATGCATGATATGACTAACATCATCATGCCAAGTTAGATCAAACACCTTGGGGGTAAATAGGAGTGGCCAGCTGCGTCTGAATCCGCCTCAGAACAGATATCTTCCTCTGGATTACAATCTGGGGAGGGGAGAGGGTTTGCCATTGAACCCACCATGGAGCCATGTCTGCATGACATGTTATTGCCACGCAAAACTCTTCTCTTTTTTCTCTACATGTTCAGCATGACTATATAAAATATCTGACATGCATACGGAAAAAATATAGTGAGATTATGTGAGGGGAGCATGCAGAAATCTGGAGTGATGGTAACAACCAGTGGATGGATCCAAAAATAATGATAGCAGGCTGATGATAGCTTTAATTTAATAAAAAGACAGATGATGATTGCTTTATTATTTCTTTCCCACCCAAGATGAACAACATAGGCAGATATACTATTCATTGCTGCCTCGATATGTGCCAGATAATAGATAGAGATACTATTCATTGTTGCCTTGATATGTGCCCCACAACTAATTTTAAAACTCAAGTTTGAACATTAATTTGGACCTGACTTGGAGTCTAAGAGGTAAATAGGATGATAAAGTAGCAGGTAATATTAATCAATGCATAATATAAGTAGAAACAAAAGAGTGCAACCTCTCTTGTGGACCCATGTACTCCTTAGGTTCATCTGCTGAGTCGATGATGGTGATGCCATTGCAGTGGGTGCCGGCGGCAAGGAAGGAGATCTGAGGCGGCAAAAGACAGTCAGGAGTCGTGATGTCTGGTTTGGTGGATGCTTCTATCGATGGAGCAGCTCAGGTGAGGTGGACAACGTCATGGTAGGAGCAGGACAAACCACACAAAGTTTTCTTCGACGCCTACGTGTAACTGAGGTAATTTTATAAGGGCTCCTTTGGCTTGCAGGATTCTAAAAACGCAGGGATAGAGAAAACACCGGAGTAGGATAGGAATGCACATCGAAAACAAAGCATTTGTAAACACATGATTTCTGTCTACTTGGGTGTTTGGTTCACAGGAATTGGAAGAGCAGAGGAATGCAAAGAAACATGGCCAAATTAAAGTGAAACCATATGAAAGTGTGTACAGTTAGAATGTTATTCTGCCACTAATGCACTTGGTCTTGTTTTGATGCATAGGATTTTGAAAAGTGGGTTCAGGTGGATGTTTTGCTTCATTCCTTTCAACAAAATGCAAGAATAATTGAATAGTAGAGTGCCATAGGAAAATTTCCTATTGCTATGCTTTTCCCTGAGTTTTTCCTTTGAACAAAAATAGCCCTAATGGATGGACATGAATGCAAAGTACTAAGTGATGCGACAAGTGCACAACCTCTTTGTTGTAGCCATGTCGACCTCGGCATCATTGGGTTGGTCGCCGAAGAAGTTGAGGCAGAGGTGGCTGTCGGAGGTGTGTAGGAAGATCTGAGGAATCTGTAGACGGCGTCCAGGGCACTGCTCTATTGTGATGGATGGTTCCGTCGTTGGAGCAGCTACGGCGAGCCGTAACACGTCGAGGCTGAAGCAGTACAAGACAGACATCATTAATCTCAAGTGGGATTCTAATAGCATCTCCAATAGATGATGTACAATACATTACCAAAAAGTGATAGATGTAAAGTTTACATCACCAAAAAAACACCTGACTACAACAGATGAGGTAAAAACTGTTGACTCTGGACTTAACTGTCAAAAATGAAGTTTACTGTGGAATCTGAATGTTACTATCAAAATTGAACGCACTGGTAGCAATGAGGCACTTCACATGTAGTTTAGGCCACTCGAGCACTAGTAGTAGAGAAACAGTGATCTAAATCAGCAGGCGATAGATGGGGAACACAGTAGCAGATAGCAGCCGAAGCAGCAGCGCCTGGAGGAGCAGTGCGAACTAGAGCCAGAGCGGCAACTCGTGTAGCTACAGTAGCCCGTGTACCAGCATCAGCAGTGCGAGTGAGAGCAAGAGCAGAGCAGCCTGAAAGCGAGGGGAGAGAGAGCAAGAGGAAGCGGCGAGGGCCGAGCAGAAGACGAAGCGAAGCGAGAGCCGAGCAAAGACCAAAGAAGCAGCATGAAAGCGAAGCGAAGCGAGAGCCATAGCAGCAGCAGCAGCATATCCAGCTGGTATGGACGCCACCGCCTAAGGGGCCCGCGCTGGGGGAGAGCCGCCGTGGAGATGTCGCCTGCGGTGCCGGCTTCGAGGTAGCCCCGCCATGGGGGTGCGGGATGGAGCACCTTCGGTGCCGGGAGGTCAACTTAAGGAGAAGGTGCGATGCGACAAGTGTACAACCTCTTTGGTGGCATCGAGTAGGCCTCGGCTTCGTCCGAGGAGTCAGTGAGGATGTCGCGGTTCCGGTGGAGCAGGTTAAGGCGACGCTGTGGGGATGGAGCAGCCGCGATAGACGAGGCGATCGTCGGAGTAGCTCCTTGGAGGTGGAGGACGGGGCGGCTGAACCGGCGGGACGACGGATCCTCATCCAGGGAGGTGGATGAGGGACGTCGAGCTGTTGCGGTGGACGACATCATCGGGGAAAGGCTCCGGCTGGGCAATGGTGAGGTGGCGGATGGAGGAGGGTGGGGTTTCGCGGCTAGAGCAGAGAGGTTATGGCGGCTTGGTATTTCGAATGGCGAAAAGGAGGCGATGGGAGGGGGGAACCATGACTTAGGGATGCGCTTGCCCAAAATGTAGGGCGTGTTACAAAAGTACCCCCGCCGATTTGAACTAGCGGCCCTTTTGGCTCAGGTTTAGAAGGGGGATTTCGCGTGTCAGGATTTGGCAGCTAGAGGGAGTTTTCGTGCGCGTTGTAATTTCGGGATAACAAGGCGTGGGCTGTGAAGGTGCGCGTTTTGGGAGCTCGATATCTGAATTTTCGGGATATAACAAGGCACGGGTTGAATTTTAGGGACAAGCCTAATGTGTAGTTCTGTATGTACCAAATCAATTTGCACTTCCCTCAACGAAAAAAACAAAAAAAAACAAAGTTTTTCACAACACACAAAGAGAGAGTCTTGTCCCATTTTACTGTACAAATGCTATTCAAAGCTACGTATGAATCCATGTTATGTCCAATTAATTTTTTCGTTGTCTGTATAATGCATGTAACCTACTCTTACCAACATTTTAGTGCATTCCAAATGTCTATACTACCGCTGCAATTCGAACTAGATTTGAATTTGTTTCTCTATTTGAATAAGAATGTACAATCATGATTGTTGCTAACTTAAACCATCATTCATGTATTATCTTAACAACACACCACATGATTACCATAGAGATAGATATGAACTGGAATTCAAATTTTTGAACACACTAAATGTTGATTCCAAATAATAGTACATTTGATGTACTAACTAGATACTCATGATCTAAACCATGTTCCATACGTACACCATGTTTATCACACAAGGTATAGTGCCCCGCCTCCTACATTATGACAAGTATTTAGCCCTAGCTGCAAAAGCCACACATTATCCCAAATTATAATCAATGTTCTATATATTATATGTAGTACTAGCAAGATGCCCATGCGTTGCAGGGAACATCAAAATCCATTTGTATGAGTAGTTTATCTTGTGGGAGAAAAGGATGAACGAGGGAAGGCCTTATTTGCAAATGTGGAGAGGGGTGTGGGTATCTTTTTCCAAAATTGCCATAGTTTCCTTCCTAACTGTCAGATATAAATTGGACGGCCTATATTGCGGGATGGCGGGCACAACATCATCATCACGAAGTTTGTTAGTATAATATATGTGGTATAACATGTTCATAACCATACCATGCATATCACCGTTATATATATCCACGCATGCGTCGGTTTAAAACGCTATGATAAATTCTTCAAATATCTGAATTCACTTTTTACAATGAATTATGATCTCTATTCGTCTTTTAAACCCACACAATCCTCTTATCTTTGTAGCTAGCGCAAACTTTCTCTCGTGCATGCACACGCCCGCCTCCCTCTCACCCTCCCTTAGCATTCTCTAGCTCCATGGCACAAATTCGTCCTTTCACTTTAGGTCGTTCACCCATGGTGTTTGTAGGCCCCCATCTCCTTCTTCCTGGCACACACTGATCGATATGCCTCTCTAGCCAGTTGTGCCTACCACAAACACAAGCTTTTCCTCTTCTCTTCTCATCGTCCATGTCTCACTCCCTCCCCTCTTTTCATCGATATCGTACTCGCACACTCCTCCCCCCTCGATATAGTATGCCTCTCACAACACCTCCTAGCTGCATCCCTCTCTCTGCCCTTCTCTCTGGGCCTTATTTGCTTCTAACACATACATGCATGTATACCGATCGATCTCCCTACATATACCTAGGTCGACTTTAACTATTTTCCCCACGCATCGATTGACGTATTTCACAAGTTATGTCTCTCCTTTCTCCGACCAAGGACGATTGATCTTCTTATGTAGTTATGTGTGCTTACCACAACCATATTGTCCCCCCTCATCATTCGTGCATGCCTCCTGACCCGTCTCTCACACGCACGTGCACATATAGGCAGGCATCCCCTCTCTTATTGATATTGTAGGTGTGCCCTCCGTTTGTCTAGCAAGCCTCTCCCACCATTTGTGAGAAGCAACTCCACCACCAACCCCTCCGACAATCTAGCTCCGTCTCTCTCCCAACCTTATTCCTCTCCTACACATATGCATGGATGTCGATCGATCTCCCTCAATACATAAGGTATTTCTTTCTCCTCCTCCACACATATACCAGCAATTGTACCTCTATAGTTAGGTTTCTGCCCCCTCACCCCCACACACACACATCGATAGTCGAGTGCGCCTGTCCCCTCTAACGTTCCAGTAGGCCAGCCACCCCATATATTTGATGTGGGCACACACAAAATCAATGACACTCTTTATCGATCGCGCGCGCACGCACACACACATCATCCCTCTCTTTGATTCTATGGATACCTCACGCCGATGATATATCCACTCTCTTATCGTGGATAGCCCCCTCTATATATATGTTATATCCATGCCTCTGTTTCACACACATTGCATATGTTACATTTTTTTGATTGAAATATCATCGACACATATTCCCTGTCTATCTCTCACGACCCCCCCCCCCTCCCAGGCCCACACACGCACACACCGATAGTCGAGCGCCATAGGTAGGTATCCATGCCAAAGAGACAAACTGCACCTGTCCCCTCTCACGTTCTAGTAGGCCAGCCATCCTATATCTTTGATGTGGGCACACACAAATTCGATGGCACTCTTTAACATTTATTGATCGTGCGCGCGCACACACACACACATCATCCCTCTCTTCGATTCTATGGATACCTCACGCCGATGATACCTCCACTATCCTCTTGTGGATCGCCCCCTCTATATATATGATATATCCAGGCCTCTGTTTCACACACATTGCATATGTTACATTTTTTGACTGAAATATCATCGACACATATTCCATGTCTATATCTCAACCCTCTCCCCCCCCCCACACACAAAAACGCAGTCACGAACCCACACACTATATCTCTCTATGTTTGTATCTCTCTCACACAAACCCATGTAGGTGGTGTACGTACACAAAGAGAATATGTGCACGTAATCACGCTTCGTGCGCAGCCACACCCGCGCGGGTACACGGTGGAGGTCATTTCTGTACGAAATGGCAGCCCACGTGCTAATTTGAGCGTGTGTAGGGGTTGTTTACCTACGGAGGTCATGTACCACGCGCGCATGAAACAAAGTTCGACATGATGCGTCGGCGCGTTATTTTTAAAGAAAGTTTATCGCTCAATGCCATGTACACAGAATATAAAATGATTTTTTGGGAGAAAAAGGTAGTCCGATCCACTATATAGAATGGAGCCTGACTGCCGGGATTTGATCTCTCTTCAGAGTATCTCACACAAGGCGGCGGTGGCCTCTCTCTCTCTCTCACCGTTGGTCACTGACCCGGCCGCATCCCGCCTGCCGGCGAAAAGGAAGGATAAGCATTGTTTCTCCGTTCCACTGCACCGAGGCAGCACATCCCGATCTACAGTACCCATCATTCTCTCTGACCAAGCTCCGGCGTGGTAGGGCCTATGCCACTTGCTTGATGCCGCGGTATGGGAAGATCCCGCCTGCCGCCACTCTCCTAGTTACATCCTGACGACCCCCAAGTATCCCCTCTGGCCTTGCTCCACTGCCCATCTTCCCACGTCACTACATGTGGAAAATCTTGCATGTGGATCTTCCCTGGTTCTTTGCCCAAAACGTAGCTCGTTCGGCATACTATCCATATTGCAATCTCGTCCTCACACCGTTTTAGATAAATGCAAGCATGTTGTTATCTTCTCTTAGGACAAGGAATATGCTTCTTTTTTGTCGTCGTATGTGTCATCAACTGTTATTGGTCAGTAATTGTTTACTTTCTACCTCTTTTTTGCAAACAGGGCTATCCATTTCACCTTGTTGCTATTGCAACCTTTTGGTGAACTGCACAAATCACTTTTTTTCTTAAGAGTGTTTTGTGCAGTTCTACTAAAATGTCACACAGGCAGCATATCTAGATTTTAGTGCGACTACACAAAAGGAGATTGGTTTTGCTCTATCCTCCTCATCCAACTCCGAGCCTAATCTTATCCAACTATTTGCTTAATCTTCTCCAACTAGTTAGTCTTAAGAGAGACCGCAAAGCTTACTGGATTCTATTTGTGTGTTTATTGTTCCATCAACAGTCCTCTATTATTGTAATCACACTTAATATCTTTGGAACAGGGACGCTTAGCTCTATTTTAGTGAAACTGCACAAAATGATCGGAATGTTGCATGCTCCTGTCAGCTACTTTTTTTTGCCAACATGCCTTGTTGATTTAGACAGAGCTGGGGGAAAGTTGCTGCTAATGAAAGTATGGATCAATTTTCATTTAACACCTTCTCACAACTTTGTCTTTAGTTGTGATGTAAATATTAGCTCTGATATGCTAATCATTGAGATGCATTAGCAAGGATGTTAGTTTTTTTCGAAAGAGCATGGATGGCAAGACACATGAAACAAAAGTTGAAAGCTTAGAGCATTGTACAATTTCATGTCGTTGGAAAATTATTTGTATAGTGCATAAATTATGTTGCTGGAAGCTTGATAACATTGCCAGAAGCCTCTTTAGCATTCGGGTCCATGTGCCATGCACAAAATCATACTCCCTCCATTCCTAAATATTTTTCTTTTTAGAAATTTCAAATGGACATATTTTTGAGTGTAGATTCACTCAATTTTCTTAATATATAGTCACTCGTAGAAATCTCTAGAAAGACAAATATTTAAGAACGGAGGGAGTAGTGCACAACTGCATGGGAGACTCTCGGCCCAGTCGTTGCGCCACACCTAATAGTGAGTAATGAGCAGTCAAATCATAAGCCCCACCTTTCCCACTGTAAGTTGCTCGGAAGAAGCAACCATCAATATGCTCTTCTTTGAATCTGCTCATACTACTCCCTCCGTCAATATTTGCTTCAACAATCTCTGTGACCAAGGCGACTAGCGATCGGCCTGAAAAATAGCATGTCTATTACTAGAGGAAATATGCGTACACACATGCATGCACTTACTCCACTCCGCATACACACCTACATCGAGAGAAAATTGTGGACTTGATTGCGGTTACCACGCCCTAATTATTGAGCATTAAACCAAACGCGTCTAAAATCTCTCTGGTGGTGGAAATGCATGGAGAGAAATGCATGAGAATGAAGCGCGCCATGTAAGCTGTGACGGAGGGAGGAGTAGTAGAAGGTGCAAAACCAAGTATGCGTATGGCCAGTCGGTTAATGCACTTCCTCTTGGCATATCACTGACATGTGGGACCGGAATGTGAGAAAAACGATCTCAATTGACAGCTAAATGGCCGACCCACCGTTCCTTGAGAGAGACGAGGAGCGAGAACACACAGACAGGCTTGCACGGAGGCCAAGATATATTCGAGCATGGTTGATTGATATCATCATTACATGTTCGATGTTCTTTAATAGTACTATAGGGTTGCCGTTTTCTGCACTTCTCCCAAATAAAAAATGTGTACTTTATCAGAGATTAAAATAAAATAACAGTACCAGCGTTCCACCATGCGGTTCCTAGTACCTGTATACTAGTAGTAGTACTACTCGTACCACTAAACCTTGCACTTGGCTCTTCGCCTCGTCGTGAAGTCGAACAATGATGTTACTATAGTGTATGCCTCTGGCAATCTGACACCGAATGAACTGGTGATAACCCACATGTATAGGGGATCAATTGTAGCCTCTTTCGATAAGTAAGAGTGTCGAATCCAACGAGGAACTAAAGGTAGAACAAATATTCCCTGAAGTTCTATTGACTACCGATACAACTCTACGCACGATTAGCGTTCGCTTTACCTAGAACAAGTATGAAACTAGAAGTACTTTGTAGGTGTTGTTGGATAGATTTGCAAGAATATAAAGAGCACGTAAATATAAACTAGGGGCTGTTTAGATAAAGAAGTAATAAAGTTAGTATAGAGAGTGTGGAAAAGTGGTGGTAGGAGTTGCGAAATTGTCCCCAAGCAATTGACTACTTTACTAGACCGATAGCAAGTTTTATGTGGGAGGGGCCACTGCTAGCATGTCATCCCTGACTTGGAATTCTATGCACTTATGATTGGAACTATTAGCAAGCATCCGCAACTACTAACGTTCATTAAGGTAAAACCCAACCATAGCATTAAGATATATTGGTCCCCCCTTCAATCCCATATGCATCAATTTATATGCTAGGTTGAAGCTTCTTTTACTCTTGCCCTCCAATACATAGTCCTATTAACATACAACTAACCCTATGGTGTGATCCATGCGCGCCCTCATATGATGGGCACCAAAGGACAACAACATAACCACAAGCAAATTAAACCAATCATGGCAATTCATCAATTACCGAAAGGACAATGAAAATCTACTCAGACATCATAGGATGGCAACACATCATTGGATAATAATATGAAGCATAAAGGACCATGTTCAAGTAGAGGGTACAATGGGTTGCGGGAGAGTGGACCGCTGTAGATAGATGGGCGAAGGTGATGGAGATGTTGGTGAAGATGGCGGAGGTGTTGGTGTAGATCGCGGTGATGATGATGGCCTCGACGGCGTTCTGGCGCCACCGGGAGAGAGGGGGAGAGAGCGCCCCTTCTTCTTCATCATCCTTGACCTTCTCCCTAGATGGGAGAAGGGTTTCCCCTCTGGTCCTTGGCTTCCATGGCGTGGGAGGGGCAAGAGCCCCTCTGAGATTGGATCTGTCTCTATGTCTCTCTCTGTTTCTGCGTTCCCAGATTCTGCCCTTTCACCGTTTCTTATATTCTCGGAGATCCATAACTCCGATTGGATTGAAACCTTCAACACGATTCGTTTCCAGATATTATCTTTCTTGCGGCAAAAGAAGAGCAGCAACTGCCTTATGGGGTGTCCATGAGGGTCAGGGGCGTGCCCACCCCCTAGGGCGCGCCCCTTGCCTCGTGGGCCCCTCGAGCATCGTCTCACGTTGATTATTCTTCCCAAAAATCATAAATATTCCAAAAATATTCTCCGTCCGTTTTTATCCCATTTGGACTCCGTTTGATATGGGTTTTCTGCCAAACATAAAACATGCAAAAAACATGAACTGGCACTGGGCACTGGATCAATATGTTAGTCCCAAAAATAGTATAAAAAGTTGCCAAAAGTATATGAAAGTTGAATAATATTGGAATGGAACAATCAAAAATTATAGATACGACGGAGACGTATCAACTGCTACACGTCCACTACCTGGGCGAGGGTAGGTTGCATTATTCAAAAGCTTCTCGTCATCATGCGAGCCACCATGCTTGAGGTAGACGAAGAGGGCGTAAGCGACCTTCACCTTGTCCTGCAGGCTTCTCCTCGTTCTGCGAGTTGATAGGACACACCAAAAAGTAGTGCTAGTCCATACTCCCTCCTTTCCGGTTAATATGGCTTAATATATTTTGCAGGTAAATGAGAGAGCTTTATTCATAAATAAGCATTCTTAGGACGATCAACCAAGAGACTGGTCACTAGGAAGCGAGGTACCCCAGAAAAAAGAAGGAAGTGAGGTGTTTCATCAAGCCAGCTCTCGGTCACATTCAAAGTGCAGCAAGCACGGTTCGCACAAAGATGCGCCGCAAGGTTTGCTGACCTGTTTACATGCTGAATAACAAAAAGAGAGAAAATATTACCAAGCAATCCTATTTCTAACAGGATATAGGAGCCAAAATTAAGAGAGAATTCTGGCGAGTGTTCCATACAATCAACTTCCATTATCACATGCGAGAACCCTCGAAGAGAACCAAATGTGTTCAGATTTCTTTATCACATATTAAAATAAAATAAGAGTACAGACGCTCCACCATTCGGTTCATAGTAGTACATACCTGTATAGTAGTAGTACTAGTAGTAAACTTTGCGCTTGGTTGTTCGCCTCTTCGGGAAGTCGAACAATAATGGCACTAGTATAGCGTATGCTTCTGGCAATCTGACACCAAATTAACTATTGCACGTCAACCGCCTGAGTGAGGGTGAGCTTGCATTAGTCAAAAGTTTCTCCTTATCCTGCGAGCCACCGCGCGCAAGCTCCTCCCGTCCTGCAAGCTTCTCCTCCTTCGGTAAGTTGACGCGACACAGCAAAGTAATGCTAGTCCATACTGCCTCCTTTTCAGTTAATATGGATTAATTTGAAACGAGATAAATACACAGGCTTTAATTGTATATTTGTAAAAGTATGGTCAGTGGACTTCATAATACGCTCATTGCGCTCAATATATACATTTTCCGGTGTTTGTACGGTCACTAGCTCACCCTGGCTGAGTATGTGTGTGCATGCATGTGTAGGTTGAGCACTTGAGGGTGACCGTGTGTGTTCTGTCGTGTGCTCGGAGATGCATGCATTAGGGCGTCGTGCGTGTGTTTTGCGTCCATGTGTACGTGTGACTGTTGCATGCATGCATGAGGTTGTAGTCCCTCACATTCACATGTTCATAAGTCAATGCTTTGTCAAAATGTTGCATGCAAGGTTTAATCATTCGTTGTTCACGCATGCATTCTCGATATTAATACGTTGATAAAGAAAATTTCATTAGGAAAACGATCCCATGAATTGAGTACAAAGGGCACCAATAAGCCAGGACGGAGGGAGTACTAGTAGTGAACCGGAAGGAGGGAGTAGGTACTAGTAGTACTACGTAACAACGTGCAGTAACAAAATTCCTGTATGCGCATCTTGTCTATGTGTCATGCAAGAAAATAGAGATAAGTACAAGTGAGGCTCAGGAACGGTCATACACGTAGGGGGAGTACGTGTAGGGGCCACTCAGGAGCAGTCAGATCACACAGTAAGTTAGTCGGAAGAAGCAACCATCATTTCACTCTTCAATGACACGTATGCAATATAAAATGGTTGATATGGAAAGAAAAAGAAAACTGCTCCATTATATATACACTAGCAGGAGCCTAAGCTACAAGCCTACTTGCTTGGGGTGGTCTCTTCACAAGCATAGAACGACGGTGGCCACACCGCCGGTCACATATCCGGCCTGAGCCCACCGCTGGGGGAAGGGGACGATGTTCCGCGTAGACGCAGTCCACAGCGGCAAGGGAGACAACCCATTGTTGGTGCGTCCCAATCGGGGATCCCCGTGGTATGGACTGATGCCGCCTCCCAACTGCCCTTCTAGCTACACCCCGACGTCCCAGGTACAACTTCCTTTTGGAGCCGGCTTGCTTCACTACTGCAGCTCCCCACGTAGCTCCATCTCCATGTGGATCTTTCACTACTTCTATCGGCTTCTATTTGTAATGAGTTTATGTCTCATGAACTAGTGCCAGTACTATTATTCTAATCACGCTTCTTCAATATCTTTGCCAACAGGGATGCGGCTAGATTTTAGTGGAACTGCACAAAAGCATCGTATGTTCCGAGGGTGCCAGCCATCTTTCCTTCGACAGGTTCTACCTAGCCAGGAAATTAAATCATGTTTAGGGTTTAGGCTTTACGTCGTAGTGACCCCATCAGTAGTTTTTTTGTACACACTCTCACAACTTTTGTCTTTAGTTGTAAAGTAAATATTGGCTATGATATGTGAATCATTGAGATGCATCAGCATGCGTGTTAGTTTTCCTTTGTATTTGATGGAATGTTGTAACGGGGCAACCTTGGAGTAGGAATGAAAATGGAGCGGAAAGTTTCCATTTTTTCGGAGAAAAAATGGAAACGAAGAGAAGCCAACGTTTCATTTCGTTGGATTGTGCCATCAGGCAAAACCAATGTTTAAATCACGTCTGTCGTGTTCGTGTCTCACACTCCTCCACGGCTCCACCCCACACGGTCGCTCGGCATGCCACTCACTGTAAACCGACTATACAATAACTTTCCCGCCTGCTTGTTGCTAGATTGCGCCATGGAGTACTAGCACTACTGGAAGAGATTGACAAGGAGGGGGGAGGACAGCTAGCTGTAGCACGGACTTCTAAGAACTTTTTACATGCATGTTGTGGCCGGGCGTGGCGACCTTTGAACGCGGAGTAGTCGCGTGCACCGGGAAGCGGCACAGCGATGCTCTCTTGGCCGGCGCGCTGCTTCAATGCCGGTGCTAGTGAGAGGTCGCGTCCGCTCTGGCCGGGCATGAATGCGGCACTGACCGTTTCGGGCGGGTAGCACGCGCAGGTGATGAAGAGGGTTCGGTCAGGAGTGGGCGTGGCAGCCGTCCGGACGCTAGCAAACAAGAGATGTTGTACGTAAATATTGCTGCGTATATGATTAATAACGTAAATAATGTGCCAGTTGGACAAATATGATTGGAGATGGAGATGGAGATGGAGATGGAATTTTACGTAAACACGGATATGCATGTCTATGTCTATGTGTGTGTGTGCGACGACTCTCATGACTACCCTTACACACCATCGATGTCTCGTTCTCCCTACACACACACAAACTTAGTACT
Organism: Aegilops speltoides; assembly: GCA_021437245.1. Taxonomy (NCBI): domain Eukaryota; kingdom Viridiplantae; phylum Streptophyta; class Magnoliopsida; order Poales; family Poaceae; genus Aegilops; species Aegilops speltoides. The sequence goes on along the minus strand of CM038143.1, from coordinate 284,943,755 downwards.
GCCTCATTTTGTTCCTAGGATAGGAATATCATAGGAGTGGGAAACAATATGAAGTGAGATAAATGGAATATGACGTACAAGAAGAAATGTACACGCACTCACTCTGCCTACGAGATACCCGCGAGTACACGATGGAGCGCATTTGTACACGAAGAGGCAGCTTACGTATGTAATAATTTTACCCTTTAATTTGTTCACCTAATAATGGAGGTTCGGGGATCACATGTGAGCGATGCAAACTTCGACCTGGAAGCGGGGGCGTATTTTTTATTGAGGTTTCTTTCTTGGTACGTTAAAAAACTTTTGTCAGCCAGTTTTCGTTTCTTTTTTCCGGGAACGCGTGTATTCTATTTAAAACCACTTCTATGGAGAGATTTTTTTTCTCCATTGTATATATAGCCTCTTGTTTGATAGGGTTTCTCGCGTCTCGCTCTCTCACCCTCTCCATATCTGAACAAGATGACAGTGTCCACTCTATCTCTCTCCTCACCGGTGGTCACATATCCGGCCGAATCCCGTCTGTTGTGGGAGGTGAGGAGGTGCGGCGTTGACGTTGTCACCGTCGATGATGGAGGAAGCTGATGTGCACCGTCCTCTTTGAGCCGGCGCTGGCGCGAACGAAGGTCCTCCGCGCCCTTGTTCTCTGTCATTGTGTTGGCAGATCCCGCCGCCTGCCTAAGCGACATCTCGCCCGCCAGAGGTATAACTTCTTTTGGATTTCATGCTTCATTGTACTGGTCCAGCTAATCAGATCACTTCATGCGGGTTTTCTTCTATGCCATTACTCCCCACCTCCCCATGTACATTATCTAGGGTTCGTCAGCTGGTCCAACATCACCTATTTTTTTACTATTATAGAGGAAAGGCCACTCGAAAAGTTGTCTTGGTTTATGCCTCGATGGAGTATACATGTTTTTTGGACAAAAAGTACATGGTGGTTGTGTGGTCATTGTCCATATGCTCCTCCTCCTGCTGCTAATCTAATATTATCACTGGTAAAATGAAGTGATGCCCATGGTAAAGTGACGTCCCTTTTAAGTAATGCTGATGTCAATCTAGAGGCGTCGATAAATGCTTTTGTCCTACTTTTTTTCTCGGGTATGCTGGTTTAGTTCCCATCAAGATAATCATGATGCTTCTGTTTGTTGGTGTACTTCTCATTAATTCTTATTGACAAATTAGATGTCGCTGTTAATTTTGTACCACTACGAAAATAAAGTAACAACACTATATCCATTTTTTATATATTTGCAAATAGCGATGCACATCTCCATACCCGGGCATGTCTTCCTCAATTTTAGTGGAACTGCACAAAATTGGATGGCTCTCGGTGTCAAAACCGGCGGATCTCGGGTAGGGGGTGCCGAACTATGTGTCTAGGCGGATGGTAACAGGAGACAAGGGACACAATGTTTTTACCCAGGTTCGGGCCCTCTCGGTGGAGGTAAAACCCTACTCCTGCTTGATTAATATTGATGATATGGGTAGTACAAGAGTAGATCTACCACGAGATCAAGGAGGCTAAACCCTAGAAGCTAGCCTATGGTATGATTGTTGTTCGTCCTATGGACTAAAACCCTCCGGTTTATATAGACACCGAAGAGGGCTAGGGTTACACAGAGTCGGTTACAATGGTAGGAAATCTACATATCCCTATCGCCAAATTTGCCCTCCATGCCAAGGAAAGTCCCATCCGGACATGGGACGTAGTCTTCAATCTTGTATCTTCATAGTCTTGGAGTCCGGCCAAAGATGATAGTTCGGCTATCCGGACACCCCCTAGTCCAGACTCCTCAAGAGCCCTCGAACCAGCTTCAATGACGATTTAGTCCGGGCGCGCATGTTGTCTTCGGCATTGCAAGGCGGGTTCCTCCTCCGAATAATTCATAGAAGATTTTGAACACCAGGATAGTGTCCGGCTCTGCAAATAAGTTCCACATACCACCATAGAGAGAATAATATTTACACAAGTTCAATCTGCTGACGTATCTCGTGGCATGATGTCACACCACGGCCAAGCGTTCATTCGAATTGTTTTTACTATTCCACCTCAGCGCGTTTAGCAAAGCGGTTTCCTTGGCACGTCCTGTCGAAGCAGAGATCGTGTCCCCTTATTCCGGGATTCTCATCAATACGGGCATGGGTAACCCAACCGCGCCATTGATTGGGGCGCTTGGGAGATAAGCGAGTCTTACCAGGCTGGTGGGGACGCATAGTTTCGTCCGCTCATATATAAGGGGATAGGGATCCACCTTTTTACCTACGCCTTCTTCCTCCTTTGCTTATCCATCTCCGCGTACTCGAGCTCCAGCGCCCAAGTCCGCACATCTCACCTCAACCTTCTCCAACCATGTCCGGAGCGGGAGGCAAGTGGATGGCCTCCTCTGTCATGGAGGGGCACATCAAAAGGTTGCGCAAGGCCGGATATTTTTCCAGCGATATCGCGCACCGGCTCCCCGACAAGGGGCAGCTCATCCCCACCCCCATGCCCCATGAGAGGGTGGTGTTCCTTCCCCATTTTCTCCGCGGACTGGGCTTCCCACTCCACCCATTTGTCCGGGGGCTCATGTTCTACTATGGCCTGGATTTCCGTCATATGGCCCCGAATTTTATCCTCAACATCTCGGCGTTTATCGTCGTGTGCGAGGCCTTCCTCTGCATCCAGCCCCACTTCGGTTTATGGCTAAAGACTTTTAATGTCAAGCCGAAGGTAGTGGGTGGCCGCCAAGCGGAATGCGGAGGCGCCATGGTGGGCAAAATGCCCAACATCACCTGGCTCGAGGGCGCCTTCGTGGAAACCATCAAAGGGTGGCAATCGGGGTGGTTCTACGTCACCGAGCCGCGTGACCCTGAATGGGCAGCGGCCCCCGAATTCAGATCTGGCATCCCCACACGGCTCGCCTCCTAGAAAGAGAAGGGCCTGTCATGGGGCGATTCGGAGGAGCTGACCGGACTCCAATCCTGTGTCCAAACCCTGGTGAACAAGAAGCTCAAGCTTGTCAACGTAGTCTAGGTCATGCTCATCCGCCGGATTCTCCCATGCCAACAGCGGGCTTTCAACTTGTGGGAGTTCGATCCGGCACAGCACCAGACCTTGAGCAGGCTCTTCGATACTACGTACGAAGAGGCCTAGAGGGTGCTGTTCAAGGGCGCCGAGGCTCCCGCATCCTCTACCGAAGATCGCGGATTCAGCTCGCAGCGTCAAGCCGGCGAGGTAAGCTATTTTACCCTTTACGGGACACTTGTCTTTCATAGTTTGACTCTATGCGGGATCTAAACTCCCATTACCTTTAACAGGCCTGGCAGAAGACGTCCGGATAGGTTAACTGTCCGGCTCCCCTTCCAGAAGACCCAGCGGACGCCCGTTTGATGGGGCTGCTAGTCCCGGCGCCTTACGTGGTGCCGGAGAAGAAGGCCAAGAAGAAGGCCATGGGAACCCGGAGGAGTTCCCGGCGCCAGGTGTTATCAGACTCATCGTCTGATGACTCCGAGGCGGACTCCTCCCATGAAGACGAGGAGGAGAAAAAAAGAGGTCTCTCCCCCAGCGGGGGGAGAGAAGAAAAGGAAGGCTTCCCCAACGGAGAGGCCGAAAGGTCCAAGAAGGGAAGGACCCTTCCTCCGGACTGTTCCACCAACGCCGACGACGGCGAAGAGGAGTGGCCCTCGAGGGCCAAGCCCCTGGAGAGATCGTAAGTGTCCGGATTCCAGACTCATGATTTTCCTTTCGTCGCATAGTGTCTTCTAACGCCGAACACAACCATGTAGCCCGCCCAAGGATGACCTTCCCGCTTCATCGAGCGGGTCCCTGGGTTCGTCGGATGTGAATAGCACTTCACTTCCGACTGCCTCCTCCCCCTGTGACGCAGACGATGCCGAGGCTGGGTCCCAGAAAGGGACCAGCCAGGAGGAGGAGGCCCCGGAGGTGCCGCAGGGCAACCTCCCGGACTTTGGACCAGATTCGCACCGAACCTTTGGTGGTTCCGAGTTCATGGCGGGCGCCCCTTCGTATGAAGGGCAAGACAGCGACGCCGGTGACTTCCGGCCCAACCGAGGCGCGGATAATTTGCCGGAGGCGCCAACGGCGCTCCATCATCGAGGAGCACCGCACTTATTATGAGTGCGGTGATTCGAAAGTTCACCACCAAGAGTGGGCTGATGAAGCTCGCATCAGCCTTTTAACAAAGCTTTGAGGTAAGGAATTTAAGATATGTAAAATAGTACCACATAGACAGTAGCCCCTGATGCTCAGTTCGGTGTTCGGAAAGAAAAGCCGAACTGAGGATCTAATAAGATATACGCAGGAGTCTAACGTAAGTATGTCAATATGGGAATGCATGCTGCGCTGCTGACCTCTGCCGCACTAACTGCGGAGGTCAATGCATTGAAGCAGAGCCTCGAGCGGTCCGAGAACGAGCTCGGTCGTGCCAAGAAGTAGCTCGAGGACAAGGAAGGTAAGTAATACCTTATTAAAGTTATACCTTATGGAAAAGGATTTGGTTGCAAAAAATGACAGGAATAACGTGGGTGTTGCAGGGGCTACGAACGAGGTGGTGACCCTGAAGGAAGCGGTGTCCGAGGCCGAACACAATGCGGCCGCGGAATGCACCGAGCGAGAGAAGCAGGAGGCGCGGGTGGCGGAGGTGCGGCAAGAGCTCTAGGCTCTTGTGGAAAAACACGAGAGTTTGGAGAGTGACTTGAAGACTCGAGAGTCCGAGCTCGCCTCGGCTCTTGAGAGTGCCAAAGCTGCCAAGGCCGAAGCCCAAAAAGCCCTCTAGGAGATTGAGGCGATAAAGAAGATAGCGGCGGGTAAGGCATTCTTCATGCAAAGCAAGCACGTGAAAGTGAATTACTTGTTACTTACCCGAATCCGGAGCTCTCCAGGAGCATTCGCAGATCTGCCCAGAAGCAGTCCGATGCTGCCGCATTCTCTTCGGGCCAAGGAGGGAGCTCTACGGAGAAGGTATTCTGTCTCAAGATGCCGAGGCCGACATCCGTGCCACTCGAGCGACCAGCTGAAGCAGCTGGTCGAGCTCCACAAGGTGGCCGAACAGGCGATGAAGGGCCTCATAGTTCGGTTGTGGCCCAAAGAAGCCATGCCTGGGAGCTACTTCGGTCTGGTGCGGCGGTTGGTGGACGCCTGTCCATGGGTTGAAGTCATCAAGCACTCAGCCTGCATTGAAGGTGCCCGTAGGGCCCTTGCCCGTGCTAAAGTGCACTAGGGCAAGATGGACGCCGAGAAGCTTGTGACGGACGCGCCACCGCCGGGTAAGGAGTATCGCACACCCGAGATGTACTATAAGGGTGTCCTGAAGGGTGCCCGCCTTATAGTGGGCGAATGCTCCAAAGATGTAATTTTTGAGTAGACACGCATTTTGTTATCCTGTGCGCTGAAAACTTTGTTCGTATGCACTAAGCAACGCTTGTTAATTTAAAATATTAACTTCTGTGCGGCCGTTTATCAAATCTGAGAGATGGCAAGTCGTTGGCTTCGGCCCCCATGCCACGAGTGCTAGGGTGTTCGGGATAAACTTGAGCGCTCTTGTTCCCATTTTTGGGTCCTTCTAGGGAGGCGCTCAACACAACGAACGAGGCAACCGGACTTATAATGCTTGAACACTCCCACTTAGCCATAGAATTCTATAATTTTAAATTTCGGCCAAGCCCCTAGTGTTCGAAGACCGAATTGGCGCTATCACGCGCTGGGCCGGACAAAGCCGGCTCCACGCTCTAAGCGGCATAAGTCTTTAGGGACTCGAAAAGACCTCTCGAACAGCGACCAGCTCTCGCCTTATCATGACGGTCAGTTTTAGCTTTCTCCACTGAGGTGCTCGACCCAGCTTGTCGGGGGTTGGATGCGACATATGCCAACGGGTGGCTTATCATGGTGGGGGCGAGTAGAACGTCGCGGTGCTCGAACGGATGAGGCGCAGACATGCACGCCGCGAATCTTACCCAGCTTCGGGCTCTCCGGGAGATAACACCCTCTCTCGCTGCTCATGGGTCTCCGCATGATCACTATGGTATGATAGTACGAGGTGCTCCTTGAGCTGTTTGGGAGCGTGGAGGAGCAAGGCTAGCTCTCTTCCTTCTTGCTATGTGTCTAAACCTACCTAGGGCCGAACCTTTGCATGGGTGCCCTGGGTTTAGATAGGCTCTACCCGGGGTACAACGGTAATCCGATCGGGCGTGGCCCCAGCCATCAGGCCTCTCTTGTAGCCGCCCTCCTGCTGCCTGCGGGCCCGCCGATCGGGCGGGCCTCATGCGACAGTAACATCTGCTGTGCGCTAGCTGATGACGCAGGCTCGGTCATGGGGTCGTGGGAACAAGGCCGCCATCTGTCAGCGATCACCGCCGCCACTCCCGTCCAATCTGGTTTATGGCTTGCGGGCCCCTGGTCGGGAGGCGGCCGACTCTGGGGAGGCCGACCGCAGGCCGTCTTCGGACTCTCCAGCCGTCTTCTTCTCTCTCACTGACGGAGGGCCCGGCGATCTCCGGGCCGTACACGCCGCCATCGTGGGCACAGTGCCTTATGCACTGTGGCTGAAGTCGGGAGGCATGGCAACAGGCCGCTACCACCGGGATCTCCGGTGATGCGGCTCATCAGAGCCATGCCCTCCTCCCGTGGGTTTGAGGGACGCCACGCCGGGCTGTACCCGCATCGGTCTCGTAAGGTCGCGGGCCGACTCTCATAGTCGGCCCCTTGAAAGGTCGCGAGCCCGAGTCGGCTTGATTCGAGTCGCCGCCTAGGGATTCAAGCTTCCAAAGGTCGCCAGGGGACTCGCCTCTCAAAGGTCGCCACCGACTCGGCCGAGGGCGAGCCTGCCCCGATGTCTTGAAAGATCTTGGATCACGGGTCAGCCTACCTGGGCTCATTACTCCGACAAGAGTCCCGGCCGGGCGGTTTCAGCGGCGCCGCCTTTGTGGGGCTTCGCAGTTTCATTTTCCCACCGACGACGACTCGGCCGTCAGGTCTTGGGCCGCTTCGCCGAATCGGACCGGCTCCGCGAGGGGCCGCCGCCAGAAGTCGTGGCGGAAATCTGGCGGCGACGTTACGCCTCGCCATTTATGCGACGTTCCGCCGCATGGCGCCACGCGGAGGCGACCTCCGCTCGCCCACGCTGCGGACGGACAGGCCGCCAAGGGGCTCGCTATTACCGCTCGCTCCCGAGCGGATCCGCCGCGCCGAGGGCGGCACGTTATCCCCACGCTGTTATCACCGCGCAAGAATTCGCAAGCAGCGGGCGCCGGGCCGCGGCGCAGCGAATCCCCACGCCGCCTCGCTTTCAGCCCGTAGGGCTATAAGTAGGCGGGGCGGAGCGGGCGGCACAAGACGCCGCACTCCTCCCCGCTCTCTCGCTTTTCTTCCTTCCTTCGCCAAGGCCGCTGCATTCTTCTTTGACGCGAGCCTGTGTTCTTCCTCGCCGGCGATGAGTTTTTCTTCGTCGCGCTTCACCTCAAGGCTCCAACGTAGGGACGGCTCGGACGGGGGCGGAGGACATCGAGTTCTTCGCTAAACCCGCCGCTGCCTCCCGAGCACGGACTTGGTGCAAGCCCGCCCCGCGCCGTGAGAGATCCGCCCAGCCGGCGGACGGCGAAGCGGTCATCTTCCGCCGCACTCATGCGCTGGTTGGGGCTTTTAGCGAGCGGATTCTTCCGCTTTTCCTCGAAGTTTCACAGCCGCAACCGCACCACCTCACCCCAACGTGGTGGTGCTTCCGCTTTCGCCACCCTCGCGCGGCTACATCGGCGTTTCCCCACCTCGAGCTGTGGGGAGTTCTTCTCTCGGCTCGGCACTCAGGTCCGCCGCAACACGCCGCGAAGGCGGCACTCTACATCGCGCGCGGCGACGACGGCCGACAACCCTTTTCCTCCCATCCCGCCGTGAAATCGGTGAAGATGTGGCGAAAACGATTTACGTGAAGAACGCTCGACCGACGGCGACCGGGTCAACTCGCCGCCGACCTCGAGCCACCGACCGCCGGCCGCCTAGTTGGTCCCATCGGTCGGTCACTTTCGACCGGAGTCGGGCGCCGTGCGCCGCCGAAGTCATGATGCGCCGGAGGGGCTCGCCGCCTCGATCTCCTGCCCGCCGTGGCGCGCCGGTTCTTCCGCCTCCGTGGCCGGCCTCACCTCATCTCGCCGATGAGCGGCCGCACGATCCAAGCCGGCTGTGCACCAAGGACATGCCGCGGGAGAAGTGGCGAACTTGGTGAACCACATCGCCCACTACGGGTTCACGGAGGAGTGGCAGTTCGGCAAGGAGCCAGATTCGCGCGACAACCCCTCCAAAGGGTAAGTTGCTTCCGCCAGATTTCGATCTTTCTTAGGCCCCGACTTTTGAGCTCTAATCTTTGCTGGCATCTTTTGAGCAGAACCTCTCACGGCGCCTGCAGCCGGGCGCCACGAGAGAGTCAGGGACTACGCGCCCCGATCATGAGGTCGGCCAAGTCGACGACCCCGACTTGGGGCATGGGCGCTGAGGCCGACGCCAAGGCGGCGGAGAGGAGGAAGACGGCGGCTCAGACTGCCGGGCGACCTTCGCCGATCGGCCCGAGGGCGGCGCCGACGCTGAAGTCGCCTCACCGCCACCGAGAGCCGGATCCGCCAGCCAAGCCGGCGCGAAGAGGCGTCATGCCGGGCCGAGTGTGCCCGGCGGCAAGTCGAAGAAGCTCAAGGGAGCCGCCGCCGCGACCAAGCGGGAGGAGGCGGCCGCGAAGGCCAACCGCTTCCGAAGGGAAGTGAGAAGGCCGCCGCTAGTTTCTTCGTAAGTCCCTTACTCCTTCATTTCTTTTTCTCGATCTCGCTGAGTCTTTCTCGATCTCCTCCGATCTTCTCCAGCCTCCCTCTCCTTGAGAGAGCCGCCCCCTCCGGCTATGGGGTCGGTGGAGACGCTCGCCAATACACGGCGGATTGATCTCGCCGCCACCTTCGGAGGCGACGGCACGAACGCGCGAGAGAAGCGCGAGGAGGAGGCCGACCGCTCGGAGAGGGCGGAGGCCGAGAAGGCGGCCGCCAACGCCAGCGGCACTTAGAGGAGGCCGTGGCTGCGCCGCGCGGCGGATGCCGAGGAGGCCGCTTGTCGCCGAGCGGGCGATGCTCGCCCCCACTGCCGCCGCACCGCCGCTTCGAAGTTCACGGGCAGACCGGGAGGTCGGCACCGCAAACCTTCGCGGGAGGAGGGCGGCGACGCTCGGCTCGGACACTCACGCCGCCCCGCCGCTTCCACCGCTCGTTTTCAAGGTCAAGACGGCAAACAGCCGGTGGACCCGCAGGATCCTCCGACCGCGATGACACCGACGCCAATCGCTTTTTCCAGTCGCCAACCCAGGCCGCCGATTGAAAGGATTAACTCAGCGCCGCGAAGCTCGGGAAACCGGCGCCGCGAAAGCACGGGCGAACTTGGACGCCGAGGCTGAAAGTGCCGCGCCCACCGGCTGGGTGCGTGAAGGCGGCATCGCCTTCCAACCAGGCCCTTCGACGCCCGCCGAAAGGCGCAAAGAGGGCGACGCCCAACTCTACACCAAGGCGATTCGACCGCGGACCTCCGTCCGGTATGCTTCGCTTTTTCCGCTTTCGTTTTTTCCGTAAGGCCAACACTCCATCGGGTGTAGTCCCCGAAGTTCGGGTCGGCTGCCGAAGCAGCGGCTCGAACTCCTTTTAGCGAGTTCAAGACTAACTTTTACTTTGACGGCTTTGCGGGAATACCACAATCTTCAGCGCCACGCCTTCAACCGCAACGCTGAAGAGCCGAGGAAGCGGATCGCCGATCCGACGGAAAGTCGAGGTGAGCCAATTCTTCCTTCATGGGCGCACAAGCGCTCCATGGCTGTAGTCCCCGAGATTCGGCCGATCGCGAGCGCCGGGCCGGATCTCCCCGCGACCTTCCTTCTTTCTTTCTCCGCTGGGCGCTAGCGCGCTGCTGGCTGTAGTCCCCGAGATTCGCCAATCGCTGAAAGCCGGGCCGGATCTCCCGGCGACCTTCCTTCTTGACGACGCCTTGTCTTTTCTTCGAAGCCAGCGCCAACGCCGCCTCCAGAGCAGCTGGGCGAGGCTAACACCGCCTGCCGCGCCAAGGAGGAGGAGGCGATAAGCTCGTCCGAGAGCGCGACCTGCCGGGCGACGCAGCTGGCCGAGCAGAAGGAACTGCCCGGGCGCAGGAGGACGCCAAGTCGCGGAGGATGCCCTCATAGCCGAAGTTCGAGGTCGAAGGCCCGCCTCGACCGACCGGGAGGCGATGCCGACCGCTACCACGAGCTCGAGGACATCGCCGACGGTAATTTTTTTTTCTTCTTGGTCTTCACTGCGCCGGGCTGATTTTGGGTTTTCCGACCGCTTCTTTTCTTGTCTTTGGCAGACTTCTTCCCGCCACTGCAAGCCGCCTCCGCCATAGAGGTGGCTCGGCAGAGCGGCGGGAGAAGGGCGGCGATCGCCGCCAATGCCCCCAAACCATCGACGAGCAGCTTCGAGCATCGGGCTCGCTTTTGTCCCGCTCATCGCCTCGCTGCGCTGTCTTCAACGCGCCGGTGCTCAAGTCGCCGCTCAGGCCGGAGGTGCCGGGCCAGACCGCCACCGGACGGCCGACTGGCCGGAGGTCGCCGCTGGTCGCTTCGAGGCTTGAGGGCTCTCGCCTGCGCCGAGCACGCCGGCCTTGAGTTCGCCAAAGGGTGGTACTGGCTGGACCTCGACCGCCTGGCCGCTGCTCCGGCCGAGGCCCAGCCGAGTAGCTGGAAGGCGCTGCCGATGCTGCTGGCGCTATCGCCGAGTACACGGACACCAGATCTTTGTGCCCGAGCGACCGACGGCGGCGAGGAGGTTCCGCGAGTGGTTCGGGATGCACCCGAGTACGAGGAGGACTCGGCGGAGGTGATCGGCTCCAAGACCGAGGAGGAGGACGAGTCGGAGGATTTGAGGCGAGGAGGAGGCGCCGGAGGATCGAGCAGCGGCCAGCCTCACTGATCAGGCCTCCAAAGAACGAGCCTCGGAAGGACAAGGTGACTGCCGCTGCAGCCGACTGCCGAGACCGCCCAGCCAACTGCCTCGACATCCGACACCGCCGCACCTCCGCCCTCCGGCCCGAGGCCGCCCCTAGAGTGCTTCAGCCTACTGCCTCTTTGTTCCTTTAAAAACTTGTCGGCCAACAATTCCACCAAGGGTGTATTCGCCAAGGGTCCTATGTAAATATTTATCAATTTCCGCCTTTCCTTGCTTCGGTTCTTAGACTTTTTCTTTGCCGCTTCCTTCAGCTTGTCGCTTGCCGACCGGCCACCGCTCATGATCGCCGCCGGGTCAAGTGCTCACTACTTTAGGGAGGCAAGTACTTAGTCGCTTAGAATATCCTAGCAAGTTGGCTGAATGACAGCCGACTCTCGAGAGTCGGCTATCCTGATAAAATTGAGACTACGAGCCGATCGTCATGAGTCGCTCGGTAGGGGAGGCTGGGAGCCGGCTTGGGCTATGCGTAGCTCTTAAGTCCTTAGTCGATTTTCATGTGCGCGCCGTTTTTCCGCCCCCGCCATCGACACCGCTCATGAGCTGCGGCTCTCAGCAGGAGACGGCTTTGAGCGCGGCACATTACTTGTCTGACTTCAGGGAGCGTTTCACAGCACAAGACGGCGAGTCCCCGGGCCGACTAGTCAGACCCGGTGCCAGACGGTATGATAAAAGAAAAAAGCATTTCGGAAGCGTAGTTCATATCATACAGATGATCAAAAAGGCAGTCCCCGAGCTCGTCCCGGGGGGCCTAAGGTCTTTAGTACTTAATACAAAGAGGGTAGCGTGATACATATCGCATCAATCGTAAAATCTTCAAGAAGATTCGCTGCCCACGGGCGCCTGCTTTTGCCGAGTCGCCCTCTTGCGTGCTCGAGGCTTCGAAGGCCGATCAAATAGTAGGCGCTGCTCCTAGCACCTTGTCGATGATGAAGGACCTTCCCATACGCCGAGAACTTAGGCTGGCCGGTTGTTCTCTCGAATCAGCCGAGCACAAGGTCGCCTCTTGGAATGATCTTGGCTTGACTTTGCGATTGTAGTATCGACGCAGATCGCTGGTAGATGCCGACCGACCGAAAGTGCCAACAATGCCCTCTTCCAGCAGATCGACGCCGCCTTGGCGTGCTTCTTCAGCTTCCTCTTCAGTACATGGAGACTCGTGGAGAGTCGAATCAGATATCCGTTTAATGACGGCTTCCGCACCGAGACGAGGAAGAAAGGCGTGAAGCCGTTGACTTGTTTGGGGTCGTGCGCAGACTCAGAGGACGGCAGCAGCTTCTTCAACCCAAAGAGTCGGCCGAAGGCCGAGTGGTTCGACCAATCGAGGTTTGATGTCGACAGATGAGGCCGCTGGCTCGCTCCACCGCCGCTTGATCGCGGATGGGCAACGGACGCTAAGTCCGGCCGATGCCTGCGTCGCAGTAAACGAGCTGGCGCCTTTGGCGGTTGGTGCCGTGCCAGGTATGATGATGCTGTGCGGTATGCCATAGCGCACCGTGATGTCGGCAATGAAGGTCACCGATGTGGGCCCGCGAATTACTTGATGGGCTTTGCTTCTACCCACTTGGTGAACTTGTCCACCGCGACAAGCAAATGAGTTAGGCCGCCGGGCCGTTTTGAATGGTCCCACCATGTCCAGCCCCAAACCGCGAAGGGCCGTGATGGGGATTGTCTTCGCCATGAAGCCGGTCAAGGGGCTTGGAGCGAACACCGCACCCTTGCATTTCGACTAGTTCTTTAGCTTCTTCCAGGCGTCGGACAAAAGAAACCGCGGCCGAAGGCTTTGGCCACGAGCGCCTTTGAAGCCGCATGGTGGCCGTGACTCGCCTCGATGGATGTCTCGAGGATCGCCTGCCTTGTTCTCGATTCTCTACGCAGCCGGTGGACACCAAGAACGCCATACCGACTAACTCTCTGCTGACTATGGTGTAGGCTGCCGCCGGCGTTGTACTTGCCGAGCCAGTGGTCTCGCTCGCTGGTAACTCCTTGTTTACTAGGAACTTGAGGATGGGTTGCGCCCATGAAGGTGTGCTATCTCTTCAACTGCTACCACAATGACTTGCACAAGGGTGGCTGGGCTGGGAGGCGGCGGGTTGGACTCTGCCGCCGCTTGTCGGATCGAGGGAATTCGCTGTCGATCGGGCGCAGCCCTCGGCCGACCGGGCGCAGTCCCCGGCCGACCGGGCGCAGCCGGGCCGATCGTGGCTTTTGAGGTTGCTTGTCGGGCCTTGAGTCGGATCCGACTATCGCTCGCGGAGCCGCACGAAGATGGAGTCGGATTCGTGAAGGCTTGATAGACGGCTTGAGGAGGCGCTCAAGGGCGACGCCGTAAGGTATCGCCGGGCGAGTGGAGCCGACTCGCGCCAAGGCGCTCGCTTGATCGTTGTCGCTTTCTGGCACGTGGAGGAATTCGCACCCTAAAAATATCCGCTGAGTTGTTGCACCAGAAGCGGTAGCTCGCCATGTTTATGCCTTTGGCGCCTCGATCGCCAGATGATTGCCGAACCACCAAGTCGGAGTCGCCATAGCACAGATCCGCGAATGCCGAAGTTCCTTGGCAAGCCGGAGCCCGTGGATGAGCGCTTCATATTCGGTGATGTTGTTGGAGGCGGCGGCGGATTTGCAAAGACGCATTTGAGCTTGTCGCCTTTGGGGAGGTGAGGATGACGCCGCCCGAGGCCGGTGCGCATCTTGGAGCCATCGGTGCGCAATCGCCAATGAGTAGAGTCGGCGCCGGTGGCGGTATCGAGTCTCGCCCACGACGAGGAAGTCGGCCAGCGCCTGCGACTTGATGGCGGTGCGAGGTTGGTAGTAGATGGTGTAAGGAGCTAGATCGATAGCCCACTTGGCCACTCGGCCGGAGGCGCCTCGACTTCCGATGATCTCGGCGAGTGGAGCGTGCAGACCACAGTGATTGGATGCTCTTGAAAGTAGGGCTTCAGCTTCTTGGCGGCAAAATGCATGCCGTAGCACATCTTCTGATAGTGAGGGTAGTTCGCTTGAGGTCGACAAGACTCGCCAGTAATACACCGTCTCTCGGACCGAAGCGCCTTTGCCTTCCTCCTTGCGCCAACTACAATAATCGGCTTGACTACCCGGCTGGTAGCGGCGATGTACAAAAGCATGGGCTCTTTGGGAGTCGGAGCCGCCAACACAGGGGAGTCGCCAAAGATCTTCTTCAGCTTGGAGAAATGCCTCATCCGCTTTATGGTTCCACTCAAAAAGGTGGTCTTCCTCATCAATTGATACAACGGCAGAAGCCGCCAACCGATCGATGAATCGGCTGATTGAAGCCAAGCAGCTCGTGAACTTCGACATCCAGCAATGGCTGGGTACCTCCATTCTCTCAATGGCCTTGATCTTCACGGGTTGCACTCTATGCCGCGCCGGAGACTAAAAGCCGAGGAGCTGGCCGGCTGGGACTCAACACGCACTTCTCCGGATTGAGCTTGATCTCGAACCGCGCAGATTTTCAAAGGTCTCTCGAGGTCTTCCAAAGAGCGCCCCACGCCTCCGCCTTCACCACCACATCATCCACATAAACGCATGCGTTTACCGAGTTGCTTGAGGAGGCACTTCGCATGCAACGCTGAAAGATGGCGCCGCATTCCTCAAGCCGAACGCCATTGTCGCAGCGTAAGGCTCCAAACGGCGTGATGAATGCGGTCTTCACCGTTCGCTGGATTCAGCTTGATCTCGTGATATCCCGAGTATGCGTCTAAGAAACTCAACAGCTCGTGATCCGCCGTGGAGTCTATCACCGATCGATCCTTGGTAGAGCAAACGGGTCCTTCGGCAGGCTTTATTGAGGCTGGTGTAGTCGATGCACATCCGCCATCGCTTATTCTTCTTCAATACCAATACTGGGTTTGCTAACCACCCGAAAAACACTTCCATGATGAATCCGCTGCCGTGAGCTGGGCTATCTCTTCTCCAACGACTCTTCTTCTTCTTTCGACAGCGGCGCAAGGGCTGCCTCGACGGGCTTCACATCCGCCCGACGTAGCTTGTGCTCGACGAATTCCGTCGGTACACCCGGCATGTCCTTGGGGGACCATGCAAAGATGTCCCGATTCTCACGGAGGAAATCGACGAGCTCGCCTTCCTATTTGCTGTCGAGGCCTGTGCCTATGACAGCGTATTTCTCTGGATGCTCCGGGTCCAAGGGTATCTTCTTGGTTTCTTTAGCCGGCTTGAATGATCCTTTTGCTTCCGACTCCTTGGGGTCAGGCGACATCTCCGGCTGCTTCCCAGCCATCGCCACGACACGGTCAAGGAGCCGCTTCTCAGCCGCGATCACCAAAGACTTGGCCAGCCGACCGCTTCTCGCCGCAAGAAGCGACGACTTCTGTAGTCGCCGGCAATGGTCAGATCCCTTGAACTCGGCATCTTCATCTTGAGGTAGGCGAGTGGGAACCGCCATGAACTTGGCCAAGGCAGGTCGGCCAAGCAGGGCGTGGTACGGGCTCTCCAAGTCTACCACCTCGAACCAAACAGGCTCTCGGCGGAAGTGATCTTTGTCTCCGAAAAGGACGTCTATCAGAATCTTGCCAATCGGTGAACAGGAGAGGCCGGGTACGATTCCATGGAACACGGTGTGGCTGCTCTGCAGCTGCCTCCGCCTGATTCCGAGCTTCTCCATGGTGTCCTTGTATAGGATGTTTATGCTGCTACCTCCGTCTATCAGGATCCGCGAGAAACGGGCGGCCCGCCTATCAGTAGCCAAGGTCGCACCTAGAACCAAGGCGTGGGAGCCGGACTCGCATCACCTCTGGGTGATCTGCCCGACTCACCGATAGGCTTCTGACCAATGCATGAACTCAGAGCTTCGCTGCGCCATCGCGTTGACTTCTTCTTCTGTTGGCGCTTTGCGCCGATCATCTGCCAGATCGGTGAATACTACGATGCTCCATGCTCTTTTGGGAACTCGTCTTGACTCGCCGATGGGTTGAGCCGCCGGTTCGGAGGCGGCGGCGGTGGCGGCAGCCCAAGCAGCGCGTGGAGGGCAAGGCCGCTTCCTTGGCGATCCCGATGAGCCAGCTGGCACTTTCGGTGGTGTGGTTCGACGGCTTTGCGCGCTATGGAACTTGCAAGGACCATCCAGAGTCCGCTCATAGGAGAAAGCCGCAACCAGCTTGGACTTGCCGCCTTTACGCGCTTGCCGAGAGCTGCCCTTCCGTTGTTGATCTTCATCGCTACGACCCGCCGATCGCTGGAAGTCGGCCGTGGGGCTTTGGCGCTTGTTGTCGCTCGTCATTGCCGCCGGCTGGCATCTCCACCGGGTTCTGGGAGCTGGGAGTCACCTTGCCACCGTGTTGACTTGGATCTCCGCCTTCATAGAGGAGTCGGCCGTGGCGTTTGTTATGCTATGACTAGCAGTTCGTCGAGGGTTTCGGGCTCATCGCAGAGGAGCTTGTGCTTGAGGAGGGTGCCCTCCCGGCACCCGGCTGTGAAGTACTCGATGGCCTGCACCTCGTGCATGCCCTCGCAGGAGTTTCGGAGTTCGCCCCAGTGCGTGAGGTAGTCGCGTGTCGATTCTTCGGGGCCTTGCACGCACAAGGAGAGCTGGCGCGGCTCGGGAGGTCGCTTGTACGGGCTGGTGAAGTTGCGGATGAAGGCTTCAGTGAAGTCGACCCAGCTGTTGATGCTGCGAGGCTTCAGACTGTTCAGCCATGTCCGGGCCGTGCCCTGGAGCATGAGAGGAACATACTTTACGGTGACTCGCTTGTTGCCGTTGGCGATGCTGACGGCTGTGGAGTAGTCTATCAGCCAATCCTCCGGCTTCACGGAGCCAGTGTACTTGGGCGTATCTTGGGGGAGCGTGAACCCTTTGGGGAAGGGCTCGCTCGATGCGGGCCCAAAGCAGTATGGCCCAACTCATCTTCTTCTCCTAACGCCAGGATCTCGGAGTCGGTCGATCCGTGGCGGGCGCTATTCTCTCGACTCCTCTCGGCAGCCAAGGCGACCTCCGAGAGTTGGATGCTCGACAGCGCGGAGAAACTCGCCGTTCTCTTCGGGTGGAGGAGGCAGATAATCATCTCGCCGCTCCACCGCCTGGGCGGCCATCTTGGTCGCGCCGATGGTGATGCGAGTCGGCCAGGCTTGCAGCCGCTCCTTCTCTTTCTTCCTCGGACTCCACCACCGGCGTCCGGGAGGTCGCGCTTGGTCTCGGCGAGGGGTAAGTCATCGTTCGGCTGCTGCTGCTTGTCTGCTGCGCCCGCTGCTGCTTCGCAAAGCAACGCGCCGAGGAGCTGCTGGACTCGCTCCGTCATTACACGGCGCTCTTTGCCTTCGAGGTTCCTCAGCTCTTCGGTTGCCGCTTGGGCGGCGCGGATGTTCTCCGCAGGGGTGGCATACACGGGGCATTTCGCCCCGAACAAATCGGCGATAGCTGCGCCAAGGCCACGGACCGCACCTAGACGGCTCGCCCCGGAGCCGGGCGAGCCGCTTACAAGACGATCCATCTCGGCTGGTATGCTTCGGACAAGCGCCTCATGCTTGCTAACTTCTTGGCGCCTTCGATGAGCTGAAGGCGGCGTTTTTCCAGCGTCTCGGCGTCGCGCCCTCCGGAATGGGCGCGGTCAGTCTTCAGGTTACCGGCAGCGGTCTGGGGCGCCTTGGAGTGCTCGCCGTGGCCGATGATGAGCACCTCCGTGACGGCACTTCCGCCACTCTCCTCGTACGGAAGCGGCTCGTCGTAGACCACCACGTTGGTGGGGAAGATATCAAGCGATACGGCGTCGGAGTCGACCAGCATCGGGTCGGAGGAGCCTACGGACTCCAAATCTACGGCGGGCTCGCCGGCGACGTGGAGTTGGTCGAGGAGGCCCGCGAGAAGGCTCTCGGGGCCACCCGCGCCTGAGCTCGGCGCAGGTTCGCTCGAGAGGCGACTCGCCGATGAGTTCGGGCGAGGCCGCCGCGCACAGGCGGCTTCGGCGCGGCGCCTTGCCGATGTCAGAACTCCATCCGGCGAAGCCGGGCTGGCTGCGCCGCCAGGAGGAAGAGGGTTCCGCCGCAGCAGATCTCCGGACGACGGTGCACCTCGCCCCACGGTGGGCGCCAAATGTCGGGGGTTGGATGCGACATATGCCAACGGGTGGCTTATCATGGTGGGGGCGAGTAGAACGTCGCCGGTGCCTGGAAACGGGATGAGGCGCAGACATGCACGCCGGCGAATCTTACCCAGCTTCGGGGCTCTCCGGGGAGATAACACCCCTACTGCTGCTCTGCGGGGTCTCCGCATGATCACTATGGTATGATAGTACAGAGGTGCTCCTTGAGCTGTTTCGGGAAGCAGGGAGGAGCAAGGCTAGCTCTCTTCCTTCTTGCTATGTGTCTAAACCTACCTAGGGCCGAACCCTTTGCATGGGTGCCCCGGGGGGTTTATATAGGCCTACCCCCCGGGGGTACAACGGTAATCTGATCGGGCGCGCCCCCCACCGCTCGATCTCTCTGCAGCCGCCCTCCTGCCGGCTTCGGGCCCGCCGACCGGCAAGCCCAGCGACAGTAGAACAATTGTGCAGCAGCGCTGATGACGCAGCTCGGTCATGGGGTCGTGGGAACAGTGCAGCCGTCTGTCAGCGATCACTGTCGCCACTCCCTGTCCAATCTGGTTTATGGCTTGCGGGGCCCTGGTCGGGAGGCGGCCAACTCTGGGGAGGCCGACTCCCGCAGGGCCGTCTTCGGACTCCCCGGCCGTCTTCTTCTCTCTCACTGACGGAGGGCCCGGCGATCTCCGGGCCGTACACGCCGCCATCATGGGCACAGTGCCTTATGCACTGTGGCTGAAGTCAGGGGAGGCATGGCAACAGTGTCGCGCCTCACCGGGGATCTCCTGGTGATGCGACTCACTGTAGCCATGCCCTCCTCCCGTGGGTTTGAGGGGACGGCCACGTCGGGGCTGTACCCCGCATCGGTCTTCATGTAAGGTCGCGGGCCGACTCTCATAGTCGGCCCCTTGAAAGGTCGCGAGCCCGGAGTCGGCTTGATTCGGAGTCGCCGCCTAGGGATTCGGCTTCTCCAAAGGTCGCCAGCGGGGACTCGGCCTCTCCAAAGGTCGCCAGCTGGGACTCGGCTGAGGGGCGCGGCCTGCCCCGATGTCTTGAAAGATCTTGGATCCCGGGTCAGCCTACCCGTGGCCCATTACTCCGACACAGCTCAACTGGGGCACAATCGCAGTGGTTCTCCCAATGCTACCTTAGCCGATATAACGGAACGTAAGGTACCAAAACATGGGAGCCGGGCAAACCCAACTATTGACCCAAGACATGATTCAGAGCCGATGCATATAATGCTATAAGTTCGGGGTGCCGCACTTGTGAAAGTGTTCGGACTTATCACACCATAATTTGGGGAACTTAAGCCCCTGGTGTATTTGGCCATACCAAAACATACGGGCGCAACATGTCATAAGTGAACATATATAGAAAGGAATGCAATGATAGGCAAAAAGCGATGCACTGTTTATTCAAAAAATACTGCAATGAAGGCAGAACGATACAAATAGTGCGATAAGCAAGGGGTGGGACTATTTAACATGTCCCCCTCTAGGGGTAGGCTGCGGAATGGTATGTAAAACAGGTATAATGCTCGTAGTGGAGACCACCTGGATACTCGTCGTAGCTTTTCTGCTTCCCTAGCTGTTGCATCTTGAGTTCGGCAGGTCTACTGCCGGACAGGGCTTCTGGAAAACGGAGTCCTGAGGATAAGAAAAGAAAAAAAGGATGAAAAATTTGGGAGCCCCTGGTGTGGTTGAGCCGCACTCTGGGCATACCGTGGTCGTGCCCCTCCCCCTATGCCCATGGTATCTCCAGAGCGCAGTGATGTACTGGTCTCGCGATTTCGCGAGGGCTGGGGTTGGGGCTGCATTGCTACGTGTGCTCGGAACGTGCTAGGTGGTCTTGTTGTAGGTTACTCCGGGTGCGCTTGACGGTGTCCGGTCGCTTACCAGCCGGACTCGAGAATTTCCTTAAGTGGCTACTCAGACTTCCGCCGCGAGAGTTGCCAGATGCTCCTCCGCTCGGAGAGAGCGCTCGTGTTTCCGCTGACCGTGATGACTCCTCGAGGGCCTCGCATCTTGAGCTTGAGGTATGCGTGGTGCGGCACCGCATTGAACTTTGCAAATGCGGTTCGTCCGGCAAAGGCATGATAGCCGCCATGAACGGGACTATGTCAAGATTAACTCCTCGCTCGAAGTTATCCGGGATCCAAGACCACTTCAAGTGTAACGAGCCTGCATAATTGACCTCTACACTGGTATGACGCCTTTGAAAGTCGTTTTGTGGGTTTAATCCTCGAGGGTCTATGCCCATCTTGCGACCGTATCCTGATAAAGCAGGTTCAGTTGCCGCCGCCGTCCATCAGGACTCTAGTGAGGTGAAATCCGTCGACGATTGGGTCTAAAACCAATGCGGTGAATCCCCATGGCGGATGCAGGTGGGGTGGTCCCTTCGATCAAAAGTGATCGGGCAGGAGGACCACGGATTGAACTTTGGGGCGACTGGCTCCATCGCAGATACGCCCTCGAAGCGCTGCGCTCCGCCTCCCTTTGGGTATGTGGGTTGCGTATATCATGTTCACCGTCCGCACTTGTGGGGGGAAACCCTTCTGTCCTCTATTGTTCGGCGGCCGTGTCTCCTCCTCGTCATCGCTATGCAGCCCCTTGTTGTTGCTTTCGGCGATTAACTTGCCTGCCTACTTGAACACCCAACAATCCCTGTTGGTGTGATTAGCTGGCTTTTCAGGGGTGCCGTGTATCTGGCACGAGCGATCGAGTATCCGGTCCAAATTGGACGGGCCTGGAGTAGTTCTTTTGAATGGCTTTTTCCGCTGACCGGGTTTAGAGCCTCTGAATCCGGCGTTGACTGCCGTATCTTCAGTATTATCGCCGTTAAAGCGGCACTTGTGCTTATTGCGACGCGACCTGCCATTGCTGTCTTTGGTATCCGAACTACCAGAGTTTTTGGTTAGGTTGTTACTGCGGGCTAGCCAGCTGTCTTCTCCCGCACAGAAGCGGGTCATGAGTGATGTGAGGGATGCCATTGATTTCGGCTTTTCCTGTCCTAGGTGCCGGGCAAGCCATTCATCGCGGATGTTATGTTTGAAGGCTGCAAGGGCCTCTGCATCTGGACAGTCGACGATTTGATTTTTCTTGGTTAAGAACCGTGTCCAGAATTGTCTGGCCGATTCGTCTGGCTGCTGAATTATGTGGCTTAGGTCATCGGCGTCTGGTGGTCACACATATGTGCCCTGGAAGTTATCAAGGAATGCGGCTTCCAGGTCCTCCCAACACCCAATTGATTTTGCTGGCAAGCTGTTGAGCCAATGCTGAGCTGGTCCTTTAAGCTTGAGTGGGAGGTACTTGATGGCGTGAAGATCATCACCGCGGGCCATGTGGATATGAAGGAGATAGTCTTCGATCCAAACCGCAGGATCTGTTGTGCCGTCGTAGGATTCAATGTTTATGGGTTTGAAACCTTCGGGGATTTGATGATCCATTACTTCATCTATGAAGCATAGTGGGTGTGCGGCGCCTCTGTATTGGGCTATATCACGACGCAGCTCAAACGAGCTTTGTCTACTGTGTTCGGCCCGGCCGGAATTGCTGTATCCGGCGTGACGGTTGTCGTCGCGTATTGTGGGGAGCCCACGCGATCCGTAGATCGATCTTGTTTGTCTTTCCTTATCCTCCAATATGTCCCGCAAGTCCGGCGCATTCCCCCGTGACTTTGTACTTTTTGAGCGACGCCGGGGTACGGCTTTAATGGAGGGCCTAGAGGCCTCTCTGTCGTGGCCACGAGGTGGCTGGCCAGCCGTATTGTGCGCTGGTGATGTAGGTTTATGTGCTTCCTCCTCTAATCGGGGTAGCAACCTTCATTTGGGGTAGCTTTTGGAGGGGCGTTCGAGTTCATACTCTTCGGCCGCAAGGACTTCAGTCCATCTGTCGGCTAGCAAGTCTTGGTCAGCTCTAAGCTGTTGCTGCTTTTTCTTGAGGCTGCTTGTCGTGGCCATAAGCCTGCGTTTGAAACGCTCTTGTTCGACGGGATCCTCAGGCACGACAAATTCATCGTCGTCGAGGTTTGCCTCGTCTCTGGAGGGAGGCAAATAATTAGCGCCCTCTACCTCTCTATCTGCCGCTCTCTCATGAGGGCTGGCTTCTCCATCCTCATGTGCTGAATCTTGCAGGAGGGGGTTGTCTTCGGCACTGTCCAGGGTTTTATTGTCTCGGTGCCGGAATCTCCATTTTTGCTGTGGCGGGATTTAGAGCGGCGCCGCTGATGCCGGCGCTTAGGTTATTTCTTGGAGGGGTCATCCTCCGCTGTTCCATCGCCATTCCCATCCTTTGGGATGTCCACCATGTATATGTCGTATGACGAGGTGGCTTTCCAGTGCCCTGTAGGCACTGGTTCTTGGTCGTCTCCGGCATCGTCGTCCATACCGTCGATGTCTTCGGAGTCGAAGTCTAGCATGTCGGTTAAGTCATCGACAGTGGCTACGAAGTGGGTGGTGGGTGGGCTTTGAATTTCTTCATCGTCCGTATCCCAACCATTCTGACCATAATCCGGCCAGGGCTCTCCTGATAAAGAGAGACACTTTAGCGAATTCAGGATGTCGCCAAAAGGCGAGTGCTGAAAGATGTTCGCAGCGGTGAACTCCATGACCGGCACCCAATCGGATTTGATTGGCAGGGGCGCGGAAGGTTCAGGGTCCGGAGAGGAGTACGGCACCTTGGAGTCACGAGCTTCACAAGGGACAGGGTCGGTATTCGGCTCTATCGCCATAGAGGTAGCAGCCACCGATGCGGTGTCCAGCCACCCATCCTCAATCGGCGCAGTCAGTTCCGAGCTAAGGGTCGGAGCGGACTCTTGTGCAGCCTCCGGGGCACTGTCCGGCAGCAGAGCTAAATCATGCCCATCGTGATAAAGCGCGGTAGCGCTCGGTCAGGCTCGAATCCGTCGAAGATCAAGTCTCCGCGGATGTCGGCCATATAGTTTAAACTTCCAAATCTGACCTGATGGCCAGGGGCGCAGCTTTCGATCTGCTCCAGATGGCCAAGTGAATTGGCCCGCAGTGCAAAGCCGCCGAATACGAAGATCTGTCCAGGGAGAAAAGTCTCGCCCTGGACCGCATCGTTGTTGATGATCGAAGGAACCATCGGGCCTATAGTTTACGACACAGAGGAGCTCTCAATGAAAGCACCAATGTCGGTGTCAAAACTGGCGGATCTCAGGTAGGGGGTCCCGAACTGTGCATCTAGGCGGATGGTAACAGGAGACAAGGGACACAATGTTTTTACCCAGGTTCGGGCCCTCTCGGTGGAGGTAAAACCCTACTCCTGCTTGATTAATATTGATGATATGGGTAGTACAAGAGTAGATCTACCACGAGATCAAGGAGGCTAAACCCTAGAAGCTAGCCTATGGTATGATTGTTGTTCGTCCTACAGACTAAAACCCTCCGGTTTATATTGACACCGGAGAGGGCTAGGGTTACACAGAGTCGGTTACAATGGTAGGAAATCTACATATCCGTATCGCCAAGCTTGCCTTCCACGCCAAGGAAAGTCCCATCCGGACATGGGACGAAGTCTTCAATCTTGTATCTTCATAGTCTTAGAGTCCGGCCAAAGATGATAGTTCGGCTATCCGGACACCCCCTAGTCCAGGACTCCCTCAATGGCCATTGTTGTTCTGCCTCACGGTCCTCTGCCACGTGGTTCTTCCTTCCTCAATCTTGATTACCGAGAAGAAACAGACCACGGTGAGGATTTGTCGAACTTTATTGGTGCCTCACCCAAACTTGATGCCAAATGGATGATGCACCACCACGATGACCTATTGATGCTCATGGTTGCATCTCATGGTTGCATCTCATGGTTGCATCACTTGGTGAAGCTAATCGATTTTCGACGAGAAACAAGTTGTCTTCCACCAGTGCTCTTTGCTTGTTACCCACAAAGATGATATCCTTCATTAGTTCACCTTCGTTGCATTGGAGATGCGGTCGTCTTTCACGTTGGTGCAATTTTATCACACGATTGGCCATGAACCAAATGTTTCCTCAAAGAAGCATCGACGTTGGTACTATGTGCATAAGTTTTGTATTGATTTCTAAGCCTTCTCAGAAATTTGTCTTCAGCTCCCCTGTAATTTCATTTGCCCAGCTATTAACTAAATATGTGACCAGACTTTGATTAAAAATATGGTGTGGACTAAAAACTTGGATGGACGTAGTAGCCCTCCATTTTTATTTACTTTGCATATTAGATTTTTTTTGAAGTCAAACTTCATAAAGTTTGACTAAGTTTAGGCCGAACACAACAAACCATAATTATTGAGAGAGGGCAAACTACACATACTCTCAAACCTTTCCGATAATTGAAATTAAAATTCTTTATTTGTACACACTCTCACACCTTTTCGATAATTTGGTGCGTGTGTGGTTGTTCACTTAACGGAGGGTAGTGCACCGCACGTGAAGGACAGGAAGTGCGGCCAGGATGCGTGGATCATTTCATCATAAGTAGTTTTCTTCACTGGTACGTTAAATAAAGAGTTTTGTTTCGTACTTACACAATTTAAAACGATTGTTATGGAGAGAAAAAGAAAGCCACTCCACTATATATTAGTAGTATACACGAGTACTATATAAGTACTATATAAGATGGAGCCTCAGCGCTTGTTCGCTAGGGTTTGCACTCACCACACTCTCGCCGCACTACATCTATATATATACACACGCTGGAGGCTCAGCGTTCCTTTGCTAGGGTTTGCTATATTCATAGTCTCTCACCCTCTTCACCAGATCTAAACAGGACTGCGTTGGCCTTTGTCTCTCTCCCCCCTCACAACTGGTGAAGGAGCCGTCCGGATCCCGTCGCACCGGGAAGGGGACGATGTGCAGCGTTCACTCTGTCGCCTTCGGCGAGGGAGGTAATCCACTGTCGGCTGTGTTGTTCTGTTTCACCCAGCGCCTGTGCATGAGGTCCACTGACCCCTTCTTCCTCGATGTCGTACATAGTGTGGGCAGATCCAGCCTCGCGCCGCATGCCTAGCCACATCCCGATGACCCTGGTATAACTTTCTTTGAAACCATCATTGCTCTAGCTGCACCCGGATCTTTTTCGATTCTGTAGTCGAATCTAGGTCTTGGTTCAAAGAGGAAAGAATGGTGGGGTGGGGTGGAGCATGAATCTAGGATGTGGTTCAATGAGGAAAGGAGGGAGAGAAAGTAGTATAGACTGGCTATCCAGCCGCTTTGTTGGTCGAAAAGGGAAAAAGGGGGTAACCCCGTACACACATCTGTAAGGAACGGATCTCTTTGTTGAAAAAGGAAAGAAACTGGGGGGTCGGGTACTTTGTCCAGGACTAGATTTGTTGCCCTCACATAGGAAAAAGGTTCGAAGAGAACAAATATGGGACCAACGCAGATATTCTGCTTGGCAACATACTCTGCATCACCCAATTATACGTGTGGAAGCACATGGTGCTGACTTGTCCCATGTTCCATACAACTATTTTGCTGTTGTAAATCTAAGAATGCCGCTAGAAAATTGAAGCAATGCCACTGTTAAAAGTAAATTACATTTTTAACGAATGTTATTTTAAGAGAATTTCTCTGTTAATATGAATCAATGCAACCGTTTTAGAAATGCTATTGTCCTATACTTTGTTTTCCATCAAGATAAGGTAGATGCTTCTTTTTGTGGTCGCGTGTTTCATCCTCCTTTATTGGCCAGTAATTGTTTCCTTTTTTGCCTCTGTTAAAACATGGATATATATTCAACTTGTTGCTATTGTGACATTTTGCTTTGCTACGCTTAACACTTTTGTTTTAAGAGTGTTTTGTGCAGTTCAACTTGAATGGCACACCGGCGACTTTGCTTAATTTTGTTAGAACTGCACAAATGGAGATCGGATTTCCATATATGTGTTGAGATTTCTTTCAAATCCTCCTCACGAGTTGTTTCAAATCTTGGTCAAGAAAAGTCAGTACCGACTTTCATCCACATGATGGTGCAGTGTGCTTTGAGATGTTGTGCTACTTGTATTGGTACTGTTTTGGATAAATGTTGAATTGAAGCCATTGAACTGCTGTCTTTTACCACTTAAGTGATCAAAAAGTGTTCCAACCCAGACATGATGCTTGTTTCTTTGTTACAACAAAACTCTGCATCACCCCCTTGTAAGTAGATGGAAGCACATGGGGTGTTGTTGTGCCCACTCTCCCCTGGAACTGTTTATGCTTTTTGTTAATCTAATGCCGCTGGTAAAATTAAGCAATGCCACTCTCAGAATTAACTACTGAATCTTAGTTCAAAACTGCAACACTTGTTAGGGATCAGCGGGAGTACCATTTCTGTTAGGGATCGGCCGGAGTACATGTTTAAAAAAAGTATTGTTGATATAATGTCTTTGTTATCATATATCAGTTACAGTATTTTACAAATGGTACTATCCTGCTTTGTAGTTCTTTCTACATGTTTAACCAACGTATTGTTAAGATAATGTCTCTGTTAATATGAATCAGCCGCATTGTTTTAGGGATGGTACTTTTCTGCTTTGTCGTTCTTTATACATGTTGAAACAAGGCATTGTTAAGATAATGTCTCAGTTAATATGAATGAATCACACTGATTGAGAATTGCTACTATCCTACTTTGTTTCCCATTAAGATAAGGTGGATCGGTAGATGTTTTTCTTCTGGGATATAAGTCATCAACCGTTATTTCTCAGTAAGTGTTTCCCTTATACCTATTGTTGCATGATACGTCTCCAACGTATCTATAATTTATGAAGCATTCATGCTATTTTATTATCTGTTTTGAATTATTACGGGCTTTATTATACACTTTTATATTACTTTTGGGACTAACCTATTAACCGGAGGCCCAGCCCATATTGTTGTTTTATTGCCTGTTTCAGTACTTCGAAGAAAAGGAATATCAAACGGAGTCCAAACGGACTGAAACCTTCGGCAACGTGATTTTTGGAAAGGATATGATCCGGGAGACTTGGAGTTCAAGTCAGGGAAGGCTCGAGGAAGCCAGGAGATAGGAGGGTGCGCCCACCCCCCTGGGCGCGCCCCCCTATCTTGTAGGCCCCTCGAGGCTCCCCCGACCGACTTCTTTCGCCTATATAAGTCCACGTACCCTAAAAACATCGAATACAAAGGTAGATCGGGAGTTCCGCCGCCGCAAGCCTCTGTAGCCACCAAAAATCTCTCGGGAGCCCGTTCCGGCACCCTGCCAGAGGGGGAATCCATCACCGGTGGCCATCTTCATCATCCCAGCGCTCTCCATGACGAGGAGGGAGTAGTTCACCCTCGGGGCTGAGGGTATGTACCAGTAGCTATGTGTTTGATCTCTCTCTCTCTCTCTCTCTCTCTCTTGTTCTCTCTATGGCACGATCTTGATGTATCGTGAGCTTTGCTATTATAGTTGGATCTTATGATGTTTCTCCCCCTCTACTCTCTTGTGATGAATTGAGTTTTCCCTTTGAAGTTATCTTGTCGGATTGAGTCTTTAAGGATTTGAGAACACTTGATGTATGTCTTGCCGTGCTTATGTGTGGTGAAAATGGGATATCACGTGATCCACTTGATGTATGTTTTGGTGATCAACTTGCGGGTTCCGCCCATGAACCTATGCATAGGGGTTGGCACATGTTTTCGTCTTGACTCTCCGGTAGAAACTTTGGGGCACTCTTTGAAGTACTTTGTGTTGGTTGGATAGATGAATCTGAGATTGTGTGATGCATATCGTATAATCATGCCCGCGGATACTTGAGGTGACAATGGAGTATCTAGGTGACATTAGGGTTTTGGTTGATTTATGTCTTAAGGTGTTATTATAGTACGAACTCTTGAATAGATTGATCCGAAAGAATAACTTTGAGGTGGTTTCGTACCCTACCATATCGTGAGCTTTGCTATCATAGTCGGATCTTATGATGTTTCTCCCCCTCTACTCTCTTGTGATGAATTGAGTTTTCCCTTTGAAGTTATCTTGTCGGATTGAGTCTTTAAGGATTTGAGAACACTTGATGTATGTCTTGCCGTGCTTATGTGTGGTGAAAATGGGATATCACGTGATCCACTTGATGTATGTTTTGGTGATCAACTTGCGGGTTCCTCCCATGAACCTATGCATAGGGGTTGGCACATGTTTTCGTCTTGACTCTTCGGTAGAAACTTTGGGGCACTCTTTGAAGTACTTTGTGTTGGTTGGATAGATGAATCTGAGATTGTGTGATGCATATCGTATAATCATGCCCGCGGATACTTGAGGTGACAATGGAGTATCTAGGTGACATTAGGGTTTTGGTTGATTTATGTCTTAAGGTGTTATTCTAGTACGAACTCTTGAATAGATTGATCCGAAAGAATAACTTTGAGGTGGTTTCGTACCCTACCATAATCTCTTCGTTTGTTCTTTGCGATTAGTGGCTTTGGAGTGACTCTTTGTTGCATGTTGAGGGATAATTATATGATCCAGTTATGTTATTATTGTTGAGAGAACTTGCACTAGTGAAAGTATGAACCCTAGGCCTTGTTTCCTACCGGTGCAATACCGTTTACGCTCACTTTTATCATTAGTTACCTTGCTGTTTTTATATTTTCAGATTACAAAAACATTTATCTACTATCCATATTGCACTTGTATCACCATCTCTTCGCCGAACTAGTGCACCTATACAATTTACCGTTGTATTGGGTGTGTTGGAGACACAAGAGACTCTTTGTTATTTGGTTGCAGGGTTGTTTGAGAGAGACCATCTTCATCCTACGCCTCCCACGGATTGATAAACCTTAGGTCATCCACTTGAGGGAAATTTGTTATTGTCCTACAAACCTGTGCACTTGCAGGCCCAACAACGTCTACAAGAAGGTTGTGTAGTAGACATGAAGCTCTTTTCTGGCGCCGTTGCCGGGGAGGTGAGTGCTTGAAGGTATATCTTTAGATCTTGCAATCGAATCTTTTTGTTTCTTGTTTTATCGCTAGTTTAGTTTATAAAAGAAAACTATAAAAAAATGGAGTTAAGTTTGTCTCATACGCTTTATCTTTTTAATATCTTTTGTGAGTATGATGGAAAGGAAAATTGTGCTCGATTGCTACAAGAAGGATGCATTAAAATGCTTGGTACTAAATCTTTGAATGATGAGCATGATTGCAATGTTGTTAGTATTAACTCTTTGAATACCCATAGTACTAATGATGATTGCATTAGTTATGATGAAAATGTCTCTTATAAGCATGTTGATCTTTGTGGAGTAGAATGGGTTTGCATGGACACACCAAATAGAGAAAATAGATATTGCAAGAGGAATAAGTATTTAGAAACTAAAGAGTTGCAAGAAAGGCTAGATAAGAGTGCTGAGAATTTAAGATATCTTTACCGTTGTGAACTTTGCAATGAACGTGATCATTTACATCTCCAATGCAAATTGTTTCATGATCAATTCGTGTCCAAAAATTGTCATGATTTGATCTCCCTTGCTCATTACAATGAACTTAGTTTGCTTTTGGGTTATGAAGAATTGAAACGTGCAACTAAGCTTATTCCAAAATTTAATCTTGAGCATTTCCTTGATATTGATTTAGAGGAGATTTATTTGTTTTGTGCGGTGAATTGCATTGAAAATACTTATATTGCCAATCACCTAAAGAAAATAAAGCAATTAGAAAATGAAGAGAATACTAACGAAAGGGAAGAGACTTCCCAATCTCCTCCTATTATTTCTTATGATGAATCAGGTAACGAGGAGGAGCTTTCTATTCAACCAATTTCATCCATAAGGAGCTCAAAGAGGAAGGTTGAACCCACACATAATGTGAAGAAGAAAAAGAAAAGAAGGAGCAACAAAGGTAGAAAGGTATCCCTCCCAAATGATGTTGCTCCTACTACTCATTGTGATGATGATAATTGCTATACTATTGGTGCTATCCATATTTTTAATGATGAGAGTGATTATGCTTATGATATGAAAGGGCCCAAGCTTGGGGAAGCTATGTTTGATGAGGATGAAATATTTGAGAATATATTTGCTGAAATTAATGTCTGTCCCAAGCTTGGGGATGCTATGTTTAATGAATATGATATTTTTAGCATCCCAAGTTTTGATATGCAAAGTTGTTATGATGATAGCATGCCTCTTACCTATGATGATTATATTGATGAAAGTGGGTTTGGAAGAGTGTCAACTTTAGGAAGTAGTGAGCCCACTATTTTGGAGGATGTTGAATTTTATTGTGATGAATACAAAAGTGGATTTGGAAGAGTGTCAACTTTATTTAGTGATTCCACTACCTTGGGAGAGGTTTCAATCGATTATGATGAGGACGAAGTTGCTACTTATGATGATTATTTTGATGAAACTTATGCTATAAAAAGTAGTGATGATTATATTTATAAAACTTGTCATGATTATGATTACCCTTTTTCTGAACATTACTCTTTTAATGTGGAAACAATTTTTAGTGTTCAAGTCTCTTATGATACTCCCACTATTCCAAATGAGAAGAATTTTGCTTATGTGGAGAGTAGGAAATTTTCAATGCTTGTAGATCATGAAAATAATGCTTTAGGTGCTGGATATATTGTTAAATTCATTCATGATGCATCTGAAAATTATTATGAGGGAGGAACATATGCTTGTAGGAATTGCAATAATGTCAAGTTTCCTCTCTATGTGTTGAAAATCTTGAAGCTATGCTTGTTTTACCTTCCTATGCTAGTTGATTATTGTTCCCATAAGTTGTTTGCTCACAAAATCCCTATGCATAGGAAGAGGTTTAGGCTTACATGTGCTAGTCATATGCTTCATGATGCTCCCGTTATGTTTCAATTCTTTTCTTTTATTTGAGCATCATTGTCATCATCATGCCTAGCTAGAAAGGCATTAAAGAAAAGCGCTTGTTGGGAGACAACCCAATATTTACCCCTGCTGTTTTTGTGTGTTCACATGATTATGCTACTGTAGATATTACACCTTTAGGATAGCTTACGGTGATAGTGGTGTAAATCCTGCTGAGAATCAGAAACTTTTGCACCCAGTAAATTAGTTTTGTCAATTCACATAAACGTGATTATGATATGATTATTTTTGCTCTGGATTGGTACACAAATTGCTTAGGACTTCCTAATTTGGTAGGATTTTTGGAGTTCCAGAAGTATACGTTTGATACATATTACTACAGACTATTCTGTTTTTGACAGATTCTGTTTTCTATGTGTTGTTTGCTTATTTTGATGAATCTATGAGTAGTATCGGAGGGTATGAACCATAGATAAGTTGAAGTACAGTAGATATTACACCAATATGAATTTAGAATGAGTTCATTACAGTACTTAAGTGGTGGTTTTATTTTCTTATACTAACGGAGCTTACGAGTTTTCTGTTGAGTTTTGTGTTGTGGAGTTTTCAAGTTTTGGGTAAAGATTTGATGGACTATGGAATAAGGAGTGGCAAGAGCCTAAGCTTGGGGATGCCCAAGGCACCCCAAGGTAATATTCAAGGACAACCAAGAGCCTAAGCTTGGGGATGCCCCGGATGGCATCCCCTCTTTCGTCTTCATCCATCGGTAACGTTACGTGGAGCTATATTTTTATTCACCACATGATATGTGTTTTGCTTGGAGCGTCATTTTCTTTTGTTAGTACTTGTTTGATGTTACTTAGAATAATGTTTTGCATCTTTATTTTCAATAAAAATGTCAAGGATAGCCTTTACCATGCTTATTTTGCTAGTATAGATGTTGCTGTTTGAAAACAGAAAGTTTACCGCAGTTGCAAAAATTCCGTAGAAAAGTTAGAGCATGATATAATGTTGAATTTTTTGCATATTGAGATCTGATAAATATTCTACAGCATAGTATTTTTCTCATAACTTTTGGAGTTAGGGAAGTATTGATACTTTTGCATTCTTTACAGACTATACTGTTTTGGCAGATTGCTGTTAGGTTTGCATTGTTTGCATATGTTTGCTTGTTTAATGATTCTATTTGAGGATAGGAGTATTAAATATGCAGAGGCATTAAGTATGCAATGTTGAATAATAATTTTACTGATTTGTTACAGTAGAAAATGATAAGCTTTTGCATTGGTTTATACTAACCTATCTCACGAGTTCTTGTTGAGTTTGGTGTGGATGAAGCTATTGATAAAAAGAAAAACCATGATATGAGAGGAATTAAGGGGACACAAAAGTTCAAGCTTGGGGATGCCCAAGGCACCCCAAGATAATATTTCAAGAAGTCTCAAGCATCTAAGCTTGGGGATGCCCAGGTAGGCATCCCACATTTCTTCTTCAACAACTATCGGTTAGTATCGGTTGAGCCTAAGTTTTTGCTTCTTCACATGAGTTGTGCTATCCTTGCAATGTCATTTTATTTTGTTTTGCTTGATGTTTGAATACAATACCAAGATCTGACATTCTTAAATGAGAGAGAGTCTTCACATAGTTACATAATTATTTAGCTACTCATTGATCTTCACTTATATCTTTTTTAGTAGTTTTTCATTTACTCGTGTGCTTCACTTATATCCTATGAGTAAATGGTTGAATGAGTTGATTGTCATAAATCTCAAATTTTATATGTCTCATTTGCTTATCCCATGGGGAGTAATGATTTCACATCTAAGAAGTAGAGGTTGTAAATTTATTGAAGGTTAGCGAGCATTGTATTGGTCATTTGAACAATTCATGAAAGAATATTGAAGGAAGAGAGATTCGACATATAAATACACTATCCTAGACATGTTTTATAATTCTGAGCACTCATTAAGTATGACATGCTAAAGAGTTGATGTTGGACAAGGAAGACAACATAATGGGTTATGTTTTCTCACTTCTCAGTTAAAGTATATTGTCATGGATCATTCAAACATGTTGAGCTTGCCTTTCCCCCTCATGCTAGCCAAATTCCTTGCACCAAGTAGAGATACTACTTGTGCTTCCAAATATCCTTAAACCCAGTTTTTGCCATGAGTGTCCACCATACCTACCTATATGCGGTATTTACCTGCCGTTCCAAGTAAATTTGCATGTGCCAAACTCTAAACCTTCAAATAATAATCTGTTTTGTATGCCCGAATCGCTCATGTAGCGACTAGGGGCTGTTAGTATCTTCCATGCTATGTGGGTTATTCTCAAAATGAGTGGACTCCGCTCATCATTCACGAGAAAAATGGCTGGTAACTGGGATGCCCAGTCCCATGATCAAAAGATCAAAATCAAATCGAAAATAATTGCAAACAAAACTCCCCCAGGTTTGATGTTAGTTGGAGGCACCCGTTGTTTCGGGCAAGCCATGGATTGATGATTGTTGGTGGAGGGGGAGTAAAAACTTTTACCATTCTGTTTCGGAACCGCCTATAGTGTATGTAGTATGGAATATATTGGGAACTCTTGGTTGTTATGTTGACAATGAGATCATACCTCTCAATATTATTTATTGTAAGTGCATCCAGTGCCCCTTAGTGATTTTGGTGTATTGAGACTTATAGGTTAAGAGACTGATGCGTTTGTGAGTGTACACAGGTCTATAAGTCTATGAGGAGTTTGATATTTACAGAGAAAGTCGACCCCTAAAAGTGAAGTTCTTCAACTGAAGACTTTGGAGTTCTGAAGACTTTCTGAAGACTTTGAAAGTGAAGAAATTGGTGTGACCTTGAAGACTTGGCAATCATTCGAGGAACATGAAGCATGAGGACTTTTGTTTTCGTAGTTTCATTTTCTCTTTCCTGAGTCATAGGAAACACTGTACTGTTAAAGGGGGTCGAGGAAATACTAAGGAAAATTTCCATGTGATGCTCAACTCAAAAGCCTACACCTACCAATCCCTTCGAGTGAAGCCATTGGAAATCTCATACAGCCTCACCATATTCTTGAAAGGATGAGACGAAGTTCTTCTGGTCTCTGAGGAATTTGTTCTGACTGAGGAGTTAGGAATTCGCCAGTGCGAATTACCTACACAGTGAGGAACATGATAGCCCTGAGGATTTTAATAGTCAAAATTTTGACCGTTGTTGTGCTATGCGCCAGCTGTTCCAAAATATCTACCCACCTAACGGTCATATCAGACAAGGGCATTTATGTCTTATCATGTCGGGCTGCTCCCTAGGCTATAAATAGCTGCCCCCTTCAACCACTAGCTGGTTGGCTGCTCCAAGAGAAACTGACACTTGTCATTTGAGAGCATCCCATCCTCCGAGGACTTTGAGCGAAAATCATCAATTGAGGAAAACCCAAACCCAACACCTACAAACCCAACGTGATTGAGCATCACTGAAGAGATTGATCCTGCGTGGATCCGACGCTTGTTTCCTTTGAAGATTGTGCTTCTTCCAGACGGTTAGGTGTCAAGGTCTAGAGCATCCAAGAGGAATTGTGGGTCGCCGAGTGACCAAGTTTGTGAAGGTTCGGAAGTCACCTGAAGACTTACCACGAGTGATTGGGAGAGGTCTGTGTGACCTTAGCTCAAGGAGAATACAAGATGAGGATCGTGTGTCCGGATGGGTGTCCTCGAGTTTAAATACTCACCGCTCCAACCAGATGTACAACCGAGACAGCAGTTGGAACCGTCTACCAAATCATTGTCTTCACCGAGCTTCTGGTTCTATTTCCTCAACTCTTTCATTTCCTCATGTCAGTTGTTGTGTGCCTGTTCATATCTGTTTGAAGACTTTGACTGAAGACTTTCTCAATTTCCTCAGTTCAATTTCTTCAGTCTGTCCGTCTTCTTTCTTGTGTTATCCTGTGTTTACGCTCATCATGATGACTATGCCTGTGTTCTGTTATGTTTACTTCTGAGTACTTATTTCGCTGCAAGTAGTTCTTCAGTTAGGAATTTCCTCACCAGCAAATTCCTCAGTGAAGAATTCATAAAAATCGCCTATTCACCCCCCTCTAGTCGATATAACGCACTTTCAATTGGTATCAGAGCATGGTACTCCCTTGTTCTTTGTGATTTTGGTTTAACCACCTGGAGTTTTAGTTATGTTGACCGCAGGTATGATCAAGGTCTCTGCTGGGTGTCCTACCTTCGATGGAACGGACTAACCCTACTGGAAGAATAAGATGTGAATGCATCTTGAGGCAATTGATAACAATCTCTGGTATGTTGTGGAAAATGGTGTTCCCTTAGTCACACCTTCTCTAAACGCCACTGATGTGAAGAGATTCAAGCAACTCGATTCTCAAGCGAGGAATATCATATGTGGCCATCTGAGCAAAGGACAGTATGGAAGAGTGAGTGCTTTGGAAACTGCTAAGCTCATCTGGGATAGGCTGTCCAAAGTAAATGAAGGAGTATCAACTCAACGTGACCCTCGTGTTGACGTTCTTCGCAATCTCTTCAACCGCTTCAAAAGACTCCACAATGAAAATGTTCAGCAAACCTTTGATCGCCTCACTGACATCTCAAATGAGCTTCAAGCGCTTGGCGCCACTAACATCACTGACCATGAGGTGGTGAAGAAATTGCTGAGATCGCTCGATTCTTCATTTGACACTCTGGCACTGGTGATTCAAGAGCGTGCTGACTACAAATCACTTGATCCCGCTGATATCCTTGAGAGGCTAAATACTCATGAGTTCCAGCTTGATGAGAAGAGAGATCTCTATGGTTCGAGCTATGGCAGATCACGTGCTCTGAAGGCCAAGGCAGTCTCTGAGTCTGAAGATGAAAACTCTGCTAGCAGCCTTGGTGACTGTCGGTGTCAAAACCGGCAGATCTCGGGTAGGGGGTCCCGAACTGTGCGTATAGGCGGATGGTAACAGGAGACAAGGGACACGATGTTTCTACCCATGTTCGGGCCCTCTCGATGGAGGTAAAACCCTACTCCTGCTTGATTGATATTGATGATATGGGTAGTACAAGAGTGGATCTACCACGAGATCAGGAGGCTAAACCCTAGAAGCTAGCCTATGGTATGATTGTTGTTCTGTCCTATGGACTAAAACCCTCCAGTTTATATAGACACCGGAGAGGGCTAGGGTTACACAGAGTTGGTTACAATGGTAGGAGATCTACATATCCGTATCGCCAAGCTTGCCTTCCACGCCAAGGAAAGTCCCATCCGGACACGGGACGAAGTCTTCAATCTTGTATCTTCATAGTCTATGAGTCCGCCGATGATGATAGTTCGCTATCCGGACACCCCTAGTCCGGACTCCTCAAGAGCCCCGAACCAGGCTTCAATGACGACGAGTCCGGCGCGTATATTGTCTTCGGCGTTGCAAGGCGGGTTCTCCTCCAAATTCCATGTGCTTGCCGAATAGTGTCCGGCTTCCTTATAAATGTTGCGCTCCTCGGATTCCACGTCCAATAATGGCCCTCTTCCACGTGTTGTACGAATGCGAAAAGCCAGGGTATTTTTATGTTTTACCCCAAAGCTGCACGAATAAGCTGCCTATAAGAGAGGTAAGGATCTAGATCCAAATCACACCATCCTCCTTCCGCGAGTACTCATCGGAGCGCCTCTGACAAAAATCCACTCCATCATGGACAGTCGACGCGGCTCCTCCTCTCGCGCTCCCAGCCCTAAGCCAGGAGATTGGAGGAGATGTTCAGTTCCGCACAGCGAGCTGGTGACGCTCCAAGCGGAGGGATATCTTCCTCCGGCCTTCATGGTCCCGGTTCGAGCCGGACTGGCCACCTACAAAGGCGGGAAGCAGGCGGAGAACACCCCCAATCCCTCCAAAGGAGAGCGGGTGTGCTTCGTCCCTTATCTAATAAGGGGGCTCGGATTTCCCATACATCCGTTTCTCCGGGGGCTTCTGGAGTTCTACGGACTCCAGCTTCATCACCTTACACCTGCCTCCATTTTGCACATTGCGGGTTTTCTAGCTCTTTGCGAGCTGTTCTTGGGCATTGAGCCCCATTTTGCGATGTGGAAGAGATTGTTTTGCCTCGTACCCCGTTCTCACGAGGGGTCGATATATCAAGTGGGTGGAGCCGAAATATGGCGCATCGCCGGGACCGGATATCTATCCGGAACCCTGAAGAAGGCTTCCAAAGACTGGCCTTCGGAATGGTTTTATATGGAAGACGCTCCACTGCTGGACCCAATTCGGATCGGCCTCTCGGAGTTCGGCAATGCTCCTCTGAAGAAACGCCTGAGTTGGCGCCCACGGAGCCCTCAACGGGAAGATGATAGGAGCGTCCAATATCTGATGGGTCGGATAAGGTTGCTGGCCCATTCCGGATTGACCATGATTGGAGTCATGGCCACGTGCATTATGCGAGGGGTGCAGCCGCTCCAATATAGGGGCCACCCCATGTGGGATTTCAACGGGGAGAATGACGCCACCCGTCATGGCCGCAAGGGGCCGGGATTGGCCGCCGATCTGGTGAAGATCCTGTCCGGCTTGTACAAGGGGGAGAAGGAGGACTTCCTCCACATGAGTCCATTAAATGGATTCTCCATGAATAACCCTCGGAGCTGGGTAAGCGGACATTTGTCTATCTGATCCGTGCTTTCAAAGTTTAGTGTCCTACTTTATGATTTTGACGCAGGAACTGCGCCGGGATGTGGAGGGCATACACAGTCCGACTCCACAACCCGAGGATCCGGGAAGATCCCTTGATCCGGCCTCCGGAGAGGATCCGGACATAGAGGTGGAGCTGATTGACGGGGTGTTCCACCAACTCAGCATGGACAATGCTCTAGTCACCATTACGGCTGACTACCCCGGTTTATCTCCGGCTTCCCAGGTAACTATGACCGAAGTCCTGACACCATTACTTCATCCGTGCTTATTTCTGACCATCGTATACCAACGGTGTCTCACAGGAGGTGCCTTCAAGGTGGGAAGCCGAACTCATGCTCTTGACCGACAAGGGTCGATTCGGCCCAAAGAAGCGGAAGAGGGTGCGGTGCGAATCGAACGTCGCCAAGAACGGTATAGCACGCCACCGCTTTTAAGGAAAGATTCCTCGAGATGTATTAATGCTCATGACTTTTCTAGGAGAAAGTCGCTCGCCACGGATGTGCACGAGAGGTTGCCAACCAAGCCTCCGCCAGCCAGGCTCCAACACCTGGTCCGGAGGGGGAGGCGAGCGCAAGGCGCGAGCCGGATGCTCCTCCAACGAAGGATGCCGACAGGCTATCCGCCACCAGGTCTGAGGTGGAGAGCGCCATGAATCACAGGCACCGCCGGACAGTTCTTAGTGACGCGTGTTTCTCCCCGGAGGCGTTGAATGCCTTTAATGCGGGAGACGCGCACCTCCGTGCCGCTCAAGATGGTTTAACCAGAGCCAGGGAGCAGTATGTGAAAGACATACGAGTAAGGGATTTTAATAGTTATATATGCCAGTAGCCCCCGAGACTTAAAGTAGTTAGAATAACTGATTTAAGGATCATTGGATATGCATTTATGGAGAAGAATACCCAACTGTCCCAGGAGCTTCAAGAGTGCAAGGCCCAATTTGAGGCCGCACTAGCCGCCGCAGGAGGAGCCACAGAGACCCCCTCTGGTAACGCATATTAAGATAAGCGGTTTATGAAGTACGGCGTGCGTATAAGTCTGACAATAATATTGCAGATGTTGCCGGACTTGATCCGGACAAGCAGCAGCTACTGTGCCGGCTGAAGGCCAGCGAGAGGGTGCTTATGAAGGTGCAGCAGGAGAGGAACAAACTCCAAGATGCCCACACCCAGCTGGGCGAAGAGCTAAAAGGTGTTTGGGCCCAGCTGTCTGGCTCCATGAAGGAGAATCAGCGGCTTCGTCGCGGCATTTATAGTAAGTGCTTGAGCAAACTCTTTTGAAAAGAAGAGTTCGGCGAGGGAGTCGATTGACAGAGATATGTCTGTAGGTGTGCTCACGGGTCGTCCTGCGGAGGAAATGCCCGGTTCAACGGGTGATCTGCTTCCCGAGCTGCTGCAGCTGCACGAATGTGTTCGGCAGGCGATGAGCGGCGGCGTCCAGGCCTTATGGCCATCCGTCTCCCTGCCCAAGGGTCTTGGAGGGCTTGCAGAGAAGCTTCAGGGAGCACGGCATCGCTTCCGTCTATGGAAGATATCGACCTGCCGTCAAGGCGCCCGGGAGGCCTGGGCCATGGTGAAGACGCGGTACACGAAGGCTGATCCGAACCACATGGCCGAGGTCGGACCTGTGGGGCCCGATGGGAAGGAGATTCATGTGAGCTTAATGTACGACCAAGTAGAGTTGGCCGCTAAGTATTCCCAACGGGACTGTAAGCTAGACAGCCTGTTAGATGGGATTGAAGAGGAGTACAATCAGTCAATTTGACGATGTAATCTAAAATGACATGTAAAATGACTTCTAGCCGGATTGTAGATCGTTTGTCTTTGCGGACCTTTTTCGCTTCAACCTCGGGACCCTAGAGTCCGGAGTGTGTCCGAATACCCTCACGGTTATGAAAAAACTGGGGCATGCATGGAGACCAAGCGTAGGGGTCATTAGTGCTTTATCAGACAAGTGCCCAACTAGTTATGTTATATTAAATGGTTAGTAAGAAACATCTTCCAGGGAGAATAGTTCCGTTAGGGGTTCCTTTCCCTGGGGGGGCATGCCCTAAAGTGCATGTCCGGACTGCGAAAAGAGCAGAAAAGCATCTGGGGGCAGATAAATAAATAAATAAGAAATCATCTTTCAAGTCACCGACCGAATATTCCCTTAAGAACGCTAGCTTTCGGCTTCACCCAGTCTGAGGTACACATCCGGTGACCAGCAAGAATAATCGCAGAGGTGCTCCCTTTACCTCCTAGCCGAACAATCGGGAACGTAGGGGTAAGCACAGGAGCCAGGCAACCCAGCTTGGCCAAAACTTAAGTCATATCGATGCATATAATGGTGAGTAAAAGGTACATGCGGAAGTGTGACGCATGTGTTGGGCATGGAGCCCGTATAAATAAGCTTCTGTTAAAGAAGCCCCCAGGTATAATGAGTGCAAGTAGCATGTCAAGTGTGTGCGAACAATGCGCAGGTCAGCCCATAGAGGCTTTACAAAAAGAAGGGAGGAAGGAAGAAAAAAAAGCAAAAGACAGCAAACGTTTAAGATGTGGACGGAGGAAGGAGACGAACTCTGAGTCCGGCGCTAGGCGTAGAATCTTTGGAGGCGGGCTGTGTTCCATGGGTTCGGCTCGAGTCGATTGTTCGATGTGTTCGTAGACGGTATGCTCCGCCGGTCAGGACTTGATCGATTATGAAGGGACATTCCCACTTGGGCTTGATTTTGTCCTTTTTCTTGTCCGGCAGGCGTAGAACTAGTTCGCCAACATTGTAAGTTTTGGCCCGTACTTCTCTACTTTGGTATCTCGAGCCTGCTGCTGATAGAATGCGGAACGAGCCTTTGCCACGTCGCGCTCCTCCTCCAATGCGTCCAAACTGTCCTGCCGATCCAACTCGGCTTCTCTTTCTTCGTACATGCGCACTCGAGGTGAGTCATGAATTATATCGTAGGGCAAAACTGCCTCTCCGCCGTATACCATAAAGAATGGCGTGAATCCGGTAGTACAATTTGGTGTGGTCCGCAGCCCCCAGAGTACAGAGTCGAGCTCCTTCACCCAGTGCATGTTAGATTCCGTGAGGGACCGCACTAACCTGGGTTTAATGCCTTTCATGATTAGACCATTTGCTCGTTCGACTTGACCGTTAGTTTGAGGGTGATAGACTGAAGCGTAGTCGAGCTTGATGCCCATGTTTTTGCACCAGAGTTTAACCTCGTCGGCC
Source organism: Aegilops speltoides (assembly GCA_021437245.1). NCBI lineage: Eukaryota > Viridiplantae > Streptophyta > Magnoliopsida > Poales > Poaceae > Aegilops > Aegilops speltoides. The sequence continues at coordinate 284,903,069 of CM038143.1, read as the reverse complement.
GTGAAGTTCGTGCCGTTATCAGTGATGATGTTGTGGGGGACGCCATAATGGTGTACTACCCCAGATATGAAGTCTATCACAGGTCCGGATTCGCCGCTTTAACCGCTTGGCCTCTATCCATTTGGTGAATTTATCCACCATGACCAATAGGTATTTTTGCTTGTGGGTTCCCCCTTTAAGGGGTCCAACCATGTCAAGCCCCCAGGCCGCGAACGGCCAGGTGATGGGTATAGTTTTGAGGGCGGTGGGTGGCACGTGGCTTTGATTAGCAAAGAGCTGGCAACCGACGCATCGTTGGACTAAGTCCTGAGCATCTGCCCGGGCAGTCGGCCAATAAAATCCTGTACGGAAGGCCTTTCCCACGAGGGCCCAGGCTGCGGCGTGAATTTCAGCCAGGAGATTTCGCCCTTTCTCTTTGGAGATGCACCTTTGAAGGACTCCGGCTGTGCTTTTCTTATAAAGTTCTCCCTCATGGACCTTGTAGGCTTTAGATCGCCGCACTATGCAGCGGGCCTCATTTTGGTCTTCGGGAAGTTCCTGCCTAATTAAGTAGGCTAGGAATGGTTCTGTCCACGGGGCAATTACTGCCATTATTTCGTGGGCTGAAGGTGTTATTTCATTGGCTGAGCCACCGATTGTGTCAGAATGTTCCGTGTTGGGGGGTGCGGTTGGTTCCGGGTTGTTATTTCCGGACTCCTCTTCCCATAATACAGATGGCTTAAAGAGCCGCTCCAGGAAGATGTTTGGAGGGACGGCGTCGCGTTTTGCGCCGATGCGTGCCAACACGTCGGCTGCCTGGTTATTATCCCGGGCTACATGTTGGAATTCGAGTCCTTCAAACCAAGCTGACATTTTTAAGACGGCGTTACGGTAGGCTGCCATTTTCGGATTCTTGGCGTCAAAGTCTCCATTTACTTGGGATATTGCGAGGATTGAATCCCCGCGCACCTCTAGGCGTTGAATACCCATGGAGATTGCCATCCGGAGACCATGTAGAAGGGCCTCATATTCGCTGCATTGTTGGAGTCCGTGTACATTATCTGGCACGATTGACCGTGGTCTCCGGTTGGGGACGCCAATACGACGCCAGCCCCCAAGCCGGCCAACATTTTGGAGCCGTCGAAATGCATGATCCAATTGGAGTATGCGCCATACTCTTTAGGGAGTTCGGCTTCGGTCCATTCGCGATGAAGTCAGCCAAAACTTGCGACTTTATAGCTCGTCGTGGTTTGTAGGTTATGTTGAATGGTAAGAGCTCAATGGCCCATTTTGCAATCCTGCCCGTCGTGTCGCGGTTGTTTACAATGTCGTTGAGAGGTACTTCAGAGGCCACTGTTATCGAACACTCTTGAAAGTAGTGCCGCAGCTTCCGGGATGCCATGAACACCGCGTACGCTATCTTTTGATAATGTGGATACCGGAACTTGCATGGAGTTAAGACAGTGGATACGTAGTACACTGGTTTTTGAAGAGGGAATTTGTGTCCTTCTGCTTCTCGTTCAACGACGAGTACCGTGCTGACAACTTGATGTGTTGCCGCGATGTATAATAACATCGGTTCGCCCAGGTTGGGCGCGGCCAGGACCGGATTTGTTGCCAATATGGCCTTTATTTCTTCGAGTCCGGCCGTGGCAGCATCCGTCCATTCGGTGTTCTTGCGGCCGGAGGAGGCGATAGAGGGGCAATGCCTTTTCTCCCAAACGGGAGATGAAGCGGCTTAGAGCCACCACACATCCAGTCAGTTTTTGTATTTGTTTGAGGTCTTTTGGGGTATCCAATTGTGACAGAGCTCGGATCTTGGCTGGGTTTGCTTCAATTCCTCTACCGGATACAATGAAGCCCAAGAGCTTTCCTACCGGTGCGCCGAAAACGATTTTTCCGGTTGAGCTTAATGTCATATGCTCGGAGGTTGTCGAATGTGAGCCTCAAATCGTCTACTAGAGTTTCGACGTGTTTGGTCTTAACGACCACATCGTCTACATATGCCTCCACCGTTTTGTCGATCTGGGTAGCCAGACATGTCTGAATCATGCGCTGATATGTTGCGCCGGCGTTTTTGAGTCCGAAGGGCATTGTGTTGAAGCAGAATGGTCCGTATGGAGTAATGAATGCCGTTGCGGCCTGGTCTATTTCCGCCATCTTGATTTGATGGTATCCGGAGTATGCGTCAAGGAAGCACAATGAATCGTGCCCTGCGGTGGCATCGATGATTTGGTCGATGGGGGGAAAGGGGAAAGGATCCTTTGGACAGGCCTTGTTAAGGTCTTTAAAATCGACACAAAGGCGCCAGGATTTGTCCTTTTTTGGTACCATCACCAGGTTCGCTAGCCAGTCCGGATGTTCTATACCTCTGATGAATCCGGCTTCTAATAGTTTGGCTAGCTCCTCTCCCATTGCCTGTCTTTTGGGTTCGAAAAATCGCTGAAGAGCCTGTTTGATCGGCTTGAATCCTTTAGGATGTTTAGGCTGTGTTCGCCAACTGCGTGGGATTCCTGGCATATCTGAAGGGTGCCAGGCAAAAATGTCCCAATTTTCCCGAAGGAATTCTCTTAGTGCGGCGTCTACATCAAGGTTTAATTGTGCCCCAATGGAGGCCGTCTTTGTGGGGTCCGTTGGATAGACCTGGAATTTGACTATTTCGTCTGCTGGTTTAAAAGAGGTGGACTTAGATCTCTTATCGAGTATCACATCGTCCCTATTCACCGTGGAGCGCAGCGAAGTGAGTACCTCTGCCGCTAGGGCTTCGGATAGTGCCTCTAGGGCTAGTGCGGCTGTCTTATTCTCAGCACGGAGTGCGATGTCCGGATCACTGACAAGAGTGATGATTCCATTCCGAGCATTTTAAGCTTCATGTACCCTTAATGGGGTATAGCTTGGAAAATTGTGAATGCCTCTCGCCCTAATAAGGCGTGATATCCGCTGCTGAACGGGGCCACTTGGAATGTGACCTCTTCGACTGAATTGTCCGGCGAAATAACACCACATCTAGTGTGATTTTTCCCGGCAAAGATGCTTCCCGACTAGGGATTATTCCTCTAAAGGTTGTGCTGCTTTGCTCAATGTGGCTCCACTATTTCCATTTTTGGAGGGTTTCCTCGTAGATGAGGTTTAATCACGCCGCCATCCATGAGTACCTTGGTAAGATTTAAAGCCGTCCACTATTGGACTGAGGACCAATGCGGCCGGTGCTCGGGCTGTTCGGAATTTAGGTTCGTCGTTGGCGTTGAAGGTGATTGCCGTGTCACTCCATGGATTTATTGTTGCTACTTGGTAGACTTCGGTAAGGCCGCGGAGTGTTTGTTTCCGCATGTTATTTGATGCGAAAGTCTCGAAGACTGTTAATACCGTACTGGTACTGTTGGGTTGGTTCTCCGGGGCTAGAAGCTCTTCGCCACTTTTGGCCACCTGCCGTAGTATCCAACATGCTCGAAGGCTATGTGTTGGAGTGACGCCCTCTGTACTGTGGGTTTTACAGGGTCCGCTGAGCCATCCCTCCAATACGGTTCCGTTCCCTTTATGGGGTTTTTGCTTTTTGGTTTTTGTCCCGAGTGCCTGAGCATGGTGCACCCTTTTGTTTCGGACTAGGGTTGTGTTCGGAGCCGGATTGTCCCAAAACTTAGTTTCGGTTTTCCAGGTACTCTCCATCGCACAGTACTTTCGTACTATGGACGCTAGGTCGGCGAAGCGTGTAATTTTGCGGTGACTTATGGTGTTCGTGATTCCCTTGTCCGTGCAATTGTTGCGGAAAATTGAGATTGCGCTTTCCTCATGGCAGTCCTTTATCTTGTCCATAACCAGAGGAATCGCCCAAGAATGATGTCTTTGCTTCCGTGGGCTCTTGCGGATTTGAGATAGATCGCTTATGTTTGGGCGGGCGGGTGGAATTAAGTCCGGAACCCTGCCCAACTTGAGGCTCAAGGGCCGAAAAGTTTCCGAATTTGGAAGCTTGGATTGATGGATGTTGTCCAACGAATCTGGTCCGCTGCCTGACTTTAGGTTCAGTACTTGATTGACGTTCGTCCCTCCGCGGGAATCCGGCATTGAGGGATCAGGAGTCCAGACATAACTGGTCTTTAATATAGAAGAAGAGCCGCCGCGTTGTTCCTCTACCACCGCAACGTGGTGGGTAACCTCGGGAGAGTTAATCTCTCTCAGATCGATTTTAAGCCCAATCTGATCGTAGTCTGTAGCGACTCCCACGGCGGCGATGCGATCCAAGAGCTCGTTTACGGAAGAGAGCTCCGTCGGATCCAGCTTCTCGGTGAATTCCGAGTTGACGTGAAGATCGCTTTTGATGACCCGAGAGGTCATCGTCGAAGCGGCGGCCGAACAGGCGGTCATAAGAAAACCACCTAGCCGGATAGTTTGGCCGGCGGCCAAAGCTCCTTTGGCAATGGTACCGTCTTTAAAGATGGGAAGAGGCATCCTTCCTGATTGTGATGGCACAGAGGAACTCTCAATGAAAGCACCAATGTTAGTGTCAAAACTGGCGGATCTCGGGTAGGGGGTCCCGAATTGTGCGTCTAGGCGGATGGTAACAGGAGACAAGGGACACGATGTTTTTACCCAGGTTCGGGCCCTCTTGATGGAGGTAAAACCCTACTCCTGCTTGATTGATATTGATGATATGGGTAGTACAAGAGTGGATCTACCACGAGATCAAGGAGGCTAAACCCTAGAAGCTAGCCTATGGTATGATTGTTGTTCTGTCCTATGGACTAAAACCCTCTGGTTTATATAGACACCGGAGAGGGCTAGGGTTACACAGAGTCGGTTACAATGGTAGGAGATCTACATATCCGTATCGCCAAGCTTGCCTTCCACGCCAAGGAAAGTCCCATCCGGACATGAGACGAAGTCTTCAATCTTGTATCTTCATAGTCTTGGAGTCCGGCCGATGATGATAGTTCGGCTATCCGGACACCCCCTAGTCCGGGATTCCCTACCCTGAAGAACTAAGCCAGGAACTAGCACTGCTCGTGAAGAAATTTCAGAAGTTCTCAAGACGTGGTCGCTTTGGAAAACCCTCAAGGAGCAATGATTCCACATCCAGTGACTACAAGAAGAGGCTATGCCACAAATCCAAGAAACCTGGTCACTACATCCAAGATTGTCCTCAGTGGGATACGGAATCAAAGAAGAAGAAGTACAAGGATTACAATTCTGATGACGCAAAGAAGAAGAAGAAATCTTCAAAGTCTTCATCATCAAAATTCTCGAGGTCTTCATCTGACAAGAAGAGCAGCTCCAAGAAGGCTCGGGCATTCATTGGCAAGGAAATGGACTCTGAGGATGAATCTGAGGAACATGAGGACGAGGAGGCATCTGAGGAGTCTGAGTCTGGTGTGACGAGCCTAGCTCTCGCTCTCGCATTCGCGCCAAGTCTATCTTCAACTCTGAAGAAAATGGCTTCACCAACAAGGCTGATGAAGGCAATGATGACTTCGCTCCCACCTATTGCTTCATGGCAAAGGGTGCCAAGGTAACTAAATACGCCTCCTCTGACTCTAGTGAGGATGAATCTGATGAAAATCTCAAGCCCAGCATTTAAACTTGCTAAAATTGCTGTGAAACAACAAAAGGCCTTTGAAAAGGTTCAAAACATGCTAGATAAAAGTGATGATATGTTGGGTGAAGAAATGGATCGCACTAAAACCTTGACTGAAAATCTTCAGAGACTTCAGTCCAAGTTTGACAATCTTCAAGGTCATCATAACACTCTCTTATCTGATCAAGAGAAGCTTTCTTATGAATTTCTTCAAAGAAAGCAAGATCTTGAAAAGCTAAGAGTGGATTATGAAGATCTTCAGAAGGAGCGCGATTCACTACTTGCTCAACAAATCAGTGCTACTCAGGAAGAATTTGTTCCTCCATGTCTGAAGTGCATTGAACATGAAACTGCTAATTCTTCACCTGAATGTTCAAATGCTTCTAATGCTACAAGTTCTTCATATGTCTCTGCTATCACTAATTCCTCATCTGAGGACAATGCAAGTATCACTGATGATGCAGGGCTGAAGGAATTGTACATGATGAGCATGTACAAAAGCCTCAAAGGGCATCGACTCTTTGTGATGTGCTCAAAAGCAGATCCTCAACAGAAACCCTAGGAAAGAGGGTATTGCCTTTGAGAGGAAACTCAATGCTTGATGGAACATATTGAAGCCCGAGCAAGTACCCCAAAACCTCTTGGGTTGCTGCAAAGGGACCTCCAGTTGATCCATCCAACTTATCTGGCTTTACATGTGAATCTCCTCATTCTTCTGATCAGTCATTTGACTCTAACTATAAACTGTTCAAAATCAGAATGGTGAAGTATTTGCTAGATATGTTGGGACTAACTGCAGGAACGGTTCCCCTATGAAGAAAATCTGGATTCCCAAAAGTTTCCTTGAAAGTCTTCAGGTGAATGTCCTCATGACACCACCTGTGAAGAATAGGAACTCCAGATCAAATTCTTCATATGAACCAAATTCTTCATATGGATCCAAGTCCTCATATGGACCAAATTCCTCACGTGGATCAAATTCCTCAAAAGGATCAAAGTCCTCATATGATCATCATCGTGCTAACCCTTCTGTTTCGTAGGGTAGAGCTAAGGGCTATGAATATGTGCATTATTCTTCAAATCATTATGTTCAAAAGTCCTCGAAGAATTTCTCTGCTTATTCATATGCTTACCCTAACCCCTCTTATGTGAAACAAAGTGGGCTGGCGTCTATGCCACCTTTCTCATATGGTGCTCACAGAGTGATGAATTCTTTGCCACCCCTTCAGATGTGGGTGGTGAAGAAAAAGAACTAATCTCTTATGCAGGGTCGGGTCTCCAGACGTACTCAAAATGTCTAAAGAATTTGTTTGGAGACTGAATAAAGGCTCGATAGACGAGTTAATCATGATGAAATGAACTTTCATTTCACATGTCCTCCTACCAATCTATCTGTTCTATTGCTTGATAAAATTGATCTGATGATATTGATGTCATATTCTTCACTGATGAAGTATATGAGTTCGTAAGTTGCACTAATTCATCTACAGGATGATCAACCCAAAGCCAATGAGTGGGTCCTTGATGGTGGATGTACAAATCACATGACTGGTGACAATAATCTATTGATGGATGCTCCTTTATCACCGTCACATCTGAAGCATATCATCTTCGCTTACACAGGCAAAAGTTAGGTATTGGGTCTAGGTAAGGTTGCGATCTCTAAGGACGTACACATGGACAAAGTCATGCTTGTCGAGTCCTTAGGATACAACCTCATGTCTGTCTCAATGCTTTGTGATCTTGATATGGTTGTTGTCTTTGGCAAGTATCATTGTGTTGTGATCATGGAAGCTGACAATTACAAAGTCTTCGAAGGCTTTAGGAGAGGAGACTTGTACATTGTTGATTTCTCTACAGGACCACAACCATCCGTATGCTTACTTGCAAAAGCTTCAGAAGGCTGGCTATGGCATCGACGACTTGGTCATGCTGGCATGAGGAATCTGCACACGCTCGCCAAGAAGAAGCATGTCATTTGCATTGAGAATGTCAAATTCCTCAAGGATCACTTATGCGGAGCCTGTGAAGCTGGAAAGGTGACAAAGGCCAAGCATCCAGCAAAGACTATCATGACTACCACTCGACCATTTGAATTGCTTCACATGGATCTCTTCGGTCCTAATCATTATTCTGCCGTTGCAATGATGCATCTCTATATGGCTTTGTTATTGTTGATGATTACTCTCGTTACACATGGGTACACATTGTCACTTACAAACATGAGGTGCAGGAAGTCTTCAAACGATTTTCCTCGAGGGATTCAACCAACTTTGGTGTGAAGATCAAGCATATCAGGAGTGACAATGGAACTGAGTTCAAGAATTCCGGTCTTGATGACTATCTTGATGAACTTGGTATTACTCATGAGTTATCTGCTCCTTATACTCCTCAACAGAATGGTGTCGTGGAGCGCAAGAACAGAACTCTTGTTGAGATGGCTCGCACTATGCTCGATGAATACAAGACACCTCGTCGTTTCTGGAGTGAGGCAGTTGATACTGTGTGCCACATCATCAACAGAGTATATCTTCACAAATTCTTCAAGGAGACTGCCTATGAACTCCTCACTGACAAGAAACCCAATGTGAGTTACTTCAAAGTCTTCGGTGCTAAATGTTGGATTAGAGATCCTCATCACAATTCTAAATTTGTACCGAAAGCACATGAGGGTTTCATGCTTGGTTATAGAAAGGACTCGCACACCTACAAAGTCTTCAACAACGTTCTTCACAAGGTTGTTGAAACTGTGGATGTGCGGTTCGATGAAACTAATGGCTCATAAAGAGAGCACCTACCTTCTGTGATAGATGAACCAGCACCTGAGGATTCTATCAAGTTCAAAGCCACTCAGATGTCATTCCCATCAAGAATCTGCAAGAATTCATTCCGTAACATGATGAACGCCGAGTGGCGACTTTTGAAAAAATGGTGCTAAGGAAAATGCACCTGAAGAAAATGCAGATCAAATTTCTCGAAGACAACCCGCTCATCCTCGTATTGCAAAGAAAGTGCAAATCGAGAAGATCATCGATGACATTGAAGCACCAGGTTCTCTCACACTCTCAAAAGCTTCACATTTATCTAACTTTCGTGGGCACTTTGCTTTTGGCTCTATCACAGAGCCCACTAAGGTAGATGAAGCATTTCTGGAGCATGAGTGGATTCAAGCTATGCAAGAAGAATTACATTAGTTCGAGCTCAACAACGTCTGGGAGCTGAGCAAACGTCCAGATCCTCGCAAGCACAATATTATTGGCACAAAGTGGATCTACCGCAACAACCAAGATGAAAATGGCCTTGTGGTGAGGAATAAGGCACGGCTTGTAGCTCAAGGCTACACACAGGTTGAAGGAATTGACTTCGACAAAACTTTTGCACCTGTTGCTAGACTTGAGGCTATTCGCATATTACTTGCTTATGCTAACTCAGCCCAGGCGTTCGGTCTATTCGGTTTGTTCGGTCCAGTCTTTTCGGTCTTTCAAAAATTCGGTCTTCCATAATTGAAGACCGAAATAATTTCGGTCTTTTCGGTTTATCACTATTCGGTCTTTGGTCTTTAATATTCGGTCTTCGGTTCCGACCAAACAGACCAAATTAATTTCTACAACTTAGATTCATGTTACTTCAAGTATCATATGCAAACTGCATGTACTACCGAGATGTATGCATATATAGAGGTGCATGTGTACAAAGACAACAGAAGTGTATATAGAGGTGCACGTGTGTATAAGAAAAATTCAGACAAGTAATAGTTGTTTGTAATCTGGACATCACAGAACATGAACATCACAAAATGTGTACATCATAGAACAGGAACATCACAAAATTTGGACATCACAGAACATGAACATCACAAAATCTGGACATCACAGAACATCACAAAATTTGTACATCACAGAAATGAACATCTGAACAAAACCTGAACATCACAGAACATGACACATCACAAATGAGGTTAACCGTGACCAAGCCATACAATATATACAGATTTCTGGCCGCACACTTAACATCCTCTTTCCAGAATTTTAATCCCAATGACGCCACTTATACAACTTGACCATCACTATCCTCGTTGTTCTATCTTTCTTCTTTGTCTTCTCTGACCAAACTTTTCATCATTAATTTGATGCACATAGAGAGATCAGAGATGAAGCTGGCTTACCTTCAATTGTGAGGTGAAGCATGGGAAGAGGACAGTAGGCACCGAGCCGTCCACCAACGTGGAAGAGGACGAGGTGGTGAGAAACTGCAGATTAGATGGTGGTGACGAATTGCGAGGCGGAGCACGGCATGGATGGCCGCGACAAGAGCGGTGAAGCGATGGGGGAGGGTCGAGGTTGGCAGCGTGGCGTGACGGACGGGGCACGGTGGTTGGCGGCTTGTGCTGGTCGTCAGCGCCTCACCGGTCCTAGGCGTGGCTCCAGGCGCCGGCAGGGGCGCGCGGTGCCTCGGTGCGGCGGTCACGGGCTGATGGCTCGCGGGGGTTGAGGCATCGGGCCTCAGTGGTGGGCGGCGGCTAGGGTTCACACGGGGAGAGAAAAGAGGAGCGCTGCTGGTTGTTTGTGAATCGTGAGGTGAGGCCGAGGACGGCGGTCTATGTATCTCGCTCGTGACTTGGGCTGGCCGGATGGGCCTTTGCTAAATTCTTCATGTGGGCTTTTATTATTAATTCGGTCTATACGGGCTATTCGGTCTAGAACATAGCAGGACCAAACAGACCGTAAGTATTTCGGTCTTCTATCTATGCAGACCGTTTTATATTCGGTCTTTTTTAGTTCGGTCTTTTCGGGTTCGGTCTTGGTTTTTTCGGGTTCGGTTTTCGGTCTTCGGTTTTTATGCCCGGGGTGAATGCTAACCATCATGATATTATCTTACAACAAATGGATGTGAAAAGTGCATTCCTCAATGGTAAGCTTGAGGAAGAAGTATATGTTGCTCAACCACCAGGTTTTGAAGATCCAAAGAATCCTGACAAAGTCTTCAAGCTCAACAAGGCCCTTTATGGCCTCAAGCAAGCCCCTCGGGCGTGGTATGATACTTTGAAGGAATTCCTCATGAAGAAAGGCTTCAAACCCGGTTCACTCGATCCAACTCTTTTCACTAAGTCTTATGATGTTGAATTGTTTGTGTGCCAAATATATGTTGATGATATCATTTTTGGCTGTACTGACCAACGATATAGTGATGAATTTGCCTATATGATGAGTGAACAATATCAAATGTCTATGATGGGAGAACTGAAGTTCTTTTTAGGTCTTCAAATTCGTCAATAGCGCAATGGGGTATTCATATCTCAGGAGAAATACCTCAAGGACGTAGTTGAGGAAATTCGGCATGCAAGATTGCGAAGGGGTCAAAATTCCAATGCCCACAAATGGCCATCTATGCACTGATGAAAATGGTAAAGACTTCGATCAAAAGGTATACCGCTCCATGATTGGCTCTTTATTGTACCTATGTGCATCTAGGCCGGATATTATGCTTAGTGTTTGCATGTGTGCCCGATTTCAAGCTACACCAAAGGAATCACACCATAAGGCTGTGAAGCATATTCTTCGATACTTAGCTCACACACAAACACTTGGATTATGGTATCCCAAGGGCTCTTATTTTGATCTCATCGGATATTCAGACTCTGACTATGCTGGCGATCGCGTGGACCGCAAGTCAACATCAGGCACATGTCATTTCCTCGGATGATCTTTGGTCTGTTGGTCCTCGAAGAAACAGAACTGCGTATCACTCTCCACTGCAGAAGCTGAGTACATTGCTGTTGGATCGTGCTGTGCTCAACTACTATGGATGAAGCAAACACTCAAGGACTATGGCGTCAACATGAAGAATGTGCCTCTCTACTGTGATAATGAGAGTGCTGTCAAGATTGCTCATAACCCAGTTCAGCACTCGAAGACCAAGCACATCCAGATTCATCATCATTTTCTTCGTGATCATGTGTTGAAGGGCGACATCTCCATCGACCACGTCAGCACTGAAGATCAACTGGATGATATCTTCACTAAGCCCTTGGATGAGAAGAGATTTAGCAAGTTGTGGTGTGAGCTAAATATCCTAGAATCATCGAATGTTCTCTGAGATGGACACACATCCTAACACTTATGCTGACTTGATGACTTAGATGCGCAACACATGAAGTAACGTTTTTCTTCAATCAATGAAGACTAACCCTCTAAGTGTGAAGAAATTAATGAAGAAATTGATTCTCAGGCCCTACGACAATTGTACGCGGTATTTGAAATCAGCTTTCTTATACGGTGGATTACGCCACCACCCAAAGTTGAAAGTCTTCAATTTGAGTTTTTCTTCATTTTTGAAATTCCTTAGTATTTCATATTCTTCAACTTTGCTTTGTCTTCACTCTTTCCGGTGTTGTTCTTCATTTGGATATATATATATATATATATATATATATATATATATATATATATATATATATATATGAGTTTTATGTCCTCTACGGCATTCACTTATTGCTAATTATTCAAGTTGTTTTTCTTCTGCTAAGTGAATGTGATCGGACCTTTCCCCTCTATGCTAAACTCAACCCAGTCTATTCACAAATTCCTCATGTGCGTTCTAATTGAAACTCGTTCAAAATCTTCACTGTGTCCTTGACAGCTGAAGAAATTGTGAACGGAACTTTTAAACTTATCTTATCTAAATTTTCAGCTTTGCCGCTCAAACCGTTCCACTTCTCACGACAATACTTATCTATTCACCCACGATACTACACGATCGCCACCTCTCAGTATGTGGGTGACACATGTCACGCGAATGAGAAGGGCCAGGGGCATGTTCGTCCGATTTCCTCGGGTGAACAGTTTTTCACTCCCTCTATAAATACCCATGTCTCTTCCTCACTTCACTTTCACCTCGCTCGCGCTCTCTCCCGCTCGAGCTTCCCGAAACCCTAGCGCCATCGCTACTTCATCGTCGCCGGTGAGGAAGAGCTTCACTACCTCGACCTCATCGCCATCATACTTGCACCGGTTGCGGATTTCTTCACTCCATCGCTGCCGTAGCTGATTTCCTCTGCCGAGTTAGGGCGTGGAAGATCTGACCCGACGAACTTCACATCTACTCTTTCCAGTTCGTCGCGTTCTTCACTTCGGGTAATTAAAAGTTACTTTTACTGCCCTCTTTGCTTCTCAAGTTTTCTTGAAAATCTTCAAAGGTGTTTATTCTTCAAATCTTCACACACATGAACACCTCACATGTCATCTGCTCTTGATTCGTTTCTCTAAGCAATGATTTTCTTCAAGATTCCTCAACTGTGTGGATTTTCATCTATACAACTCTGGAACCTAAGACAAAGAACGCTTAGTGAAATTCCTCAAGACTCATCTGGTCAAATTCCTCAAAACCTACTCATTTTTTAATAACCTTCTGAGAACACATATGACCTCTCCAAATTCCTCGCAACTATACTCTGTTCACAGGTACAAATGTCCGCTGCTGAATCACTAGGTTCTCATCAACTTAACTCATTTGCAGCGTTCCTCGAAGAAAAGTTGCACACCTCTTCAGAAACTTCAGTTGTTCATATTCCTCAGCTGAAGAAAATGGCTGATAAGAAGCCACAGAAGGGAGGAAAGAGGCCTGATGTCAATACTGCGTTTGAAATTCCTGAAGACATTTATGCTGGATATTGCACACCTGATGAAGCCAAGTTTGGCAAGGAGGACAAGAATCAGCGCAAAGTGCGCATACAAAGGATAGAGAGGAGATGGGCACAAGAATGGAGGGAGTACAGGTATGTTACTCCCAAGTATATGAAGAAATTCGCGCTCAACCCTCCATGCTCAAGACCTCCATTGGCACCAGGCCAATTGGCAGATCCCACCAGCCTCAAGCACGGTGAGGACTATGCTGATGAATGGGCAAGGCGCCAAGCCAAATTGGCCAAGCAAGCAAAGGAAGCAGTGAAAACAAAATTCAACACAGACTCTGCTGCTGCTACTGCCTCTGTTGAGGCCTCTGCTAGTCAGCCAAAGAAGGCAATGCACAAGAAGCCTGCGCAGTGCTTCACCTTCAATGCCCTCACGGCCAAGCTCCTCTGCTATGCCCTCAAGGCCAGATTCTTCAAGGCCCTCACGGCAAATTCCTCAGACTGCTCCTTCAAAGTCCTCAGCTCTCCGTCAAAGTCCTCAGCTGCTCCGACCAAATCCTCGGCACCTGTGCATCTCGCCTCGTGCCAAAGGACTCAAGGCTTCTCTATTGCCTCAGGAGCATCTGCAAGCTCCTTAGCTGCTTGAAATTCTTCAGATGGTCCCTCTCTGCTGAATAAAAAGGCCACTGCTGGACGCGGCATTCGACCAAGTCCTCACAAGAAGCAGGTCGCCTTCCAAGTGCCCTCTTATGATGATGAGGCTGATGATGAAGAACTTGCCGAAATCATCAGAGACAGGCAAGCCAGGACCGCTAGAGCCAAAGGTAGCAATGTGCCGCTGATGTTGAATCCAAAGTTGATCCTCGACTACATGGACCTGTGGCACAAGGACCCTAACACGCCTTTGCCAGAGATGAACCTCACTCCTGGTCGAAGTCATGTTCTGACTGACTTCATTGAGGAAGAAAAATGAAAATTTGAACAAGGCAGAAGTTTGAAGAAAGCGCAGTACAAGAAACAGCGTTACCTCAAGGACAATGTCCTCACTCTCTGTCACGCCCAATATGCGACCCTATCCAAAAGGAACTCGAAGGTCCCACCAAGGATAGACACGCATATTGGAACGCTTTTGCAAGGTGGATATCATTACATCAACATTACATAATAGATGGGATACATACATAAGGCATACAATGCCACACAAATACAACATCATCTTACAAGAGATCAACATCCGACTACGGATGAAACACAAACAGAAACTCAAACGACATCCACCCTGCTAGCCCAGGCTGCCGACCGGAACCTATCCCCGATCGAAGAAGAAGCGTAAGAAGAACTCCAAAACAAGCAAACATCGCCTCGTGTCATGATCATCGCATAACCTGTACTCTGCAATCGTTGTTGTAATCATCAGAGCCACGAGGACTCAGCAATCCCATTACCATGGGTGTCAAGACTAGCAAAGCTTAATGGGAAAGGAAGGGGTAAAGTGGTGAGGTTGCAGCAGTGGCTAAGCATGATATGGTGGCTAACATACGCAAATAAGAGCGAGAAGAGAACAAGCGGAACGGTCGTGAAGCTAAATGATCAAGAGGTGATCCTGAACTCCTACTTACGTCAAACATAACACAGAGACCGTGCTCACTTCCCGAACTCCGTCGAGAAGAGACCATCACGGCTACACACGCGGTTGATGCATTTTAATTCGGATCTGGTGTCAAGTTATCTACAACCGGACATTAACAAATTCCCATCTGCCACATAACAAGGGCACGGCTCTCGAAAGTTTATACCCTGCAGGGGTGTCCCAACTTAGCCCATGATAAGCTCTCGCGATCAACGAAGGATATTCCTTCTCCCAGGAAGACCCGATCAGTCTCGGAATCCCGGTTTACAAGACATTTCGACAATGATAAAACAAGACCAGCAAAGCCGCCCGATGCACCGACATCCCGATAGGAGCTGCACGTATCTCGTTCTCAGGGCAACACCGGATAAGTCAAGCTACGAGTAAAACCAGACTTTGAGTTTCCCCGAGGTGGCCCCGCGGGCTGCTCAGTTCGGACCAACACTTAGACAAGCACTGGCCCAGGGGGCTAAAATAAAGATGACCCTTGGGTTAATTACTCCCAAGGGAAAGGTAGGTGGTGGTGAGGCAAATGGTAAAACCAAGGTTGGGCCTTCCTGGACAAGTTTTATTCAAACTGAACTGTCAGGGGGGTCCCATAAATCACCCGACCGCGTTAGGAACACAAAATCCGGGTACATAACACCGGTATGACGGAAACTAGGGCGGCAAGAGTGGAACAAAACACCAGGCATAAGGCCGAGCCTTCCACCCTTTACCAAATATATAGATGCATTAAATAATATAAGAGGTATTGTGATATCCCAACATAACCCTGTCCACCATGGAGCAATCTTCAACTTCACCTGCAACTAGCAACGCTATAAGAGGGGCTGAGCAAAGCGGTAACATAGCCAAACAACGGTTTGCTAGGAAGGGTGTCAAAGGTTAGAGGTTCATGGCAATTTGGGAGGCTTGAAGAGCAAATGATAGGTAACGCAGCATAGCGATAGAACGAAGCAACTAGCATAGCAATGATAGTAGTGAGATCCAGGGTAGAGGTCATCTTGCCTGAAATCCCGCAAGGAAGAAGAACAAGTCCACGAAGAAGATGAAGCCACGAAGACGAACCACACATAGACGAACGAATCCTCACGATCGCAACGAAACGGGAACTATCAAGAAGAAGCACACAACATGGTAAACACACCACACACGAACAAGACATGATGCACAACAAGCATGATGCATGACAAAGCTACATGAAGCTACTCATGGCAAAAGATGATGCAAACAAGAACAACACATCAAGGCAAGTTTAAATGAGGCCGGGAACAACATATAACAATTCTGGTAAGTCCTCATATGCATATTTCGAAATTGGTCCAGAACTGAATAAACCATATGTTCAAGTTGTTAAACAGCAAGTTAAGATGCACCAAGATGATCTACACGAAATTCTAGTCAAGTTACATATAAAGTTCATTTAATTCGGAGCTACGCCCTAGAAGATATGAGCAACACAAGTTAATCATGGCATTGATGCAAAATGCAAACAAACATCAAGCAAACACACCAAAACAAGGATGCAACATGGTAATATGAAGCTACATGCAAAATCAAGCAAATTTCATATAGAGCACACTCAAAACGGAGCAACGGTTCAACACACACACACTACAAGTCATAGCAACAATCTGTCCATAACAGCAACTAGGCATCTTACAAGCATCAAAACAACAAGCTACAGCACCCAACATAAGAATAAAAGGCATGAGCATGAAGTACAGGTAAAGCACAACAAAACATGAACACTGAGCTATCTCCAGAAAAGACTAGAATATGCTCAAAAGGGCATGGGAAGATTACAAATAATAACAGTTTTAGACTTATCAGGAAATAACATCAGGTTGCAATGTTTAGAGCTATCAAACAACATGCTATAGGAACTTAACATGGCAAACAAAGACATGGCATGAATCTATTAATTGCATAGAACAAAAGACCCTTACTGACCATGAGCCAAAAAGGATCAGAAGATATGATGGCACCCATGTAAACATGGCAAGTTATATTACAGATTCATACATGGCAGAAACAACAATAAGTAGGCATGTTGGTGAGCTTGAACCACTCACCACAGAGCAATACATGGCATGGCAAGGCAACCAACAGTCAGAATACATGTTTGTGAAGCTATAGATGGCAAGAGCAAGGTCATAGGGTGCATGGATCACTAGCAAACAATCATGGAAACATTGAACTTAATGTTAACAGGCTGACAGCAACATCATTTAGCAAACTTTGGAGCAAGATAACAACATGTTCCAGCGGGCTATAATTGCAACCAAGGGTATGAATGGATAGAGCATGACATGTATAACAAAACATCCTTAGTGAACATCTTCCGAATAATGCACGAAAGGACTTGTAGAAGCATGTTAACATAGCAACAAAATATAACAGAATCAGCCTAGCAAAACAGTAACAGCAAGTACCCTCCTTAACAAGCTCGATGCACTGAGCACACAACTCACAAAAATACATGGTTGGCACCACTAGAAAGATGACATAGCATAAATCAAAACACGTGTAGACATCAACCTCATAGGATGCACACATCAAACATGGCAAAAATGACAAATGAGCAAGTTATAACAGTTTCAGCAGATTAACATCAACATGCACTCTTCCAACAGCATTTCGGGCATCAAGATGATCTCAAATGAAAATGCTGCAATGTAATGAAATTAAGTACTCGTTGAGACGAACAATTTGACATATTACACGCACAAAACTGAGCTACGGATGCAGAGATACAAAGCGATGAACATGGCATGATAATGTTGAAATAATCGGGGACTTAGTGGAATTTCGGAGGGGGAAAGTCAACCTGAGGCAGCACGGAAAACGAGGTTCATCGGAGTTGTTCGCCGGAGACGGAGAGGAGGCGGCCGGAGGACGCGGGAGAGGCCGGGAGGAGGGGGCCGGCGAGGGCGCGATCCGCCTTCCATGGCTGGATCTGGCCGGGAGGCGCGGAGGCGACGGCCGGCGGGCCGAGGCGACGACGGCCGCCTCCCGGCGCTGAAGTCGACGGGCGGCGGGTTGGGCACGGGCGGCGGCGGCGCAGAGCAGGGCAGCAAGCGCTGAGGCGTGACGGGCGGCGCCAGACGCCGGGCGACGGAGGGCGGCGCCGCTCATGGGTCGGCGGGCAGGCGGCGCGACGCCGCGCGGCGGCCGGGCCACGGAGGCGATCGGGCGCTGGTCTGATGGGGGCGGCGGCGGCGGCGCTGGCCCCACGGGCCGGATCTGGGCAGCGCGGCCTGGCGGCGAGAGACGGCGGCGGGAGCGATGTGGCGGCCTGCGATTCGTCGGGGGACGGCGGCGGACATGTCCGGCCGTCACGGACGTGTCCGGTGGCGGCGGGAGGAAGAGGACTAGGGTTTTGGACCGGGATTTTCGGGGGGAGGGACTAATTTATAGGTAGAGGGAGCTAGGAGAGTCCAAATGAGGAGCGGTTTTCGGCCACGCGATCGTGATCGAACGACCGAGAGCATGGAAGAGACTAGATGGGTTTTGGGCCACTTTGGAAGGGGTGTTGGGCTGCAACAAAAGAGGGCTTTACAGTTACCCGGTTAACCGTTGGAGTATCAAACGACCTCCAAATGGCACAAAACTTGACAGGCGGTCTACCGGTGCTATACCAAGGCCGCTTGTCAAACCTCGGTCCATTCCGAGAACCTTTAATACCCGCACACGAAAAGAGGCAAAAGGGGAACGCCGGAGGACATAGGAGTGCCGGATCGCAAAACGGACAACGGGGAAAATGCTCGGATGCATGAGACGAACACGTATGCGAAATGAAATGCACATGATGACATGATAAAATGCAACACGCAAGCAAATGACATGGCAACGACGGCGAATAACTGGCGGACACCTGGCGCATCGAACCCGGGGTGTTACACTCTCACTCCTGATTAGCTCCTTGCTTTGCAAGTTGAAATCAAACAACTGAGTGATGAATTTGATCGCTACCATGCTGATTGGAAGGGCGCCAAGGTGCGTTTCGTCAGTCTGATGAAGAAATTCACTTCAAGTGCTGCTCCTCCTGTGCACGTTGAAGTTACTCAGGCTGAAGCATCTGCTCAGCCTACTGAAGAACATGCCAGCACCGCTATGACAATCAGGCCACTGAAGATATTGCTAGGGCATCCACTAGTGGTGCGCCTGAAGAAAGTGAACAAGTTAGGGCAACTGCATCAGTTGTGCCTGAGGAAACTAAACCAAAGTCCTCTACACCTCCTACGCCTACACCAACTCTGATCCTTCCATCTGCATCAGATGCGAAGAAGACCAAGACTGCAGAGCGTGCAGCTGTGAAGAAAAGGAAGGCATCAACTTCATCAAATTCTTCAGCTCCAAAGAAGTTGAAGCCACTGACTAGCTCAATTGACAACACAATTAATGCCATTCCAGTCTCCTCCATGCCATCAAAGGACCTTGTTCCTTTTGGTGAAGATTATGTGATTCTCAATGAATCTGATGAAGAAACTCCTTCTGCTGCTTCGACGGAGCAGTTGGACGAAGAAATTGAAGTGGATGAAATCCCTTCAACACCAGTCATTTCCTCACCTATACCTCAGTTCACTACTGAAGAGGCAGGTGTTGAAGAAATAGAAGATGAGGATGTGGACATTGGCTGTACCACTCCGGTGCTCAACGATGAATTTTGGGACAGTCAGCACCCCAACTCTCCAATGTTCACTCCACTCCAAGCAATTCCTCAGTCCCCTGCTGCTACTGAAGTGCAAATGGGATCTGAAGAACCTCATGCAACCCCAAGTGTTCATGAAGAAATTCCAGCTATCGGTGTCAAAACCGGCGGATCTCGGGTAGGGGGTCCCGATCTGTGCATCTTAGGCTGATGGTAACAGGAAGCAATGGACACAATGTTTACCCAGGTTCAGGCCCTCTCGATGGAGGTAAAACCCTACTTCCTGCATGATTAATATTGACGATATGAGTAGTACAAGAGTAGATCTACCACGAGATCGTAGAGGCTAAACCCTAGGAGCTAGCCTATGATGATTATGATTGTAATTGTGATCGGCCTTCTAAGGACCAACCTCTCCGGTTTATATAGACACCGGAGAGGGCTAGGGTTTACATGGAGTCGGTTACAAGGAAGGAAATATAATATCTGGATCGCCAAGCTTGTCTTCCACGCAAAGGAGAGTCCCATCCGGACACGGGACGGAGTCTTGAGTCTTGTATCTTCACGCTCCAATAATCCGAACGATGTATATAGTCCGGCTGTCCGGATACCCCTAATCCAGACTCCTCAAGAGTCTCGAACCAGGCTTCAATGACGATGAGTCCGTGCGCAGTCTTGTCTTCGGCATTGCAAGGCGGGTTCCATCTCCGAATACTCCAAAGTAATTATCAAACACGTAGGCCGTGTCCGGATCTGCAAAATGATCTTCACATACCACCATAGAGAGAACGATATTTCAGCTGACAACTTTTCAGATGACGTGATATGTCATTACGGTCGGGTCATTATTCGAACCGTTTTCCCACAACCAGCCATAGCGCATATCGCGAGGCGGTTTCTTCTGCATGTTTTGCCATAGAAGAGATCGTGCCCCCTTATTGTGGGATTCTCATCAATACGGGTATGGATAATCCAACCGCACCGCTAATCACGGCGAGTGGGGAGCGAGCGGGTTCCACCAGGCAAGTGGGGAGGCGCAAAAAGCTTTTACCGTCTCTATAAAGAGATAATGTCTCTTCCTCTTTACCCACGCCTTCTCCTTCCGCTAGCCCATTCCCCTCTGTTCGAGCCCTAACGCCCAGGCATTCTTCTTTTCCATTGAAGAAAGTTTTTCCAAAGATGTCCGAATCCGGAGCAGGAGGCAGATGGATGGCCTCTACCGTCCAGGAGAAGGATATCAAGAGGCTCCGGGAGGCTGGGTATCTGGCCAAGAAGATCGGCCACCATCTCCCACCAGTGGGACAGGTCGTCCCTACTCCGGAGCCCCACGAGAGAGTCGTGTTCATTCCCCATTTTGTCCACGGGCTCGGGTTTCCCCTTCACCCATTTGTTCGTGGAGTCATGTATTACTACGGGATCGATTTTCATGATCTTTCCCGCAATTCTTTCCTCAATATCTCGACGTTCATCGTCGTGTGCGAGGCCTTTCTCCGGATTTCACCTCACTTCGGCCTGTGGCTGAAGATTTTCAATGTGAAGCCCAAGGTGGTAAGTGGCGAGCACACCGAGTGCGGCGGCGCCATGGTGAGCAAGATGCCCAAGGTCGTTTGGCCAACGGGTGCCTTCAACGACTCCGTCAAGGAGTGGCAACAGCAGTGGTTCTATATTACCGAACCACGCGGCAAAAAGTGGGTTGCAGCTCCTGAGTTCAGATCCGGAGCCCCACTGCGGCGCACGTCCTGGCCCAAGAAGGGCCCGAACTAGTCCTCGCCCGATGAGCTGTCATTGCTCCAGACGTGCGTTCAGAATGTGGTCGACAAGGACGTCAAGCTCGTCGACGTAGTCCAGGTGATGCTAGTTCGCCTGGTTCTCCCTTGCCAGCGCCGAGCCTGCAATTTGTGGGAGTATGACCCAACCGAGCACCAAACCCTTCGGGAGCTCTATGATTCCTCCCACAAGGACATCTGGAAGGTGCTCTTCAAGTTCGGCAAATCATGGTCGGGCTCCGCCGAGGACCGTGGGTATCAACTATCCCACTCTGCAAGCCCGGTAAGTTATAGCCACGCTCTGTCCATCCATGCTTCAGTTGGCATGTCCTGAGGGAGACATTTTTATCATGCTTTACCATGACCCCAGGGATGGATAAAAAGGTGGAGCAGATACATTGTCCGGCCCCGCTGCCGGAGGAACCGGCCGGACCTCTTTTGACGAAGATGCTGGTCCTCGCACCCTACGAGGCGCCAAAGAAAGAGGCCTCCAAGAAGGTCAAACAGACCCGGAGTGGCCTCCTTCGCCGCGAGGCTTCGGACACAAAATCCGAAGACTCCAGCGATGCTCCTTCTTCCGAAGACGAAGAGGAGGAAGCAGAGGAGGACGAGCCTCACTCCGGAGGTGAGAAGAAAAGGGCGGCTTCCTCATCCTTGGAGGCCGAATCGCCCAAGAAAGGGAGAGGTTCCCATCCAGAGGCATCCACCACGGCTGCCGATAACATCCCGGAGTGGGATACCAGGGCCCAACCCCTGGAAAAGTCGTAATATCCGAAATCCGAACGCGCATATGCATCCAGGGTCGTTTGGGTACAGTAGTTTTAACTGTCGCCATGTTTCGTACAGCCCGGCGAGGTCCCGCGCCGGACAATCCTCATCGGAGGATTCGCTGAGCTCAGACGCTTTGGCGAGCGAGACGCCTCCGGCAGCTCCTTCCCTGATGTCCAGGCGCGACACCGAGGTGTCGTCTCCAAGAGACTCGGACCAGGGGAGGCATGTCTCTAGGGCCGGACACACGGGGGCGGCGGCCCCCCAGCGTGTCGACGATGGGGGCAGTCTCGGGTTCGGACCACAGCCGGATAAGGTCCTGGAGACCTCTAAGGCTCTAGGATCGGGCAAACAGCCACCTTCGACGGTGGGTGGCTTGCCTACTCTGTCGGCGACCTCTGTACAGGCAGAGCTGCCAGGCGGTCTATCGACAGCGTTAAAGAACGCGTCTATCGTCGATGAACATCGGACCCTCATGGGTGCAGTGGTTGAAAAGATTCAGTCCACCGAAAGAGGGCTGAATGAGTCCTGCCTTGGCCTTATAAAGGCTTTTGAGGTATGTTTTCTAAGAAACATTTGAGGAATCGTCATAATATGAGTAGTAGCCCGTGATACACTGTCCGGCGAAAGAGAGATTTAGCCGAGCAGGGGATCAAACCCTCTGCTTTTGCGAGAGCCTTTGTTAATGACGTATACCCCTTTGTGTGAAAGCAGGCGTCTGCGAAGAAGACGGCCGCTCATAATGCAGAAGTGTCCGGACTGAAGTAGAGCCTGGAACGGGCCGAGGAGGAACTCGGCCGTGTGAAGAAGCAATTAGAGGACAAGCAAGGTATGTCGAAACATTGTCTTGAATTTGGCACGAATTAGTAAATGTGCTTTATTGAAAAGTATTTGTATTGTATGCCCTAGGAACGAGTGCTGAATATGAGGCACTGAAGAAGGTTGTGGCTGATGCCAACGAGAAGGCTACCGCCAAACAGGCACTTCATGAGAAACACGAGGCCAGGCTCATCACAGCTGAGCAAGAGCTCTAGGAGGCTATGAAGAAAAGCGAGGACTTGGAGCAGAGTCTAGTAGGGAAAGAATCCTAACTCGCCTAGGCTCTTCAAGCCGCAGAAGATGCTCGGGAAGAAGCCCGAGGTGTTGTACGGGACATTCAGGAGGCCTGGAAAGTTGCGGCTGGTAAGGCCTGATGTATTCATTGCCATTTTTACATGATAGTGGGAAGAACTCTAAGCGACAAGCTGAATTCTTGTTTTCTTTACAGGGGCGTTTGCAAATCTACCTCGCAGCATACCAGATGCCGCCCAATTCTATCGGACCGAGGAGAAGAAGTCTGCAGAGAGGAATTTCTGGTCGCAGTATTTGTCGCCGAACTATTCGGTGCCCTTTATCGATTAGCCGAAGCAGCTGGTCGAACTGCACCAGGGGGCCGAACTAGCCATGAAGGACTTGATTGTCCTTTGTGTCCCATGAGCCAATTCCAAGCGATTATTTTGACTCGTGAAGCGGATTGTGGGCGCTGTCCTCGGCTTGATGTTTGTTAAGGTTTATCACCAGATAGAGGGTGCGCCAAGATGGCGTTTGCCCATGCAAAAGTGCATTGGGGGAAGCTTGACGCGGAGAAGCTGATGACTGAGGGGCCGCCAGAGGGTAAGGAGCACCGCAAGCCTGAGCTGTACTACGAAAGTGTACTGAAGGGAGCCCGCCTTGTGGCAGATAAGTGTGCCAAAGACATTATATTTCCCTGAGGGCATTCGTGCCGTTCTTTGTAATATGGGATAATGGCACTTTTATTATTTATTGCCTGTTTTGTTTGAACATTTGTTCTTCCTGTGCGGCTGTTTAGTGTATGTAAATCCTGAGAGTTGGCCAGTCGTCGGCTTCTTCCCCCATGAAAGAAATACGGGGGTGTTCGGGGCATCCTGAACACTCTTTATCCCATGGCTGGGTCCTTTTAAGGAGGTGTTCCACGCCATGAACCAGGCAATCGGACTATAGGGCTTTACTACTTTCACTTAGCCATAGGAATTCGAGTATGGTCGGTGCAGCCCCTAGTGTTCGGAAGGACGAACTAGGGGCTCTATTGGCGCCTGATCGGAAGTCCGATCCATCGCACTCTGCATTTATAATGGCATTATGCGGAATAAATCTTTAGGGATTTTACAACCTCTCGAACAGCTGACTAGCTCTCGGTGTATCATGACAGTCAGTTTTTAGCTCTCTCTACTGAGGTGCTCGTCTGGCAGAACCGGGACACAATCGCAGTAGTTCTCCCAGTGCTACCTTAGCCGATGGGGCGGAACGTAAGGTACCAAAACATGGGAGCCGGGCAAACCCAACCAATGACCCAAGACATGATTCGGAGCTGATGCATATAGTGCTATAAGTTGGGGGTGCCGAGCGACTAAAAAGGTGGTCAGACTTTTATTGTCGTACTGTGAAGCCCCTGGCATAATCGGGCGTAACACGAGGCATGGCTGCCATCTTTCACAATGAGGCGTCGATGAGAAACGACGGCCGGTAAGTGTTATTTAAGTCTACGCATTGTAGTAGGACGATATGTCTATGCATACGAGTACGATTTATGATTATGAAAAGAGGGGTTTTTTGGCGGAACCTGTGATGGCCGGACTGGAGGGGGCTGTGAGTGGATCTGAGGTGAATCCGGACTACCTTCTTTGGGGGGGTTGACATGCATGTTCCTGCCCTTGTGCGTCCGGGATGATTCCACATCGCCAATCCTGTTCTGCGTTAAAGTTAGTTTGTAAAGGCAAATGCTTGGAGGCAGCTAAACGTCCTCTTGTGGTTGGTCCGAGGGTTCCTGATCGGACCCTGGTTAACCCAGTCGTTATACCGTAAAGTAGCATGGACTACTCAGTTGATGTCCGGATAGTTGGCTGTCATATCAAGATTTTGATAGGCATGCACGACTCGCTACTCCGTCAGCTGTATGATTTCCGCTCTAAGGGCGGGGTTCGGCCTTGCCCATAGGTGTGATTATATCACACGGTGTTGGTGTAACGCCCCGGATTCGATGCGCCAGGTGTCCGCCAGTTATTCGCATCATTGCCATGTCATTTGCTTGCGTGTTGCATTTTGCCATGTCATCATGCGCATTTCATTTTGCATACGTGTTCGTCTCATGCATCCGAGCATTTTCCCCATTGTCTGTTTCACAATCCGGCACTCCTATGTCCCCCGGCGTCCCCCTTTTGTCTCCTGTTGTGAGTGGGTCTTAAACTTTCTCGGAATGGCCCGAGGTTTGCCAACCGGCCTTGGTATAGCACCGGTAGACCGGCTGTCAAGTTTCGTGCCATTTGGAGGTCGTTTGATACTCCAACGGTTAACCGGGTAACCGTTAAAGCCCTCTTTGAGTCGCAGCCCAACACTTTTCCAAAGTGGCCCAAAACCCATCTAACTCCCCTCCAAGCTCTCGGTCATTCGATCACGATCGTGTGGGCGAAAACCGCACCTCATTTGGACACTCCTACCTCCTTCTACCTATAAATATGTGCACCCCTCCTTTAATCCCGGGTCCAAACCCTAGCCATCTTCTTCCTCGCGCCGCCGGACATGTCCGCCCGGCGGCCGGACACGTCCATCGCCCCGCAGCCACGTCGCCCGGACCAATCCAGGGCCGACACGTAAGTAGCGCCGCCGCACGCATCCAATCCCGCGCCGCCACCTCACCCTCTCTATCTCTCTCTCTCCACCCACGCCGCCCGGCCGTTCACAGCTGCAGACCTTCATGGGGCCGCCGCCGCCGCCGCCCGCCCCTCCGCCTCCCGCTCCCTTCTGCACCTCCGGCCGCCCCCGACGAACGTCTCCGCCTCCGTCGCCGCCCGCCGCCCAGCCCCACGCCGCCAGCCCTGTTGCTGGCCTCCGCCTCGCCGAGCCGACCCATGCCTCGCCGGCCGCTCCAGCCCAGCCTGCCCCTTTCCCCTCCGCAGCTCAGGAGAGGAGCTCCCGAGCTCGCGGCCACCCTCCTCGCCGGCGCCCTGTGTGCCTGCGTGCGCCGCCCTCCGTGCGCCGGCCGGATCCGGTGCCCCCTCGCCGGCGTCGCCCCGTTCCCGGCCGTCTTCCTCTTCTCTAGCCCCGCCTTGATCCACGTGTCGCGATCCCAAGTTTCAGATCTGGAGGTTGACCCTGATTTTTGCCCGTCCCGAAATTATTTACATTATCATGCCATGTTCATCACATCATAACTTGCTGCATACTGCTCCGTTTCGTGCCTGTAATATGTCAAATTGTTCGTCTCGACGGGTACTTCATTTTATTCCATTGCATCATGTTCATTTGAGTCCATCTTGATGCCCTAAATGCTATTGGAAGAGTGCATGTTGCTGTTAATCTGCTGAAACTGTTATAACTTGCTCATTTGTCATTTTTGGCCATGGTTGATGTGTGCATCCTATGAGCATGAGCTCTACATGTATTTTGATCTATGCCATGCCATCTTTCCAGAGGTGCCATCCATATATTTTTGTGAATCTTGTACTGAGTGCATCGAGCTTGTTAAGTAGGGTACTTGCTGTTGCTGTTTTCCTGACTGATTCTGTTATATTTTGTTGCTATGTAAACCTGCTGCTACAAGTCATTTCGTGCATTATTCTGGAGATGTTCAGTAAGGATGTTTTGATATACATGTCTTGATCTATCCATTCATGCCCCTGGTTGCATTTATAGCCTGCTGTATCATGTTGTTATCTTGCTCCAAACTTGCTAAATAATGTTGATGTCAGCCTGTTAACATTAAGTTTGATGTTTCCATGATTGTTGCTAGTGATCCATGCACCCTATGAACTTGTTCTTGCCATGCTTAGCTTCTCAAACATGTATTTTTACTGTTGGTTACCTTGCCATGCCATGCATTGCTCTGTGGTGAGTGGTTCAAGCTCACCAACATGCCTACTTATTGTTGTTCCTGCCATGTTTGAATCTGTCATATAACTTGCCATGTTTACATGGGTGCCATCATATTTTCTGTGCCCTTTTGGCTCATGGTCAGTAAGGGACTTTTGTTCTATGAAATTAGTAGATTCATTCCATTCCTTTGTTTGCCATGATAGCTTCCTGTAACATGTTGTTTGATAGATCTAAACATTGCAACCTGATGTTATTTCCTGATAAGTCTGAAACTGTTAATATACGCAATCTTACCATGTCTTTTCGAGCATGTTCTCGTTGTTTCTGGAGTTAGCTCAGTGTTCATGTTTTGTTATGCTTTACCTGTACATCATGACCATGCCTTTTGTTTTCATATTGTGGTACTGTAGCATGTTGTTTTGGTGCTTGCAATATGCCTAGTTGCTGTTTTGGACAGATTGTTGTTATGTTTGTATAGAGTGTATGTGTTGAACCGTTGGTCCGTTTTGAGTGTGCTCTATATGAAACTTGCTTGCTTTTGCATGTTGTTTCATATTACCATGTTGCATCCTTGTTTTGGTGTGTTTGCTTGATGTTTGGGTGCATTTTGCATCAATGCCATGTTTAACTTGATTTGCTCATATCTTCTAGGCCGTAGCTCCAAATCTAATGAACTTTATATGTAACTTGACTAGAATTTCATGTAGATCATCTTGATGCATCTTAACGTGCTGTTTAACAACTTGAACATAAGGTTTATTCAGTTCTGGACCAATTTCTAAATTTGCATATGAGGACTTACCGGAATTGTTATATGTTGTTTCCGGCCTCATTTAAACTTGCCTTGATGTGTTGTTCTTGTTTGCATCATATCTTGCCATGAGTAGCTTCATGTAGGTTTGTCATGCATCATGCTTGTTGTGCATCATGTCTTGTTCATGTGTGGTTTGTTTACTATGTTGTGTGTTTCTTCTCGATAGTTCCCGTTTCGTTTCGATCGTGAGGATGCGTTCGTCTACGTGTGGTTTGTCTTCGTGGCTTCATATTCTTAATGGACTCATTCTTCTTCCTTGCGGGATTTCAGGCAAGATGACCGCTACCCTGGATCTCACTACTATCATTGCTATGCTAGTTGCTTCGTTCTATCGCTATGCTGCGTTACCTATCATTTGCTCTTTAAGCCTCCCTAATTGCCATGAACCTCTAACCTTTGACACCCTTCCTAGCAAACCGTTGTTTGGCTATGTTACCGCTTTGCTCAGCCCCTCTTATAGCGTTGTTAGTTGCAGGTGAAGTTGAAGATTTCTCCTTGGTGGACAGGATTTTGTTGGGATATCACAATATCTCTTATATTATTAATGCATCTATATATTTGGTAAAGGGTGGAAGGCTCGGCCTTATGCCCGTGTTTTGTTCCACTCTTGCCGCCCTAGTTTCCGTCCAACCGGTGTTATGTTCCCGATTTTATGCTCCTAACGCGGTCAGTGATTTATGGGACCCCTTGACGATTCGCTTTGAATAAAACTCTTCCAGCAAGTCCCAACCTTGGTTTTACCATTTGCCTCACCACCACCTACTTTTCCCTTGGGAGTAATTAACCCAAGGGTCATCTTTATTTTAGCCCCCCCGGGCCAATGCTTGTCTAAGTGTTGGTCCAAACCGAGCGATGTCTGGCGACCCCTGGGCAACCAGGGTCTATGCCAACCCGACGTCTTGCTCATCCGGTGTGCCCTGAGAACGAGATATGTGCAGCTCCTATCGGGATTGTCGGCGCATCGGGCGGTCTTGCTGGTCTTGTTTTACCATTGTCGAAATGTCTTGTAAACCGGGATTCCGAGACTAATTGGGTCTTCCTGGGAGAAGGTATATCCTTCGTTGATCGCGAGAGCTTATCATGGGCTAAGTTGGGACACCCCTGCAGGGTATTATCTTTCGAAAGCCGTGCCCGCGGTTATGTGGCAGATGGGAATTTGTTAATGTCCGGTTGTAGATAACTTGACACCAGATCCGAATTAAAACGCATCAACCGTGTGTGTAGGCGTGATGATCTCTTCTCGGCGAAGTCCGGGAAGTGAACACGGTTTCTGGGTTATGTTTGACGTAAGTAGGAGTTCAGGATCACCTCTTGATCATTACTAGTTGACGACCGTTCCTTTGCTTCTCTTCTCGCTCTCATTTGCGTATGTTAGCCACCATATCATGCTTAGTCGCTGCTGCAACCTCACCACTTTACCCCTTCCTTTCCCATTAAGCTTTGCTAGTCTTGATACCCATGGTAATGGGATTGCTTGAGTCCTCGTGGCTCACAGATTACTACAACAACAACAGCTCTTGAGTACAGGTTATGCGATGATCATGACGCGAGAGCGATGTTTGCTTGATTTGGAGTTCTTCTTCTGTTCCTTCTTCGATCAGGGGATAGGTTCCAGGTCGGCAGCCTGGGCTAGCAGGGTGGATGTCGTTTGAGCTTCTGTTTGTGTTTCATCCGTAGTCGGATGTTGATCTTATGTACGATGTTGTATTCGTGTGGCATTGTATGCCTCTTGTATGTATCCCCATCTGTTTATGTAATGTTGATGTAATGATATCCACCTTGCAAAAGCGTCTTCAAGATGCGCTTCTATCCTTGGTGGGACCTTCGAGTTCCTTTAGGATAGGGTCGCATCTTGGGCGTGACAAGTTGGTATCAGAGCCTCGACCGACCTTAGGAGCCCCCTTGTTTGATCGTGTAGTTTGGCCTTTGTTGAGTCTAGAAGAAAACCGTTTTCGGAGTTTAGTTATATCGGAGAGTAGGAATTCTTTTTACTCCTCTGCCCCTTTGTCACTCTGGTGAGAAATCTTGACGTAGGTGTTTTAAATTACTTCTCTTCACTTTCAAATTTTTCTTTTGGTTCACGTAGTTGGTTTTCCGATCGTTGGTTCTCAGCTCTTTTATCTGGTGCATTTCTCGTCAAGTTGACTCAAGCCTCTTCATCTTTGCCAAGTTCAATCATCAGTTGTTTTCTTTTCCCACCTGCCCACCCCTTTTTCTTCTCGAAGTCGGAGTCCGTAATCGAGTATCCTTCCTACTCGTGCAAAGTCTTTGCTTCTATCCTCATTGTTTTCAACCGGTGTTTTTCTCTTCAAGTTACTCATCGGTTCCCCCTTCCAGTTGCCTGTGTTTTTCCCGCCCTCCCACCCTCTTTTTCCCGGAGTTTGAGCCTCTTTCGAGCATCAATTTCATTCGTGCAGAGCCTCTTCAGTCTTTCGTCAATTATTTCAACCGGTGAATTCTCGTCTCGTTCGTCATTCTTCATCTCTTTTTCTTTCAGGTGGACTCAATTCATGTTTTTCGGGTTGATCATATTCTTTCTCTCGGCTCAAGTGTTTTCCTTGCTCGTTCGCCTCTCGCCAATTTATCCTTCCGGAGTGTGCAAGACATCTCAGGAGATTCGTCTGTGTTCCAATTAATTCGAGGGTGTCACCTCATTCAAATATTTCAATTGTCCCGGTGTATCATCTATCTCTTCAACATCCCTTTCCAACGGTGTTATCGCTTTAGTGGGCCCTAACCCACAGGTCTTTTCCCAGGATCTTACCTGACTCTTCTAATTCCCCCGGAGTCATTCATAATTCTTTTCAAGTGTGACGTAAGAATGAATTTCATCAGTCACATGCCTTCTCCAAGATCGCTTTTAAATTCTTTTCATTGCTGGCTCAACCTCTTTGCTTTTCATTATTCTGGAGTTTCTCAACAATTTCTGTGGTTGTTCTCGTCGTCATTCTCAGCTTTGAAGATCAAAGAAGAGTTTTCTCATCTAAATCTTGTCTCTTCTCCCGAAGTTTCGTGGTTCTAGCTTCATGTTATCATCGGGAATTATTCCATTTGTCAGATATTCTTTTCAACCATCCGGAGTATTTCAGGAGTTGATTTCTTTTCATTTCACCGGAGGCCATCGTTCTAGAAGAATTCTTCGTCATCACATTTCAGCTACTGTTATCAAATTATTCCGGTGCTTCGCTCAAGTGTTCTTTATCAGCTCATGATCTCTTTATTCTTTTGCATCTAAATCCCCTCTAGCATATTGGTTCTTCTAATTCTCCCCGGTGATTCATTCTCTTCATAAATCATTTTCGAATACTAACGGTGGTTCTTTAAGATTCTTTTCCTTCATTATCATACCAATCCATTCGTTCTTTCGAATCCTACCGATGGTTCATGAAGACCTTCTCAAGTTCGCGATATGCCACTTCTCAATCCTTTTCAAGAAGAATAAGTAGTATGCAAAATCCATTGCGTGTCATCAATTTAATTTGATGAAGGATAAGCATACAATAAATCTTATTCTTATATCCTCCAAGTGAGTAATCCCATCCTTCGGAGTTTGTTCTTGATGAATAAATTCTAGGTCCAAGTGTTTCATCTTTTCTTTTCCGGAGTTCAATTATTTCCTCGGCCATCTCATCGGAACCTCCATCTAAATCACTGCAAGGCTTTAATCTTATTTTTTTCATCCTTCATTTTATCTCGTCATTCTTTTGTTACCGGAGTTCTTCACGGTGGCTTGTCATGATTTAGTTCATTCTTCAAGAGTACATCAAGGTTCTTTTGGAGGAGCTCAAGAATCTTTCTTTCTTGCGTCTCAAAGTGCATTTAATTCTTCGTATTCTTTTGAAATGGAGTTTTGCATTTCTTCGTTCTTCTCAGCTATTCAATCTTTTCCGTTTGTGGTCGGAGATCACCTCGTAATTTTGAGATGTTATCTATAAGTCCACAACAAGCTTACTCTTTTCGTTGTTGATTTTCTCAACAAATCCGTTCAATCCTTTCTTCTGAGGTTGCTATCTATTTCTTTCGTGGCACAAGTTGTCATTTTCTTCTCCGTTCTTTTCATTCAACTTTTTCAATTCTTTCCGGAGTTTTTGTGCCATGTCTTCATCAAGTATCATTCCATCCTCTAAAGCTCGTGTTCTACTCCTTCCATTTTCAGCCGGAGTGCTGCCTAAATCCTTTCAGTCTTATTCGTTTCTTATCTCGTTCTAACCGGAGTGGTTTCTTAGTCTATCTGATGCCGTGAGCTTTCGATTCTCGTCATCCTCGTCATTCCTCTCTTCTTCTCGAGTTCTCTCGATTCTTTGCTTCTTCTCTTGAGTTCTTGTTTCACCTCATTCCTTTTCCCTTCCGTCTCGGTCCTAAGATCTCAGGACGAGATCTCTTGTTAGTGGAGGAGAGTTGTAACGCCCCGGATTCGATGCGCCAGGTGTCCGCCAGTTATTCGCCGTCATTGCCATGTCATTTGCTTGCGTGTTGCATTTTGCCATGTCATCATGTGCATTTCATTTTGCATACGTGTTCATCTCATGCATCCGAGCATTTTCCCCGTTGTCCGTTTCGCAATCCGGCACTCCTATGTCCCCCGGCGTCCCCCTTTTGTCTCCTGTTGTGAGTGGGTGTTAAACTTTCTCGGAATGGCCCGAGGTTTGCCAAGCGGCCTTGGTATAGCACCGGTAGACCGGCTGTCAAGTTTCGTGCCATTTGGAGGTCGTTTGATACTCCAACGGTTAACCGGGTAACCGTTAAAGCCCTCTTTGAGAGCCCAACACTTTTCCAAAGTGGCCCAAAACCCATCTAACTCCCCTCCATGCTCTCGGTCGTTCGATCACGATCGTGTGGGCGAAAACCGCACCTCATTTGGACACTCCTACCTCCTTCTACCTATAAATATGTGCACCCCTCCTTTAATCCCGGGTCCAAACCCTAGCCATCTCCTTCCTCGCGCCGCCGAACATGTCTGCCCGGCGGACACGTCCACCGTCCCGCAGCCACGTCGCCCGGACCAATCCAGGGCCGACACGTCAGCAGCGCCGCCGCCTGCACCCAATCGCGCCGCCACCTCACCTCTCTCTCTCCACTCCATCACCGGCCCACGCGCCCAGCTGCAGCCAGCTGCGAGCCCATGAGGCCCGATCGCCGCCGCCGCCCGGCTTCGCGCTGCCGCGCCCTCGCCTCCGCCCATCCTTTGCATCTCCGCTCCCGCTTCGCCGCCTCGGCCGCCGCCCGACAGCGTCTCCGCCTCCGTCGCCACCGGCGGCCTCCGGCCCCAGCCCAGCCCCCCTCGCTGCCTCGCCTTTGCCGAGCCGACCCATGCCTCGCCGGGCCGCTCCGGCCCGGCTGCCCCTTCGCCCCTCCACGCAAAGCTCCAGGGAGAGGAGCTCCCGACCTCGCGACCACGCTCCTCGCCGGCGCCCTGCGCGCCTGCGTGCGCCACCCTCCGTGCTCCGGCCGGATCCGGTGCCCCCTCGCTCGCGTCGCCCCGTTCCCGGCCGTCTTCCTCTTCTCCGGCCCCGCCTCGATCCGCGTGCCGCTATCCCAAGTTTCAGATCTGGAGGTTGACCCTGATTTTTGCCTAGTCCCGAAATTATTTACATTATCATGCCATGTTCATCACATCATAACTTGCTGCATACTGCTCCGTTTCGTGCGTGTAATATGTCAAATTGTTCGTCTCGACGGGTACTTCATTTCATTCAATTGCATCATGTTCATTTGAGTCCATGTTGATGCCCTAAATGCTGTTGGAAGAGTGCATGTTGTTGTTAATCTGCTGAAACTGTTATAACTTGCTCATTTGTCATTTTTGGCCATGGTTGATGTGTGCATCCTATGAGCATGAGCTCTACATGTGTTTTGATCTATGCCATGCCATCTTTCCAGAGGTGCCATCCATATATTTTTGTGAATCTTGTACTGAGTGCATCGAGCTTGTTAAGTAGGGTACTTGTTGTTGCTGTTTTCCTGACTGATTCTGTTATATTTTGTTGCTATGTAAACCTGCTGCTACAAGTCATTTCGTGCATTATTCTGGAGATGTTCACTAAGGATGTTTTGTTATAAATGTCTTGATCTATCCATTCATGCCCCTGGTTGCATTTATAGCCTGTTGTATCATGTTGTTATCTTTCTCCAAACTTGCTAAATAATGTTGTTGTCAGCCTGTTAACATTAAGTTTGTTGTTTCCATGATTGTTGCTAGTGATCCATGCACCCTATGAACTTGTTCTTGCCATGCTTAGCTTCTCAAACATGTATTCTTACTGTTGGTTGCCTTGCCATGCCATGCATTGCTCTGTGGTGAGTGGTTCAAGCTCACCAACATGCCTACTTATTGTTGTTCCTGCCATGTTTGAATCTGTCATATAACTTGCCATGTTTACATGGGTGCCATCATATTTTCTGTGCCTTTTTGGCTCATGGTCAGTAAGGGACTTTTGTTCTATGAAATTAGTAGATTCATTCCATTCCTTTGTTTGCCATGATAGCTTCCTGTAACATGTTGTTTGATAGCTCTAAACATTGCAACCTGATGTTATTTCCTGATAAGTCTGAAACTGTTAATATATGCAATCTTACCATGTCTTTTCGAGCATGTTCTAGTTGTTTCTGGAGTTAGCTCACTGTTCATGTTTTGTTATGCTTTACCTGTACATCATGACCATGCCTTTTGTTTTCATATTGTGGTACTGTAGCATGTTGTTTTGGTGCTTGCAATATGCCTAGTTGCTGTTTTGGACAGATTGTTGTTATGCTTTGTATAGAGTGTATGTGTTGAAGCGTTGCTCCGTTTTGAGTGTGCTCTATATGAAACTTGCTTGATTTTGCATGTTGTTTCATATTACCATGTTGCATCCTTGTTTTGGTGTGTTTGCTTGATGTTCGGGTGCATTTTGCATCAATGCCATGTTTAACTTGATTTGCTCATATCTTCTAGGCCGTAGCTCCAAATCTAATGAACTTTATATGTAACTTGACTAGAATTTCATGTAGATCATCTTGATGCATCTTAACATGCTGTTTAACAACTTGAACATAAGGTTTATTCAGTTCTGGACCCATTTCTAAATTTGCATATGAGGACTTACCGGAATTGTTATATGTTGTTTCCGGCCTCATTTAAACTTGCCTTGATGTGTTGTTCTTGTTTGCATCATATCTTGCCATGAGTAGCTTCATGTAGGTTTGTCATGCATCATGCTTGTTGTGCATCATGTCTTGTTCATCTGTGGTGTGTTTACTATGTTGTGTGCTTCTTCTTGATAGTTCCCGTTTCGTTCGATCGTGAGGATGCGTTCGTCTACGTGTGGTTCGTCTTCGTGGCTTCATCTTCTTCATGGACTCGTTCTTCTTCCTTGAGGGATTTCAGCAAGATGACCGCTACCACGGATCTCACTACTATCATTGCTATGCTAGTTGCTTCGTTCTATCGCTATGCTGCGTTACCTATCATTTGCTCTTCAAGCCTCCCTAATTGCCATGAACCTCTAACCTTTGACACCCTTCCTAGCAAACCGTTGTTTGGCTATGTTACCACTTTGCTCAGCCCCTCTTATAGCGTTGTTAGTTGCAGGTGAAGTTGAAGATTTCTCCTTGGTGGACAGGATTTTGTTGGGATATCACAATATCTCTTATATTATTAATGCATCTATATATTTGGTAAAGGGTGGAAGGCTCGGCCTTATGCCTGGTGTTTTGTTCCACTCTTGCCGCCCTAGTTTCCGTCATACCGGTGTTATGTTCCTGGATTTTGCGTTCCTAACGCGGTCGGGTGATTTATGGGACCCCCTTGACAGTTTGCTTTGAATAAAACTCCTCCAGCAAGGCCCAACCTTGGTTTTACCATTTGCCTCACCACCACCTACTTTTCCCTTGGGAGTAGTTAACCCAAGGGTCATCTTTATTTTAGCCCCCCCGGGCCAATGCTTGTCTAAGTGTTGGTCCAAACCGAGCGATGTCCGGCGCCCCCTGGGCAACCAGGGTCTATGCCAACCCGACGTCTTGCTCATCCGGTGTGCCCTGAGAACGAGATATGTGCAGCTCCTATCGGGATTGTCGGTGCATCGGGCGGTCTTGCTGGTCTTGTTTTACCATTTTCGAAATGTCTTGTAAACCGGGATTCCGAGACTGATCGGGTCTTCCTGGGAGAAGGTATATCCTTCGTTGATCGCGAGAGCTTATCATGGGCTAAGTTGGGACAACCCTGCAAGGTATTATCTTTCGAAAGTCGTGCCCACGGTTATGTGGCAGATGGGAATTTGTTAATGTCCGGTTGTAGATAACTTGACACCAGATCCGAATTAAAAAGCATCAACCTTGTGTGTAGCCGTGATGGTCTCTTCTCGGCGGAGTCCGGGAAGTGAACACGGTTTCTGGGTTATGTTTGACGTAAGTAGGAGTTCAGGATCACCTCTTGATCA
Source organism: Aegilops speltoides (assembly GCA_021437245.1). Classification (NCBI taxonomy): domain Eukaryota; kingdom Viridiplantae; phylum Streptophyta; class Magnoliopsida; order Poales; family Poaceae; genus Aegilops; species Aegilops speltoides. Next base: position 284,866,970 of record CM038143.1, on the reverse strand, counting down.
TTACTAGTTGACGACCGTTCCTTTGCTTCTCTTCTCGCTCTCATTTGTGTATGTTAGCCACCATATCATGCTTAGTCGCTGCTGCAACCTCACCACTTTACCCCTTCCTTTCCCATTAAGCTTTGCTAGTCTTGATACCCATGGTAATGGGATTGCTGAGTCCTCGTGGCTCACAGATTACTACAACAATAGTTGCAGGTACAGGTTATGCGATGATCATGACGCGAGAGCGATGTGTGCTTGATTTGGAGTTCTTCTTCTGTTCCTTCTTCGATCAGGGGATAGGTTCCAGGTCGGCAGCCTGGGCTAGCAGGGTGGATGTCATTTGAGCTTCTGTTTGTGTTTCATCCGTAGTCGGATGTTGATCTTATGTATGATGTTGTATTCGTGTGGCATTGTATGCCTCTTGTATGTATCCCCATCTATTTATGTAATGTTGATGTAATGATATCCACCTTGCAAAAGCGTCTTCAAGATGCGCTTCTATCCTTGGTGGGACCTTCGAATTCCTTTAGGATAGGGTCGCATCTTGGGCGTGACAGTTGGCCTAATGGTTTACCACGTGGAATCTAGTCAATGTGGTTCCCGTTAACGTATGGTAAATCACGTATGAGGGGAGGGTGCGGAAGAATTATTCTTTGGCGTGGCATTTTTTGTGATCTGAAGACAACCATTAGAGTGGTGGGCCAATAAAACTTGGCCTTTGCACCTGGCATCTTTTTTGAAGATGTTATTTGCAGTTTCATACCCGCGGGGGCTTTATGTGAGGTGGAGCCCCCGGACTACTAGGTCTAGAGGTACTGCAATTGAATTTTTGTGGTTGATCTTGTCCGGACGGTTGATGTGATCGGGAGAGATTGGCCGTACTTTTATGATCTGGAGGATCTTTTGACCTTGCCGTTGTTGGACTCCTCCCCTCATTGTTTCCGGTACATGACCGGCCGCTTTGTTTTGAGGATCCGGCATTCTCTATTGGTGTGCTTGGCCGTCCTTCTAGGAGTACCATGGATTTCACATGGTTGATCAAGTATGTTGCTCAGGCCGTATAGGCTTGAACTGTTCTTTGTCCGCTGACCGGACTAGGAGTTGCTGGATTTGGCACCAACTTCCCTGACTTGACGTTTATGACAATTGCGCCGAGGCTTGAGGATGCCTCTTCGTGTATTCTTCGTATTGTCTTGGACAGTTATGGTGTGTTGACGTCTGGGTATGTGCCTTGGGTTCTCCTGCTTAGGATGGGGTAGCAAATTATGCCGTGTGTGCCCTTTGTCGGGGCGGCCGAGTTTGTATTTTTCGGTGGCCAGGACCTTGGTCCATCTGTCCATGAGCAAATCTTGGTCAGCTTTGAGCTGTCGTTGCTTCCTTTGCAGGCTCCTTGCCATGGCCATGAGTCGTTGCTTGAAGCGAGCTTGCTCCCCTGGATCCTCAGGCACGCCGCATTCGGAATTGCCGAGGCTAATCTCGTCTTTGGAGGGGGACATGTAGTTGTCCTCCTCCGGATATCCGTCCGTCGCCTGTTCGGTCTGCTCGAAGACAGGCTGGTCGGGGTTGTATTCCTCTTCGGCACCATCCGGATTGTTTTCATCTCCTGGGCCGGTATTGATGTGGCAGGGCTTGGAGCGGCGCCGGCAATGCCAATGGTTTGTGTTTCTCCCTGAGGGGTTATCCTCTGTTGCCTCAGCGCCATTGGTTTCCTTCGGAGTGTCCACCATATATATATATATCGTATGAGGAGGTGGCTGCCTACCGCCCTGTGAGCGGTGGTTCCTATACTTCTTCTGCATCGTCCTCCATACCGTCGATGTCTTCGGAGTCGAAGTTAGGCACGTCAGTTAAATCATCGACCGTGGCAATAAAGTGGGTGGTGGGTGGGCAGCGAATTCCTTCATCGTCTGCCTCCCACTCGAGCCAGACATAGTTTGGCCAAGAGTCTCCTGTCAAAGAGAGAGATTTTAATGAGTTCAGCATGTCGCCAAAGGGCGAGTGCTGGAAGATATCCGCAGCGGTAAACTCCATCACCGGGGCCCAACCTGGCTCGGCTGGCTCGGGAGTGTGCGGACTGGAACCTTCAACCGGATACGAGTCCGGGGGTCCGGAGTCACAGGCTTCCTTAGAAGTGAGGCCTGTGTTCGGCTTTACCGCCGATGAATGTGCGACCTGCGGGGTGGGGTCCATCCCTCCGTCCTTAGGCAACGTAGCCTGCTCCGGATTTAGGTCCGGGCTTCTCTGGTGATATCCCAACATTGTCGGCACAAAGAGTCTAAGCCGTGCTCATCGTGACTGTCCGGTGCTCCTGGCACAGGCCCGAATCCGTCCAAGATCAAGTCTCCGCGAATGTATGCTGTGTAGTTCAGGTTTCCAAACTTGATCTGGTGGCCAGGGGCGTAGCTGTCGATCTGCTCCAGACGGACAAGCGAATTAGCCCGCGGTGCGAAGCCGCCGAACACAAAGATCTGTCCAGGGAGAAAAGTTTCACCCTGGACCGTGTTGTTGATGATGATCGAAGGAGCCATCGAGCCTTGCAACGACGACACAGAGGAAGTCTCAATGAAAGCACCAATGTCGGTGTCAAACCGGCGGATCTCAGGTAGGGGGTCCCGATCTGTGCGTCTTAGGCTGATGGTAACAGGAAGCAAGGGACACAATGTTTACCAAGGTTCGGGCCCTCTCGATGGAGGTAAAACCCTACTTCCTGCTTGATTAATATTGATGATATGAGTAGTACAAGAGTAGATCTACCACGAGATCGTAGAGGCTAAACCCTAGGAGCTAGCCTATGATGATTATGATTGTAATTGTGATCGGCCTTCTAAGGACCAACCTCTCCGGTTTATATAGACACCGGAGAGGGCTAGGGTTTACATGGAGTCGGTTACAAGGAAGGAAATATAATATCCGTATGGACAAGCTTGTCTTCCACACAAAGGAGAGTCCCATCCAGAGACAGGACGGAGTCTTGAGTCTTGTATCTTCACGCTCCAATAGTCCGGACGTTGTATATAGTCTGGCTGTCTGGATACCCCCCTAATCCAGGACTCCCTCACAAGCCACTAGTGCTGAAGAAATTGCAAATGAAGAATTGACGACCCAGGCTGAAGCTGCAGAAGAGCCTGAAATTCCTCAGCCTGAGGAACTTGAGATTGCGATTCCTGAGGTGGTGATGCAATTGACTGATACTCCTCAGCCCAAGACAAAGGATCCCTTCTCCAAGAAGCAAAAATTCAAGGCTGATGATTTCTTCGGCGAGCACGTGTTCTTCACTGAATTCAACCCCTATGACAATGCTCGTCTTAGAAGGAAGCGTTTTTGGACTGCTAGCCAGGCCAACTTCTATTCCTTAGTGCTTTTCAACAAGGACAAAGTCTTCAACCATGAGCACATTCCTCACGTGGACATGGAATCCATGCCCTGCTTCTCTCAAGTCCTCAGCATGCTTCATGATGCAGGCTTGCTCAATTTCTGCTCTAACATAGTTGATTGGAATGAAGAGCTTATTCTTCAGTTCTACGCAACTCTGCATATCACAAGTGATGCTACTGACGTCAACTCGTGGGTGTTGGACTGGATGACTGAAAACACTCATTACAAGGCACCGGCCTCTGAATTGCTTCGTGCCTTGCCAATCAGTCCTCCACCCGATGGTGCTCATTGTCTGTATGATGAGCCTGAACTCACAGCTCACTATATGCAAGTGCTCATGAAGCCGCTGAAGCCGGGTCAAGCCCCAAGGACCAAATTCCTCGTGAAGGAATTACTCTATGTGCCAAGAACCATCTACCGCATTCTGACGAAGACCATGAGTCCCATCAAAGGCCATGACTCATCCGATGAAGAAATTATCGGAATGATGAAGAATATGCTTTTCAACATCATGCATGGCATTCCCATAAACTATCATGATTTCTTCATGAGGACTCTGGCGAGTGTTGCACTTTCACCATTTGAGCTGAAGCCTTACGTGTCGTGGATCATGAGATTCCTCAGAACAAGGTCTTCACTCAACTACAAGGCTAATTTTCAGAATCACCTCAGCTACTTGCCCCTATTGAAGTCCTCAAATGAACAATTTCCTCATCTGATGAGAAGGGCAAGTCACCAGCAGTTATCGATGAAGGCATTCGTCCATTGGATGGTCAGTTCCGCAAAGTTGCATCTTACTCCACCAATGATGACTCTGCTACTCATGATTCTGCTGCCAATGCTACCAAGTCAAGTCCTCAAGCTACTGCTCTCATGTGATGACTGACCGTGAACTGCTTATAAGTCTTCACCAGAAGGTGGATCGCAACCACAAGTGGGTTAAGCGTCAGTTTGGCTCCATTCTTCACAACATGACTTCCACACATAATGCAGTGAAGAAAAACCATTACTACCTCCGTGAAGTGTTTGATCGCACCTGGGCTATTCTGTCACATCTATATGGTGAAGAAGATCTGAAGCAAATGGGCTTCAAGGAAGACTTTGACTGGTCTGCTCCTCCATCATCATGATATTCTTCAGGGGCGTTAGTCCTCAGTTTCAACCCTTTTGGTCATTCGATGACAAAGGGGGAGAAATTTGAGTTAGTCTTCAAGCGGTTCTATCCTATATGGGCGTTTTTGCTAAGTTACAACTCTCGTTCTTCTAATGACTTTGCTGGATCGAGTTGTAATCTTAAACTCTATGGTGGCCTGATACTTTTGTTGTGTTCTTCTGCATGCTTATTCCTCATTCGTGTCAATGCATGCATGCTGAATCACATCAGTCACCATATTTCATCATGCATTTCAAATTCCTCATATTATATATCAAATGCTTGTATGAATTACAAGATATAGGGGGAGATCTCCATGATTATACTCTTCAAGTGTGCATTGCTTCAAAAGCAAATTCCTCATGCACATCTTCAGGGGGGGTTCTTCTATATCTTGCAATCAAATTCCCCAATATCAGTATTTACACTTCATATGTTTATCCCCGTTGAAAACTTAACCTATATTGTCATCAGTCACCAAAAAGGGGGAGATTGTAAGTGCATCTAGTGCCCCTTAGTGATTTTGGTGTATTGAAGACTTATAGGTTAAGAGACTCATGCGTTTGTGAGTGTACACAGGTCTATAAGTCTATGAGGAGTTTGATATTTACAGAGAAAGTCGACCCCTAAAAATGAAGTTCTTCAACTTAAGACTTTGGATTTCTGAAGACTTTGAAAGTGAAGAAATTGGTGTGACCTTGAAGACTTGGCAATCATTCGAGGAACATGAAGCGTGAAGACTTTTGTTTTCGTAGTTTCATTTTCTCTTTCTTGAGTCATAGGAAACACCGTACTGTTAAAGGGGGTCGAGGAAATACTAAGGAAAAATTTCCATGTGATGCTCAACTCAAAATCCTACACCTACCAATCCATTCAAGTGAAGCCATTGGAAATCTCATACAGATTCACCATATTCTTGATGGATGAGACAAAGTTCTTTTGGTCTCGAGAATTTTGTTCGATCGAGAATTAGGAATTCATGAAAGCGAATTACCTACACAGTGAGGAACATGATAGCCCTGAGGATTTTGATAGTCGAAATTCCGACCGTTGCTGTGCTATGCGCCAGCTGTTCCAAAATATCTACCCACCTAACGGTCATATCATACAAGGGAATTTATGTCTTATCATGTCGGGCTGTTCCCTAGGCTATAAATAGCTGCCCCCTTCAACCACTAACTGGTTGGCTGCTCCGAGAGAAACTGACACTTGTCATTTGAGAGCATCCCATCCTCCGAGGACTTTGAGCGAAAATCATCAAGTGAGGAAAACCCAAACCCAACACCTACAAATCCAACGTGATTGAGCATCACTGAAGAGATTGATCCTGCGTGGATCCGACGCTTGTGTAGGACCTTGAAGTATGTCTAGAGGGGGGTGATTAGACTACTTGACCAATTAAAAACTTAACCTTTTCCCAATTTTCGAGTTTGGCAGATTTTAGCAATCTTTGGACAAGTCAAGCAATCATCACACAATTCAAGCAAGCATGCAAAGAGTATATGAGCATCGGAAATTAAAGCATGCAACTTGCAAGAAAGTAAAGGGAAGGGTTTGGAGGATTCAAACGCAATTGGAGACACGGATGTTTTTGGCGTGGTTCCTATAGGTGGTGCTATCGTACATCCACGTTGATGGAGACTTCAACCCACGAAGGGTAACGGTTGCGCGAGTCCACGGAGAGCTCCACCCATGAAGGGTCCACAAAGATGCAACCTTGTCCATCCCACCATGGCCGTCGCCCACGAAGGACTTGCCTCACTAGCGGTAGATCTTCACAAAGTAGGCGATCTCCTTGCCCTTACAAACTCCTTGGTTCAACTCCACAATCTTGTCAGAGGCTCCCAAGTGACACCTAGCCAATCTAGGAGACACCACTCTCCAAGAAGTAACAAATGGTGCGTTGATGATGAACTCCTTGCTCTTGTGCTTCAAATGATAGTCTCCCCAACACTCAACTCTCTCTCATGGGATTTGGATCTAGTGGAAAGAAGATTTGAGTGGAAAGCAACTTGGGGAAGGCTAGAGATCAAGATTCATATGGTAGGAATGGAATATCTTGGCCTCAACACATGAGTAGGTGGTTCTCTCTCAGAAATGGTAAGTTGGAAGTGTAGGTTTGTTCTGATGGCTCTCTCCACGAATCAAGAGGAGGTGGAGGGGTATATATAGCCTCCACACAAAATCTAACTGTTATACACAATTTACCAAACTCGGTGGGACAAATTCAACAGACTCGGTCGGACCGATTTAGTAAACCTAGTGACCGTTAGGATTTTCGGTGGGACCGACATGCAACTCGGTAGGACCGATATGGTTAGGGTTAGGGAATAGTGTAATCTCGGTAAGACCGATTACACAAACTCGGTGAGACCGATTTTGGTAATAAGCTTTCCAGAGAGTTGGTCAGGTAAACTCGGTGGGACCGATTCGCTCATTTCGGTGAGACCAAAATGTTATGAAAGGGAAATAGGGAGTTTACATTGCAATCTCGGTGGGACCGATCGCTCACTTCGGTTAGACCGAAACGTTACGAAGGGAAACAGAGAGATTACAATCCCATCTCAGTGAGACCGAGATCCCTATTGGTGAGATCGATTTTCCTAGGGTTTGTGGCAGTGGCTATGACATTTGAACTCGGTGGCGCTGGATAGAAAGAATCGGTGTGACCATTTTGACTTTGGGTTTAGGTCATATGAGGATGTGAGAAAGTAGTTGAGGGTATTTGGAGCATATCACTAAGCACTTGAAGCAGGATGCTCATTAAGCAACACCTCATCCCTCCTTGATAGTATTGGCTTTTCCTATAGACTCAATGTGATCTTGGATCACTAAAATGTAAAATGAAGAGTCTTGAGCTTTTGAGCTTGAGCCAATCCTTTGTCCTTGATATTTTGAGGGATCCACTTTCATCATCCATGCCATGCCATTCATTGAGCTTTCCTAAAATAATAGTCTTGGAATAGCATTAGCTCAATGAGCTATATGTTGTTATGAATTACCAAAACCACCTAGGGATAGTTGCACTTTCAATCTCCCCCTTTTTGGTAATTGATGACCACATATAGATCAAAGCTTCAACAAATGATAATAAGATTGAAAAACATCGTCGCTTTGAGAAGTATGTGGTAAGCAAGAGCTCCCCCTAAATTTGTGCATAGTTTAAAATTTGCTTTGGACTGCAAATGCACAAGGAATTAGGCTCATGGGTTACTCTTCCATGTGACATACATCTTGGTGGAGCGCTCAAAATAATAAAGATTGAATACATGCACTCATCACCAAGCAAAGTGAATGATCATAAAAGGATAGGTAAGATAATATCATTTAACAAGCATAAGTGTAGCTTATGATCAAACACATGATCATCAATGTCTCACAGATAATAGCATAGTATCTCAAGCAATCAAAAGCAAACAAAGTTTAACCACCAAAGCAAGAGAGAACAAAAGCAACACACACTCTCTCGAAGCCTATGATCTATACATTTTTCTCCCCCTTTGGCCACAAGTTACCAAAAAGTTCGTAGAAAATGCATAGTGCTAGATCGACTCCCAGGCTTGATCTTCAGGTGGTGGTGTAGAGATGGTGCAGATGATGTGGCTCTGGTGTCTGTCACAGGCACTGCAGCTGACCTCTGAGCTCTAGGCACACTGGCAAATGCATCAGTGGTTGTCTTGCCCTTCCTCTCCTGCATGTCATCCTGGAGCTACTCCATAACTGACTGAATCTCAGTTACTTTGACATCTAGATCATATAATTTTTGTTCCATGATTCTTTCCAGGCTCTCCTGGTTTTGAGTTAGGGTGGCCAACCCCTTCTCAATCCTCAGTGTTGATGCTATCAAGTAACCAAGCTGCTCCTGCTTGTTCTTCAAAAAGTACTCAGATGCCTCCTCTTGAGTTGGCATCTTGGCAGCCTTCTCTCTCTTTGCTTTCTCCTTCTTCTCTTGAGCTTGCACTGATGATGGTTCATTCTCATTGATTACAACTTGATTGTCCTCAAAGTCTGGATAGATAGCAAAATGTTCCTTATCCAACAAGTATGTTCCTATGCCCATCTTTGAGTTAATCAACTCCTGAATCTGTGGGGCATACCCACAACTTCTCTTCTGGTCTGCTGCTGTCCTCTTAATGGTCTCAACAATGAGGCTCATGACCTTGAATTTTTGTGGCACATCAAACAAGTGTAGCAAGTTGATAGCATGCCCTCTAATCATGTTGTGGTCACCTGACTTGTTCTGACTATCACTTTGGTCTGGCATGCTGCAAATCACTGACTACTGACCCTGTGAATAGTTATAGATGAGATAGAATGGATGAGCATCACAAAATGCAGAGATTTTTGCAAAAGAATGATTCAAAAACTAAGTTTTAGTTTTCCACAGAAAGCATTTCGGATCAACCGATTTTCAAACTCGGTGATACCGAAGCAGTTTTGGAACCTAAACTGGTGAACTCGGTAGGATCGAGTCACAGTTCGGTGGCACCGAGACTGCTAGGGTTTCACAAAGTTCTAAAATTGGTCACACCGATTGGCAATTCTCGGTCAGACCGAGAGTTACTAGTGCAATGGCGTTAGGCAAATCGATGGGACCGAGTTTTTCAACTCGGTGGGTCCGAGATGGTTTCGGCGGAAACCTAACCCTAAATTTTCAAATCGCATCTATTCTAAGGATTGTATTGACTGGATAGGAGTGTTTCAATCGTGGCAAGAATCATAATGAACACAATTTGCTAGGAATCAGACGAGGATAGCACTGTGATCGAGTCCATACCCTAGCTTGGCGATGAACTCGCTACGGCGGCAACGGCGGGGGTGAATTCCGTTGACGGCGGCGGAGACCAGCGACAGGAGGCGGCTAGCAACGAGGAGACGATCCGGAGACCCTGGAGACAGAGCGAGCTATGCACGGGCGAAGGGGTTTGGAGAAATTTTCCAAAATTTTGCCCGTGAGTATATATAGCCCGACCACATCCGTGACCGAAAGTGGAACAACTTCGGTGGCACCGAGATGCATAACGTATCATGATTCTGACAACTCGGTGTGAATGAAAAGTTCAAATCGGTTGCACCGAGATTGAAAACCTAGATCGACTTAGTGATCTCGGTAGGACCAAAATGGAGGAATCGGTCAGACCGAGAATCACAAAGAAGTTTTGGAAGTTTAAGTCTATGACGAATCGGGGACTCCGGGTGCTCCTCACACAGAGTGGTTTGAATCTGACTTGATCAAATTTTGTGATGTAGCATGAATAGAGTTTGAGACGAGAAAAGCATAGATAACTATAGAAGGTTCTTAGGCATTCTTGTCCATCCACTTGGCAAAAAGAGAAAGAACCCAAACAATCAAAGCAACAAGTGGATGTCCTCGAATGAGTAAAATATGCAACCAACATGCTCACACAATAGAATGGCAAATGAAATATGTGGCAAAGCATGCACAACCAATTCTAGCATCTATCAAACAATTGGCGATGACTAGGTCATCTATATATGAGTATATTGACTTAGGAGTCAAATGAGAACATTTGATCAGAGGTCATACTCATCGTTTAAGCTCAAGTGGGGTTACCACTTTTACATAATGCATTGATGTGTTCACACCATTAGAGTTGCTTTGACTCAAATCTTAGAGTTAAGCTCCCCCTAGATGTGAGATCCCCTTTTAGAGGGATGAACTAACCTTGGGTTTTGTCGATGATGACTTCATGTAGGTGTTGAAGATGTGGATGCTCAATGTTGATGTAGATCATTTGGAGCAATCCTTTGGAGTGAGTTGCACTTTCAACATACCTACATGGGTTAGTCCCACAAGGAACAAACAAGAATATCCATAGACATAGAGTGATGCACACACAATATGATGTCCATGAAATCATTAGGTTACCTTGTCCCTTGCCTTACCAACATGAGGGTTTGTGACTCCTTGAACTAGTGCAAGATGTGGAAGTTGATTGCACTTGTCCTTGCCATAATGATATGAGTGAAGAATGTTGGCGGAGTCACCCTCAAGAACTCTCTAGTTCTTCTTCTTCGGGATCCACATCATCTTGATGCGAATCCTTGGAGTTGTAGTTGTACTTGATGAAGTAGAACTTGACGTAGTCTTGGGAACCCACTTGACCAAGGCCTTAGGTGCTTCTTAAAATGCATCAATCTCCTCTTGAAGCTTGTCCTTGCCTTTGTTCTTGTGGTCTTGTGGTGGAAGATCATCTTTTGCTTGTGTTCCCTTGAAGGAAGTAGGATCATACTTCTCTTGTTGAGGAACAAACTTTGTCTTGGGTATTGATCTTCTTCCCACTCAACTCCATTGGCATTGAACTTTCGTTCAAAACCAACACCTTGATTCTTCCGGTGCCTTCCTTGCTTGCGTACAATTTCCTCGAATTGCTTACTCCTGGCAAGGCTCTTGTATACACCTTTCTCAATAATTCCCTTCAATAAGCTATTTTCTTGCTCAAGTGTAACTTGGCTAAGAGAATCGTTAGTGGAATCAAGAGAACTACTAGAAGCAACAATATTGGATTTGGCATTATTATTGTTACTACTAGAGGAAGGATCTTTCTTGTACTTGTTACTAGACTTGACTTGAGGCATGTAAGTAGATAAGAGTAAACGCTTGGCAATGTAAGAAGAACTTTTCTTACACAGATCATCATTGATTTCTTTTAAGAACTCATGCTCTTGCTCAAGATTGAGCTTTTCAAAGCGTAACTTCTCATGAGCCCTTAAAAGTTCTCGATGATCTTCGAAGATAGTTTCATGAGCTAACTTAAGAGTGTTTAGTTCTTTAGTTAGAAGCTCAATCTTCTCCTTATCATTATCATTCGTTTTATCTTGATTAGCATGATTAATTGACGTTTCATCATAGTATTCATCACTAGAGTTGTCAACAAGTAAATCGTCATCACCTAGCAAGTCATCTTCATCACTATTGAAATCAACATACTCGGGATGTGTTACCTTTGGACCTTTGACCATGAAGCATCTTCCAATTCCTTCATTTGGTGAGTCAAATATGTCGTAGGAGTTGGTTGACACAAGTGCTAGACCGGCAACACCTTCATCTTGAGTATATTCGGAGTCGGAGTGATAGCTTCTCTCGGAGTGATTGTCGGAGTCGGAGTCGCATACCCATTCACCAACATGAGCTTGATGTCTTCGTTTTGTGTAGCTCCTTGATGACTTGTCCTTCCTTTCCGAATCCTTGCTTCTCCGTGAGGGTCTTCGTTCATAACGATCATCTCTACTCCTCTCTCTTGGTGGTGATTCTTCTCTTTTGCTTCTTCTTTTTGGAGAATCTTCTTTTCTTTTGTAGGGTGTCGTACACTCATTGGAATAGTGTCCGGGTCTCCCACAATTGTAGCAATTGCGCTCTCGACTAGAAGATCTTTTGTCATTGTAGGACCTTGACTTAGAGCTTCTTTCTTTGCTTCTACTCTTGTAGAATTTGTTGAAGTTCTTCACCATTAAGCTCAATTCTTCATTGAAGGTTTGTTTCTCACTTGATGATGTGGGGGCTTCACATGAGGCTTTGTAAGCACCACTTGACTTGTTGTGAAGTTCCTCCTTATCCTTGAGTGACATCTCATGAGCAACAATTCTTCCAATGACTTCGTTGGCTTGAGATCTTTGTAGTTTGGCATCATTTGGATCAATGTGCACGGTATCATACTTTCCATCCAATGCTCTTAGGGTCTTCTTGATGATGAATCTGTCGGACATCTCTTCACTCCCTAAGCCGGCAATCTCATTTGTGATAAGAGCAAGCCTAGAGTACATTTCAGCGACACCTTCACCATCCTTCATTTTGAAATTGTCAAGCTGACTTTGGAGCACATCCAACTTGGATTCCTTGACAGAGTCAGTACCTTCATGCATATCAATCAAAATATCCCAAATTTCCTTTGCATTCTCAAGACGGATGATTTTGTTGAATTCTTCGGGGCATAAGCTATTGAAGAGGATAACACAAGCTTGAGCATTGTGTTGTAGCATCTTCAATTCTTCCGTGCTAGCTTCACGGTTCGGCTCTCTCCCATCAAAGAATTCACCTTGCAAGCCAATACACATAATAGCCCAAACGGCGAGGTTATGTCCAAGAATATGCATTTTCATCGTATGCTTCCAACTAGCAAAATTAGTACCATCAAAGTAAGGACCTCTACGGTGATACTTTCCCTCGCTAGACACCATACTCTCCTAGGTTGTGAAACCAAGGCTATGACCACCAAAAGCTATGGAAATCAAAGCAAATGGAGACCAAAGCTCTGATACCACTTGTAGGACCTTGAAGTATGTCTAGAGGGGGGTGATTAGACTACTTGAACAATTAAAAACTTTACCTTTTCCCAATTTTAGAGTTTGGCAGATTTTAGCAATCTTTGGACAAGTTAAGCAATCATCACACAATTCAAGCAAGCATGCAAAGAGTATATGAGCATCGGAAATTAAAGCATGCAACTTGCAAGAAAGTAAAGGGAAGGGTTTGGAGGATTCAAACGCAATTGGAGACGCGGATGTTTTTGGCGTGGTTCCGATAGGTGGTGCTATCGTACATCCACGCTGATGGAGACTTCAACCCACGAAGGGTAGCAGTTCTTGCGAGTCCATGGAGGGCTCCACCCACGAAGGGTCCACGAAGAAGCAACCTTGTCTATCCCACCATGGTCGTCGCCCACGAAGGACTTGCCTCACTAGCGGTAGATCTTCACGAAGTAGGCGATCTCCTTGCCCTTACAAACTCCTTGGTTCAACTCCACAATCTTGTTGGAGGCTCCCAAGTGACACCTAGCCAATCTAGGAGACACCACTCTCCAAGAAGTAACAAATGGTGCATTGATGATGAAGTCCTTGCTCTTGTGCTTCAAATGATAGTCTCCCCAACACTCAACTCTCTCTCATGGGATTTGGATCTGGTGGAAAGAAGATTTGAGTGGAAAGCAACTTGGGGAAGGCTAGAGATCAAGATTCATATCGTAGGAATGGAATATCTTGGCCTCAACATATGAGTAGGTGGTTCTCTCTCAGAAATGGTAAGTTGGAAGTGTAGGTTTGTTCTGATGGATCTCTCCACGAATGAAGAGGAGGTGGAGGGGTATATATATCCTCCACACAAAATCTAACCGTTACACACAATTTACCAAACTCGGTGGGACCGATTCAACAGACTCGGTCGGACCGATTTAGTAAACCTAGTGACCGTTAGGATTTTCAGTGGGACTGACATGCAACTCGGTAGGACTGATATGGTTAGGGTTAGGGCATAACGTAATATCGGTAAGACCGATTACACAAACTCGGTGAGACCGATTTTGGTAAATAAGCTTTCTAGAGAGTTGGTCAGGTAAACTCGGTGGGACCGATTCGCTCATTTCGGTGAGACCAAAATGTTATGAAAGGGAAACAGGGAGTTTACATTGCAATCTCGGTGGGACCGATCGCTCACTTCGGTTAGACCGAAACATTACGAAGGGAAGCAGAGAGATTACAATCCCATCTCGGTGAGACCAAGATCCCTATCGGTGAGACTGATTTGCCTAGGGTTTGTGGCAGTGGCTATGACATTTGAACTCGGTGGCGCTGGATAGAAAGAATCAGTGTGACCGATTTTGACTTTAGGTTTAGGTCATATGAGCATGTGAGAAAGTAGTTGAGGGTATTTGGAGCATATCACTAAGCACTTGAAGCAAGAGGCTCATTAAGCAACACCCCATCCCTCCTTGATAGTATTGGCTTTTCCTATAGACTCAGTGTGATCTTGGATCACTAAAATGTAAAATGAAGAGTCTTGAGCTTTTGAGCTTGAGCCAATCCTTTGTCCTTGATATTTTGACGGATCCACTTTCATCATCCATGCCATGCCATTCATTGAGCTTTCCTGAAATAATAGTCTTGGAATAGCATTAGCTCAATGAGCTATATGTTGTTATGAATTACCAAAACCACCTAGGGATAGTTGCACTTTCAGCTTGTTTTCCTTTGAAGACTGTGCTTCTTCCAGACGGTTAGGCGTCAAGGTCTAGAGCATCCAAGAGGAATTATGGATCACCGAGTGACCAAGTTTATGAAGGTTCGGAATTCACCTAAAGACTTACCACGAGTGATTGGGCGAGGTCTATGTGACCTTAGCTCAAGGAGAATACGGTGAGGACTGTGTGTCCGGGACTGGGTTTCCTCGAGTTTAAATACTCAACCGCTCCAACCAGATGTACAACTGAGACAGCAGTTGGAACTGGTCTACCAAATCATTGTCTTCACCGAGCTTACTGGTTCTATTTCCTCAACTCTTTCATCTCCTCATGTGTGTTGTTGTGTGCCTATTCATATCTATTTGAAGACTTTGACTGAAGACTTTCTCAATTTCCTCAGTTCAATTTCTTCAGTCTGTTTTTCTTCTTTCTTGTGTTATCCTGTGTTTGCGCTTTCTGTACTCTGTGCTTGTCTTCATTTCATCATGATGACTATGCTTGTGTTCTGTTATGTTTACTTCTGAGTACTTATTCCGCTGCAAGTAGTTCTTCAGTTAGGAATTTCCTCACCAGCAAATTCCTCAGCAAAGAATTCATAAAAATCGCCTATTCACCCCCCTCTAGTCGATACAACGCACTTTCATTTACCTCTATTTCAAAATTGAGCTCTGGCACCTCTGCAAATCCCTGCTTCCCTCTGCGAAGGGCCTATCTTTTACTTTATGTCTTTTACTTTATGCAAGAGTCAAGGTGATCTTCACCTTTCCCTTTTTCATTTTATCCTTTGGCAAGCACCTCGTGTTGGAAAGATCACGATATATATATATATATATATATATATATATATATATATATATATATATATATATCCAATTGGATGTAAGTTAGCATGAACTATTATTGTTGACATCACCCAAAGGTGAATACGTTGGGAGGCAACACTATAAGCCCCTATCTTCCTCAATGTCCGATTGAAACTCCATAACCATTAGTATTGCGTGAGTGTTAGCAATTGTAGAAGACTATATGATAGTTGAGTATGTGGAGTTTGCTAAATCAAAGCTCTAACATAGACTCTTCCTAAAAATAAGATGAATGTAATTGTTTGATGACTCAGAATGAAGTTTGCTAGTAAGTTTATGGTCTATGCTTTAACATGTGAATTGCTTGTTGCTTGTTCTTGAGAAGTTTTATGTGATGAACTACTGTTATGACATATAATCATGCTAGAATAGGTGATTGAAATTATCATTGATCAAACTTGTGCACCTTCTAGCATTCACAATTCATAAATTCTTTCTTTTATCATTTACCTACTCGAGGACGAGTAGGAATTAAGCTTGGGGATGTTGATACGTCTCCAATGTATCTATAATTTATGAAGCATTCATGCTATTTTATTATCTTTTTGAATGATTACTGGATTTATTATACACTTTTATATTACTTTTGGGACTTACCTATTAACCGGAGGCCCAGCCCATATTGCTGTTATATTGCCTGTTTCAGTATTTCGAAGAAAAGGAATATCAAACGGAGGCCAAACGGAATGAAACCTTCGACAGCGTGATTTTTGGAAAGGATATGATCCGGGAGACTTGGAGTTCAAGTCAGGGAAGGCTCGAGGAAGCCAGGAGATAGGAGGGCGCGCCCACCCCCCTGGGCGCGCCCCTGTCTCCTGGGCCCCTCGAGGCTCCCCCAACCGACTTCTTTCGCCTATATAAGTCCACGTACCCTAAAAACATCGAATACGAAGATAGATCGGGAGTTCCACCGCCGCAAGCCTCTGTAGCCACCAAAAATCTCTCGGGGCCGTTCGGCACCTGCGGGGGGAATCCATCACTGGTGGCCATCTTCATCATCCCGGCGCTCTCCATGACGAGGAGGGAGT
This sequence comes from Aegilops speltoides, assembly GCA_021437245.1. NCBI lineage: Eukaryota > Viridiplantae > Streptophyta > Magnoliopsida > Poales > Poaceae > Aegilops > Aegilops speltoides. The sequence continues at coordinate 284,850,592 of CM038143.1, read as the reverse complement.
AGTTCACCCTCGGGGCTGAGGATATGTACTAGTAGCTATGTGTTTGATCTCTCTCTCTCTCTCGTGTTCTCTCTATGGCACGATCTTGATGTATCGCGAGCTTTGCTATTATAGTTGGATCTTATGATGTTTCTCCCCCTCTACTCTCTTGTGATGAATTGAGTTTTCCCTTTGAAGTTATCTTGTCGGATTGAGTCTTTAAGGATTTGAGAACACTTGATGTATGCCTTGCAGTGCTTATCTGTGGTCATAATGGGATATCACGTGATCCATTTGATGTATGTTTTGGTGATCAACTTGCGGGTTCCGCCCATGAACCTATGCATAGGGGTTGGCACATGTTTTCGTCTTGACTCTCCAGTAGAAACTTTGGGGCACTCTTTGAAGTACTTTGTGTTGGTTGGATAGATGAATCTGAGATTGTGTGATGCATATCGTATAATCATGCCCGCAGATACTTGAGGTAACAATGGAGTATCTAGGTGACATTAGGGTTTTGGTTGATTTATGTCTTAAGGTGTTATTCTAGTACGGACTCTTGAATAGATTGATCCGAAAGAATAACTTTGAGGTGGTTTCGTACCCTACCATAATCTCTTCGTTTGTTCTCCGCTATTAGTGGCTTTGGAGTGACTCTTTGTTGCATGTTGAGGGATAATTATATGATCTAGTTATGTTATTATTGTTGAGAGAACTTGCACTAGTGAAAGTATGAACCCTAGGCCTTGTTTCCTACCATTGCAATACCGTTTACGCTCACTTTTATCATTAGTTACCTTGCTGTTTTTATATTTTCAGATTACAAAAACCTTTGTCTACTATCTATATTGCACTTGTATCACCATCTCTTCGCCGAACTAGTGCACCTATACAATTTACCGTTGTATTGGGTGTGTTGGGGACACAAGAGACTCTTTGTTATTGGGTTGCAGGGTTGTTTGAGAGAGACCATCTTCATCCTATGCCTCCCACGGATTGATAGGTCATCCACTTGAGGGAAATTTGCTACTGTCCGACAAACCTGTGCACTTGCAGGCCCAACAACGTCTACAAGAAGAAGGTTGTGTAGTAGACATCATTGCATACAGGGATACCAAAACTTCTGCTCGGTTTTATTTCTACTTTGATTTTAGTTGAACTGCACAAAAGGAGCCAATGTGTTGAAGGCAAACTGTTGCATTATTGTGTCTAGTTGGTCTTACCACTTTGCAGAAAGAAGCAGTCACTGTTTGTGCTACATTACAGAAGGAATGATTGAGAAGCTTTAGTGTATTGTAGACGCTGGTGACATGACTAGTCTGCAGACCAAGGAAAACTCAAGTCAACAGCATGTTGTGGGGTGCAAAATTCACTCACAAGGAAATATATGACCAAGTCAGTCGCCGACACAACTGTAACAAACGAGGTTAGTATCGGCCTTCATCCACATGATCGTGCTTTGTTATGTTGTGCTGATTATATTGTTGTATTGGTTTGAATAAATGTTTAATTCAAGCTATTGTATTGCTATCTTTTCCTGTTAAGATAATGAAGATGATTAAAGTTGTAAGCGTATGTTTAATGAACTAGTACCACTATTATATTCATCATGCTTTTTCTGTATTTATGCAGACAGGGATGCTCATCTTGATTTTACTTGACTGCACAAAATGTTCAGATGGTTCGTGTCCTCCATAATACTTCATCATGCACAATACATCAAATGGTTCTCCAATCATTGTTTGATTTCAGTGGTACCGCACAAAAAGATATGCTAGTTAATCCGTCTCCCATGTACCATTACAATGTGCAAACTAATGACAAACCATGCCCGCCTGAATGGAGCTACCAACGTCTTCAAGGCAGAATAATTCCCCCAAGTTCAAGGGAAAGAACTTTGTCCAGTAGATTACTACCTTTAAGAAGGGTAAGAAGAAAGACAAAAAGAGAGATTGCTGCTTTACTTGTGGTTCATAGGAACACTTGGCAAACAAGTGCCCAAACAAGTACAAGAAGCTAGGACAGGACTCCAAGTCTGTCAATGTCACTCTAAGCAACAATGATGGGGCATCTGGGTATGGTAATCTGTTTACCGTACTTTCAATTTGTCACTCCACCAATTGGTGGGTTGACACTAGGGCCAATATTCATGTGTGTGCTGATGTGTCTTTGTTTTGTTGCAGCATATAAATACGAAATCCACAGGGATGCTCAGCTTGATTTTAGTGGAACTACACAAAATGTTTAGATGGTTCGTGTCCTCCATAATACTTCATCATGCACAATATATCGAATGGTTCTCTAATCATTCGTCGTCACCTTGAGCCACCGGACTATCAGATGACAAACTGATGAACACCTGCTCATTCCACAATCATAGGCATTACATATTTCGAATGGGAAAAGCTTGTCAAAGTTTAATCATTGATGTTAGCTAGAAGACATTAGTTTAATATATTGGAATTGGAAAATCTTGTCAAATTTTGCTCATTGATGTTAGCCAGAAGACATGCATTTGATATTTTTGAGTGGGACGCCCTTTGCTGTGAGCAGCGTCGGTCGTTTTTTCCTATTCCCGTGTTCAGTTTAGAAGTAAATATTTACTCTGCTGAGATGCATAGTCACATGAATGTTGACTTATGTAAGGTATTTTAATAGTTTGTTCTGAATGTTGTCTATGTAATGCCAGCCCTTGTGAGTTTGATTGCAAAGTTGAGCTTGGAATGTTGTGGCATGTGGCATCACGAGCTGTTCACCGTGCCTCCTGAGAATAATGCTTCATATTGTTTTGCATGTTCATCTAATGCCAGTGATTTGCATGTTAAGATCATCCTCTTTGTTGTTTTTGTGCTTAAGAAGTTCATTGTCTTATGTTTCATTCATAGCCTATATGACAACTCGGGTAGGTTAGAGGTGAAACCATATGATCTTCCGACCAACTCATCATCTTAGGCTGTGATTGGATCGTCGTTTTCCAACCAAAACCGCTTGTAAAACTGACGCTTGTAAATAAAAGCAGATGGTCTTGGGCAAAGCACTTGGTTGGTCGATTTTGACTAGTAAAATATACACTAATCTCTCAAATTACACGCGTAACTCGCCGGTTTTTGTTATAGACCTCGGGCCATCAGTTTCATTATGCCTGTATTTTACGCGTTGTTTCCGGTGACGAGTAAATTACACTTGTATCTTAATACAGGTGTGAAACAATCCAGGGCTCCCAAGCGCGGCCTTACCGTTTCATGCCGGCTCAGTCTCTCGAAGGTGCTCATAGGCGTCCAATGATCCTGGCTTTCTAAATGAGCAGTGGGCGCTGTATTAGACCATCTGTAGGGCCCGCGAGGCCCTCTCCGTCATCCTTCGAGTTGTTGCACTTGCCGTGGCACCGAGCCTTGTCAACATGGTCAATGAACATGAGGAATTAGGAGATGACTTTACTTGGAGAGGATGACAGTAGGGACCCACCAGGGCCATAGCCGTACGTACGTAAGTTCCTCCTTATTATATATATACAATTATATTTTTTTCCTTCCTCCTGGTTTCCTGACATCACGGTCCCACACCATCGTCAACCTATATAGTCAATAAATGAGAGAATTGCACAAGGAGCGGCCGACAGCTCGGTCCCAGCAGCTCTAGTAGTATTTGTATTTTTGAGGTGTGAGTAGAATTTTTCTTGACCGATGTTTTTCTTGTTGTTCAGAGGAGCAGGGTATCAACTGGGCGGGCTGTGGCCCGCCTGGCCCAGGATATTATTTTATGTCGACCAAATATCCAGCCTAGATGTTAATATTTAAATGTGAAAATGGCTAGCCCGGCTATTCTTTTTTTGCGGAATACCCAACCCAGGTCAACTTGTTATTCTCTGGGCTGCATTAGACTTGCCAAGAAAATGGGCTTTAAGAAATAATAAATGGGCTGTAATTAAAAAAATTGGATGTAAATATAAAAAACGCATCGAACAGGTACATTTTTTATTCTTCTCAAAAAAGGTAGATTTTATAATTTCATTACTTGTTGCACGCGCAAAATTTTGTTGGATTTTTACCTAATACAAATTTATTTTGAAATTATATTTAATATGACTCTAAATTTCGGGTTAAAAATATTTCGGATCCCATCAAAATGTTAGAAATTTTGTTGATTTTTTTGAGCGGTTGCCTGAAATTATTAACAAAGTCCTGACTAGAAAATGGGCTGTAATTTTAACAAACAGTAAATGGGCTGAGTAAATTCCACTAGAATTAAAAAATGAGTTGTACATTGTAACAAATCACAAATGGGCTATATGTTCTCTACCACAGATATGATGGTCACTTGTGGGCCTATTAAGTTGACGCATATGCAAGGCTTTGTCAACTTATAGTCAACACACGATTCTATTAGCAGTGGCCGTTGGATGTCCATCTAACGGCTGTGGTGCTTCTTCAATCTCGGATATTCATGATTCAAGCGCCCAAACCACCACCAGCGGTACCGCCTGCTACCGCCTCCCATGGTTGGCTGTGCTACCGCGCAGGCCTTTCCAGCCCACCCTACTCCCATCGTCGTCCAGGCCTTCCTCTACTCAGCAACACCTCCTGTTATTCTACGACGACGACAACCTCACACCGCAGCCGAACCAGTGAACCCTCGTACTCCCTTCCATGTGGGCATCCACTGCTGTGTCTTCGCCGGCTCCGGGTCGGTCCCTTCCTAGGCCTCACCATCGTCCACCGTGTTGGTTCTCACGGCATGGCGTGGTCAACTTTCTCAACAAATGACAACCATCGGAAGAGGCATGAACATGGAGTGGCTGACAGTAGGGACCCACGTGGCCTATGGCCGCACACGAGCAAGTCCCTCCTTATCATGCGAAAACAAATGATTTCTCCCCCTGACAGGCTTGAGCCACGAGCTACATCTTCGCATGCAGGGAAGTGTTTCCTTTATTGCGTGGAAAAAAAGTCACCTCTCCTTGACAACTGGGACCCACCAACTTTATTATGATTCATTTCGCAAAAGTATAGATTGTAACAAAGATGCTAAATTGTTTTCTTTTTATTTTAACTCAAAAAGAAGAAATTAAAAAACCTAGAAAACATCTTCGCACGCAAGGAAGTGCCACCTTATTACGAGCAAAAAAATGATTCCCCCTGCTAGCTGGGACTCACCAGATTTGAAGGTTGACTTGTGGACCAACTAAATTGACGCGTACGGGCTTTGTCAACTTAGTCAAAACAATTCTAGCCGCACTGGCCGTTGGATGTTAAAATCAACGGTCGTGCTGCATCTTCAACCTCTGGTCTTCTTGCTCCAGCCGCCCAAACCAGGCCAGTCGTACCGCCTACTCCAGCCTTCTGTGGCCGGCTGTGCTGCCGTGCAGGCCTCATGGACCGACCATACTACGACTGGACAGACCTTCCCTCTACTCACCCACACCCCCTGTTATTCTCCAGCGACGGCAGCCTCACACTGCAGCCGAAGCAGTAAAAACTCGTAGTCCCCTCCACGTGGGAAACAACTGTCGAGTCTTCCCCCGCTCCTGGTCATTCCCTTCCTAGGCCTCGTCGTCGTCCCCGCCTTAGTGCTCTCGATTCGGCGTGCTCAAAGTGGTCAAGGAACGACTTCCATCAGAAGAGGACTATACGTGGAGAGGCTGACAGCTGGGTCCATGGCCGCAGCAAGGAAGTGCCTCCTTATAACGCGCAAAATAATGGTTCCTCCACCTGACAGCAGGGACCCATCGGAAGGGCCTATATATTTCGCGAAAAAACATTCCCGCTGCTGACAGCTCGGACCCACCAGCTATATCTCTTCGCACACAAGTGCCTCCTTATTACGCACAAAAAAATGAAGACCCCCGCTGCTAGGTGGGACCCACCATATTTGGAGGCTGACTTGTGGGCCTACTAAGTTGACGTGGATGCAGGGCTTTGTCAACGTAGTCAATATAAACAATTCTAGCTGCAGTGACCGTATGATGGCGATCCAACGGCTATCGTGCTTCTTCAACCTCTGGTCTTCTTGCTCCAGCTGCCCAAACCATCGCGGGCCGTGCCGCCTGCTCCTGCCTCCCGTGGCCGGTTGTGTTGCCGTGCAAGCCTCACGGCCCCCTCCTACTCCAACTGTTGGCCAAGCCATCCCTCTAGTCATCCACAAACCCTGTTATTCTGTGGCGAGGATAGCCTCACACCGCAGCCGAACCAGTCAACCCTCGTACTCCTCTCTGTGCGGGCATCCACTGTCGCGTCTTCCCCGGCTTCGCGTCGTCCCCTTCCTAGGCCTCGCTGTCGTCCACCGCCTTGGTGCTCTCGGCGCGGCATGGTCAATGTGGTCAAGGAACGACTTCCATTGGAAGAGTACTGTACGTGGAGAGGCTGACAGTTGGGTCCATGGCCGCAGCAAGGAAGTGCCTCCTTATTATGCGCAAAAATAATGATTCCTCCACCTAACAGCAGGGACCCACCGGACGGGCCACTGTATTTCGCAAAAAAAAAGTTTCCCCCTGACAGCTGGGACCCACCAGCTACATCTTCGCACGCAAAAGGAAGTGCGTCCATACTAAGAAAAAAAAAAGATTCCCCTTGACAGCTAGGACCCAGCAACTATATCTTCGCACATAAGGAAGTGCTTCCTTATCCTCCCTGACAGCTGGGACCCACCCGGTCGAAGCGTATGTAGTGTTATCTATCTGGTCGCGAACGTGTACATACATACTGGTCGATCGGTCTCTCTGCAGCGATGAACTGTGGCCGAGTAAGGAGCAACACGTGTTGTAGTAGAGCCGCAGACGTAGCATGTCACGCAGCCCCATCTATAGCGTGTATACATACATACAGCCACGATGCAAGAAAGTAAATACGGCTACATACGTACATATAGACGTGGTCTGGAAGGCGTACAGCGACGTCGTCTTGTTCATCGGCAACCAACCGGATGGGTCGGAACGGAGGAAACAGTGTCGTGTTCATCGGGAGGCAATCGACTGGGTTGGAATACGTCGTGTTCATCGGGAGCCAACCGGCTTGGACGAAACAATAAGCGAGTGCCGCGTCATCGCAGAATCGAGGAACGGGCCTTCGCTCAACCGCGTCACGGTTGATCTGAGGTCCTGTTCATCGGGAAGGGTCTGGTGTATCGTAAAACAGAGGAAACGAACTTTTGTTCGAGTGCCTACGGTCAAACGGGGTCCTGTTGATCGGAAGGGGTGTGGTGTACCACTAAACGGAGGAAACGGACTTGTGTTGGAGCGCCTACGGTCGAAACGGGGTCCTGTTCATCCACCGTCTACTGCCTCGCTCCAGCCTCCACGGGCTCTTGTCCATCCATCTTCGACCTCCTCCAGCCTCCACGGGCTACGGTTCATCCACGGCTACTGTTCATCCAGCCTCCACTGGCTGTTGTTCATATAGCCTCCACGGGGTCCTGTTTATCCACCCCCAACCGGCTGGGGTGCGGCGGCCTCCTCGGGGTCCCGTTCATCCAGCGGCAACAGCCTACTACCACGGGGTCCTCTTCATCGACCCCCCACCAGGAACTGTTCATCCACAGCCAACCAACCGGCTCGACTCACCACGTCTCGACTCGTTCTACATACCATGCGCACGGTAGCAACGGTCACTGTTCATCGAGAGGTAACCCAACACCGGCTGGCTCGAGAATTCGCGTGGCTGAAGCTGAAGCAGCTACTTTCGAAGTAACAGAAAGAAAAGCAACGACTGGAGTAGGGGAGTCAGAGTCGAAAAGAGGATTCCTCGCTTCTTTCGGCTCGATCGGCTTCAGTAAGCAGCAGCATTGATTAATTGCTCGGGTTCAATTAACAGCAGCAGCGAAGGAATTGCTCGGGTTCAGTCAGTAGCGAATGAATCGCTCGGGTTTAGTTAACAGCCAAGGGATCGATCGCTCGGGTTCAGTAACATGCGATCGCTCGGGTTCGATTAATAACGCCTCGCACATCCGCAGCACGACCACGAAAAAGCGAAACTGCGTGCATCGCTCGGCCCCAACCACCCGCGTAACCGGGAACTCCCCAAAAATTTTCCTCGCCCTCGCTTCTACCATGATTTTTTCCATCATTGAAGGCCCAAAGAATGTCATGCAGGTGAGTCTCCGGCCCGCCCAGGACGAAAAGCCCATTTTCTATCATGATTTTTTGTCATAGAAGTAGGAGCCCACCACATCTATGATGATACCGGGTTTTGTCATAATTATAGTCATAGAAGTGTCATAAGTATGACAGAAAAAATTCGTTCGACCCAAAATGTCACGGATGTGTCTTTTTTTGTAGTGATATCTGTTGTATTCCAACTTTCCATGGCTTATACCCTCCAATACAATCCATAGATTCATCAAAATAAGCACACAATGCAACGAAAATAGAATCTGTCAAAAACAAAATAGTCTGTAGTAATATGGACTTTGTCCATACTTCTATAACTCCAAAAATTGTGAAAAATCAGGACAACATAGGCAACTTGTATATCAATCTTGTGTACGAAATTCAGAATTTTATCACGCTTCTGCGATTTTTAAGAATTCTGCTACTAGGCACAAGAGTTTCCGTTTTTCAACAAGATCAAATCAACTATCACCAAACATGATCCCAAAGGCTTTGTTGGGAGCAAACACTAATTAAAACATAAAAAACACAACCATAACAGTAGCATAATTTTTTGGACACTCAAGAACAGAAAGAAAAAAGGCAAAAATAAATTTTATTCATTGGGTTGCCTCCCAACAAGCGCTATCGTTTTATGCCCCTAGCTAGGCATAATGCATAGATTCAAGTATTGTCATCTTTGGTTTTCAACTCCTCAATAACACAACTAGAATTCCTCATGGATTTAGCATGCATATTTTCAATAACAATACTTCTAGGAATAAGAGTGAAAAATTCATTCTTGCAGGTAGGGCCTTTCACTACTTCAACAAAATTGGGATGGATACTAATCATTTTAAGATCCTCTTTATTGCTATTAGAAGTGGCACCCTTGTTCTTAGTGACTTGAGTAGACTTGCAAATTTTTACAGGAGTTTTTTCAATAGTTCTAACCGAAGAAAAGGCCGAGCTTAAGTTAATAAAAATTTCTTCCAACTTATCAATCTGAGAATGACTTTCTCTAATTCTTTCGTTAACTACGGTTTCCTTCTCCCTTAGTAGTTTAAGAACATCGCCCGCTTTTGACCCAATTTTATTAGCAAGATTTTGCATCCTTTTATCCAAATTTTCAATTTGTTCTTCGGTGACCATCTTCTTTTCAATAGCATCTAATCTAGTTGGCCTAACTAAACCAAAGATTCGACGAAGAAATATGAGGCTATAAATAATCATGCATATAAGAGATCAAAGAAGACTCAAATAGTATTCATGGATATAGATCTGATCATAAACTCAAAGTTCATTGGATCCCAACAAACACGCCGTAAAAAGGTTTACATCAAATAGATCTCCGAGAGATCATTGTAATGAGAATCAAAAAGAGAGAAGCCATCTAGCTACTGCCTACAGACCCATAGGTCTATGGTGGACTACTCACGCATCATCGGAGAGGCACCAATGAGGATGTTGAACCCCTCCCTGATGTTGTTAGATTGGATCTCGTGGTTCTGGAACTTGCGGCGGTTGAAATTGTGTTTCGTCGATTCCCCTAGGGTTTCTGGAATATTTGGGAATTTACAGGGTAAAGAGGTGGTGCAGGAGACCCCCGTGGGCCCCACAACCCACCAGGGTGCGTCTGGGCTCCTGGGCGCGCCCTGGTGTCTTGTGGTCCCCACGGGCCTCCCCTCCGGTCCTTTCTTGACCCCCAAGTTGTCTTCTGGTCCAATAAAATCTCCAAAAAGTTTTGCTGCATTTGGACTCCGTTTGATAGGGATATTCTGCAAAGTAAAAAACAAGCAAAAATAACAACTGGCACTGGGCACTATGTCAATAGGTTAGTCCCAAAAAATGATATAAAGTTGCTATAAAATGATTGTAAAACATCCAAGAATGATAATATAACAACATGGAACAATAAAAAGTTATAGATACGTTGGAGACCTATCAACAGGCTACTTTCGCACATTCAAGAAGAATTAGTAATGGTCATATAGACAAAGTTTTAGATTTTATCAATGCAAAGATGGGAGGCTGGAAGGTGGATTTGTTGCGGAGGAATTTTCTTCCAGTTGTCGCTAATTCAACACTTAACATACCACTTAGGTCCAATGGTGATGTGAATTTTCTAACCTAAGCGCTGGAACAATTTGGCAACCACTCTGTTAGATTTGCTAAAATGAGCAACCCGCTCCAAAGAAAGAGACGATTATGGGGTCTTGGTTGGCAGAATAACAGTTATGATCAACCCCATGGAAGCTAAAAGTTGTTTGAAAATCCAAGTTTTCTGGTGGAGAGTTCTTCTGGGTGTCCTCCCCTACTTGACGACGCTGAAATATCGACACATTAATCTATTCCTAGATGTAAAATTTGTGAAGCGATAGACGAGGATCTGATGCATGCATTGATCCACTGTTCCCATGCGGAGAAATTCTAGGATGCGACATGCTTCCAAAATTGCATCCTCTGACATGTTCCAAAGCTATTCTTGTGGATAGTTTGTTCAGTGAGCAAGAGAGGATCTAGATTACTACTGTCATGTATCTTATCTGGTCGTCCTTCAATCGCTTGACTCATGGTATGGAGACATACGGTCCTATGCAAGCTATGAAGTGGGCACTTGAATTGTTTTCTTTGATGGATATACCTCTAGTGCATTCCAAATCCTCAAATGACCAATGCGAGAGGCCTCAAGACCCTGAATGGGTGAGCATTAACACAAATGGTGCTCTTGACTCTACCACTGCCAAGGGAGGGGAGGCGGCATTGCTAGATCCCACTTGCCTTTTCTGGTGCATGGAGCAGGCCCTTATACGAAGTCATTCCAATGATCCCTTGCACAAATACATTGGGTTGCAAGGCCTTGCCTCAACCCATTGCCTTACGGAATTACTCACATATGGCAATCGAATCACAAGATGAACTCATTGTAGAAGACATAAAGATGAATAATTGTTTGAAAATATCACTCATCACTAACCGACCTAGAGGCTACTTCAGACATGGAGTCTCAAGCGTGTCCATCAAGTCTAGAGTCTTATGAATGATGGGCTTCCTACCAAGCGAGGGGCCTAGACCATGCCTTGGTCTATTGGGCACAGAGGTCGGCCTAGCGGACCGGCTTCCCGGCGGCCTGACCACCCTCGATAGTATGCACTTTCACTACTCGCACATACTCATCAGAGCAGCAAAGTTGATGAAGAAGGCTCCGACAACAAATTCCTTCCTCTGACAGACCAGGAGGAACTCCAGATTGGATTGCCACACATCGCAATGAAGCGCCGGCAAAAAAATCAACGACAAATGCCTAAGAAGGTTTCCATAGTATATAAAATGGCAGGGGCAAAGAAGTGTCAGGGAGGGTGGACATGGCCCCCCTCTTGCTCATCTTTTGTCCTAGCGGCCCTTTAGTGATAAAAATGCGTGAAGTGATTTTCTTAGTTTTTGGTTTTCAGAGGATACTTGATCCCAATGCACAAAAGTAGTGAAAACACACACGACACTTAACACTAAATTAATATGCCAGTCTAGAAAAAAATGATAAAAAACTTTGTTAAAACCATTTATAAATGATATGAATGTAACATGAACATAAAAAAAGATACATTTGATACATATCACAACGACATGTAAATGACAGTGCATATGCTTTTTTTCTTGCGCTCACTTTCAAGTTCTTCAACCTTTCTCTTGCGAACAACTGCTTCGACCGCCTTAGTTTTCTTTTCTGCCTCAGCAATGTGTTTTGTTTGGGCTATTTCTTCAACCTTTTTCTTCGACAACCTGGTGTTGTATTCATCAACTACATTCATTGTGCCTTTTGCAAATATTTCCCTCATGCGCTCATTTGCGTGGAGAAGCATTTTTGCTTCTCCTTGAAACTTTTAGTGAGATTCTTCTCTCGTCTTTTATTCTTCATCAACAATCATGCCATGAACTGTGTGCGTGTATTGAGATGTCTACATGTGTGTGTGTCTATATTTTAATTAATGTTTGAAAAAAGACAATTTAATCTTTCATGATTGTTGTTTTGTGGACCAAATCGTAAGTTTAAAATCACCTCAAGATAAATGCCTCTACATTGTTTGAAGGTCATAATTCGACCTTATAGTGCTCCTAAGAGCATCTCCAATAGAAGATGCACATTTGGAGATGTAAAACAGGAGACGTAGAAATTTACATCTTCAAAAAAGTGGCATCTCCAACAAATAATGCGATATTGGAGATGTAAAAGAGCAAGTCCAACCAAAGATGCAAATTGGACATGTAAAAGTCGCCAATGGCTGCGCAGATGCCACACAAATTGAAATAAAATATCTGAAAAACAAATAAAACATTTCACATTTCCATAATATCAAATTATTATATAATTCATCAAATCCACAAGATCAAATGCAACACAAAAACAACATAGTTTTGCACAACACAACAAACAAATAATAAAACTAGGCGGCACTTTCGCCATGCCATACCAATACTCCTCCATCAAATCCTTCTTACGTTGATCATGCGCATCGTAGTCTCTAATTTTATTGTACACCTTCATGAAACCTTTGATTCTCTCCTCTTTTCTCATTGGCATAACGCGTATGCCCATCAACTGATAGAAGCTGTAATCTAAATTTTGTCCATGCTCATTCTCAATGATCATGTTATGATCACGCAAGTAGTCATGATATACCAAAGGGTTTTTTGATCCCAGAATCTAGATGGTCCTCACACGATAACAAATTGGGATTACAAAATCCCAAAGGCCCTCTCAACATCTTTCTTAGCCACCGCTTGTGCATTGTGAAATATGAGTTCTCTCTTACCTTGGGTTTTTGCAATTGGCTTGACAAAAGTACTCCACCTCAGGTAGATCCCATCTGCAAGATAGTACCCATAGTTGTATGTGCGGCCACTTGCTTCGAAGGTCACCGATGGTGCTTCTCCATTTGCTAACTTGGCAAAAAGAGGTGACTGGTCGAGCACGTTGATGTCATTGCAAGATCCATGCATCCCAAAATATGAATGCCAAAACCATGTTTCTTGATCGGCAGCGGCCCATTTTCAATGCATGCAATCGATGGACCTTAGCATACCTGGAAACCCACGAGCTTTGTTCATCTCCAAAAGCCTCTGAGTGTCCTAAGCACTGGGTGCTCTCAAGTACTCTGCACCAAACACTTCTACCATAGTCTTTGTAAATTATTTGACATAGAAGATAGAAGTGCTCTCTGTCATCGCCAACTTGTCATCAATGTAGTTCGCCGGAACGCCATACGCCACCATGCGCAAAGCAGCAGTGACCTTCTGCTCGTTGTTATGTCCAAGCAACCCAGCACAATTCCTCCTCTACTCGAAGGATCGATCATGTTGCTTCACGGAATTGCAAACGTGGATGAACAAGTCTTTGGACATTCTAAACCGGCGCCGGAAGTACCACTCTGAAAAACTGGGTGGTGAACCAAAATAATTGCGCATCAACCTCTTGTGAGCCTCAACCCGTTCTCTCCGAATGAATGCACGTCCATACACGAAATGACGTGCATCAGCTTCTTCCTCTTGTGCATCGCCACTAGCATAGAAATATCCTCTTCTTTGTTCAAATCAAATTCCTCATCCGATGAGGAATCTTCCATGAAAGAGGAGTCGCACGAGCTCATCTACAATGCGGAAATCACCGTCAAACTACCTCTCCAACCACAATACAAAAGACTTCAAGTTTGCTCATTTTTTACCTTGGGGGAATTTCGTCGAACACCTTGCTTGCGGGAGGGGGGGGGGAGAAATCGTCTGGCTGCGGGTTGGGCAGCCGTTCGGCTGCGGCATGTGCGAGTGACGACGGCGGTTCAATCGAGCAGACGACCGCAATCCTGCAGAGAAGACAGCGTAGGGGGGTAGCTGGCTACGCGTGGCGGGAAGAATGGTACGCGGGCGACCGTCGGTTGGTCTTGGCTAGGAACAAGCCTAGCCCGACCACGAGCTCGTCGTGGAAGGCATAACGGCGATCAACCCGACCACGACCTCCGGCGGCCGAAAACGAAGCAGTGGTTGCGGGGTACAAACGACGCTAGTACGACGAGGCAGGAGGCAGGGGACAGGAGGGCAGAGTGGCAGCGAGGCGGGCGGCCGTCGGGTGGCAGTGCAAGGCCGATTTTAGGCCAATCGGCCGATGGCACCGCTTGACGGGCAAGGCGGCGGCGAAAGGAAGCGGAGGAAGGCGATTAGGCGGTTGGCCTGGTAGCAAATTTACATCTCCATGAGGCGAAGATGTATTTTTTTGCATTTACATCATTTGTCGGAGAGGGGTTTTCGGGTCTCGGAGATGCAAAAGTTAGTTATTTGCAACTACATCTTTTATTGGAGATGCTCTAACTTAGTAGGCACGTCCAAATAGTGTTGCTATGAGGAGTATAATTTATTTATTTGTAGGCTACATAAAATAATAATTTTGTGGTTCAAAAAACCAAAGACTAATTCCATTTGAAATTATATATATTTGTCTTTGTGGTGTACACCATAGCTTAGAAGATATACTGATGAAAACTTCATATGCACATACTACACATCTGTATATACAGTACATTTCTCCTTTAGAATATTTAGAGGTCTCAAAAAAATATTTGCAGTCTTTAAACAAGTGCTCCATGTTATTACCTGAGAAGAGAAGAGTAAGGGCTCCTTTGATTCGAAGGAATTTTATAGGATTTCTGAAGGATTGAAACTTTTAGGATTTTTTCTATGTTGGTCCTTTGATTCATAGGATTGGATCCCATAGGAATTTTTCCTATGGAATCTTTGGTACTACATTCATAGGATATCTAACATCCACTCCAACCTCCTTTTACAATTCCTTTGTTTTTCTTGTGGCATCAAACACTCATTGTTAATCTTATAGGATTCAAGTCCAACCCTATACTTTTCCTATTCCTATATTTTCAAAATCCTACGAATCAAAAGGCCCTAATACGTATTCACGTTAAGGAAACGTACCATATACACTATGTTTTCGTGGCGCGTAAACAGCTCTGTGGAACTGGCGATTTGGTGGAGGCGGTTCTAGAATCGAGCGCAAACAGGGCCAGACGAACCGGACCACCCGAACCACAATCTCGAGACAGACCGACCTGCCGGAGCGCGAGAGTCGAGCCGGCGGCCGGCGGCGTAGGGCAGGCTAGCAAGATGTCGTCGGTGTATGTGCTGGAGCCGCCGACGAAAGGGAAGGTGGTGGTGCAGACAACGGCCGGTCCGATCGACATCGAGCTGTGGGCCAAGGAGGCCCCCAAGGCCACGCGCAACTTCGTTCAGCTATGCCTGGAGGGCTACTACGACGGCACCCTCTTCCACCGGGTCATCAAGTCCTTCCTCATCCAGGGCGGCGACCCCACCGGCTCCGGCACCGGTGAGATCCCAAACCCTAACCAGACCTATATGATGTAGGTTTAGTGGTTTACTGATTCCGTATTTCACTGTCGGTCTTTACCCAACTGAATCGCGGATTGTGCATCAAATTAATGATTAGTGTCTCGGTTTTGAATATCTGTTCGAGCCATACATGTGATTGGTGGATTTGGGGGTGTTCTGAACTGAACCTGATGATTATCTGACATCAATCTGCAGGGGGTGAGAGCATCTACGGGGCACCGTTCGCTGACGAGTTCCATTCTCGTCTGAGGTTTAATCACAGGGGTTTATTAGCATGTGCCAATGCTGGCACACCTCATTCGAACGGAAGCCAGTTCTTTATTACCCTTGACCGCTGCGATTGGCTTGATAAGAAGAATACAATTTTTGGGAAGGTAAGTGTCTACCTAGACTGTCCCCATTGGAGGTGATTACAGTTTACCATGTATGTATGTGTGCGTCCAGGTCACTGGGGATTCTATCTTCAATCTTCTGGCCTTGGCTGATATCGAGACTGATAAGGATGATCGGCCTGTATACCCACAGAAAATTCTCTCAGTTGAGGTAGTTATTCCCCTCATGTTTCATTTAGTTCTGGTACTTCTGCAACAAACAGATTCTTCTATCTGTTTTACTGTTACTTGTGAAGCCTAAGTAGCTGTTACTTAGTTATGTGTGTTTCTGCTTTTATAGGTACTCTGGAACCCATTTGATGATATAGTTCCACGACAACTTAAGAAGATTGAGCCTGCTCACAAGGCTGATGCTGAGAGGAAACCAGAGAAGAAAGCTGTTAAGTATGTTCTCTGCATGTTGGAACCAATTTTCCTTGCAAAGATAAGGTATCAGTGTTGGATTTCATTTGACTGTCCATTCATCCTGTAGGCAACTTAATGTGCTCTCGTTTGGAGATGAGGTAGAAGAAGAGGAGAATGAGGCAGCTTCTTTTGTGAAGGACAAAATAAAGAGTATCCACGATGTGCTTGATGACCCCCGTTTTCTTAAAGTGGAACCACAGGTTGAACAACTGGTGAGTATTATCAATTGTGTCACTTGTGCTCGAGGAAATCTGTAGGATGTTAACCAATCCTTTGCTAGCAAACATATTGCACTAGAAAAACCTAAAGAGACCTTGTCCAACTGGCGGACATGGCATTTTATACTGTGCAGCACACTTCTGCTGTGTTAGTGTGCATACCATCTGAAACCAGAAATGTGTGTTGCTAGCTTTCTTACTTCGTCAACTTTATTCTTTTGACTCGTATTTGTGTAGATCATGCTTCCTCACTGGTTCATAATCGACATTTTAGAAGCCAGTCACAAAATGGGACCATTTTCTTAATTTTTTTAGCACTCTCTCTTTAACAGCACTAACTACCTAAGGAGCACTTTTGCACCGAGTGCTTTGTTGGACTAATTTCCTGTCTTTTGTCTTCTATTGATTATTCATATAGTTAAATATATTCCTGTTGTAAACTATCAATAACTCAAATACATTTTTCGTCTTGAATTGGTTTAGAACATGAGTTGTATCCTGGGCTCTGGTCAGGTTTTGCTTAATAAGAGCTACTTGCTTACTATTGAATATTTTTAGACCTTGTCAAATTTGAACACCATTGTGCTTGTTGCAAATATCCAGTCCAAGGAGGAAGAGGAGAAGAAAAATGAAACTGTCCTATCTATCAGGGAGGCTTTAATCTCGAAGAAAGCTGATTCCAGAGAGCCAGAGCATGATCCAGAAAATGATGATTCTCCTGAAGATGAGAATGAGGAGGATTTTGACAACAGGATGCGTTCACGGATTCTAAAAAAACGTAGAGAGCTTGGGGATATTCGGCAGAGTCAATCTTCCAAGAAAGGTAATTTGCTATTCCTGTTTCTATTAAGATGGCCATTCTCCAGTTCAGTCATTTACTGTGCCATGACAAACATAATGAGAGGCAGGATTATGTAACAGCTACTTGCATTTTTTTTGGTTGATGTCACATGATTGCTGCATATAAGTTGGAAAACTGAACAATCTGTTTGCCCCTCTTTGATACAGATAAATCTCATCAGAAGGATAAAGAATTACCAGCTCACAGGTTCTATTATTATGTCTACCTTATCTATATGTTCCTTATCCTTCTTGCTTATGCACTGTGATTTTCTTCTGCAAATATCTATTGGTAGTTTAGTTCAATGTGGTAGGTTATCATTATGATGTTTTGATCAACCAGAATATCTGTTCTTGTGAACGACACCATGTAGTATTCCTACATGTCCTTTTAGTCCTGAGCTTTTGTTTAATACTAAGCGGTAGTTTCCTGAAAACTCATTTATAAGTCTGTTACTACTTACAAGTATTCATATCTGGTAACAGGCAATAAGTTACCCGGGGACATAATATCACCATTCTGAATGACAACAAATTATGTGATCTTTCTAATATTGTAACATAATCATAATTACTTTTCATCGGCTTGCCATTATGATAAATAGTTTAGTTCTGCATATTGTGCGGTCACAATTTTTCTTGGTAGCAGGGTTACCATGTGTCGAATATAACATGTGGTAATCTAAACATAAGTATCTACGTCATGCAGATACTGGAAGAATGGTCTTGTGTGTGTTTGCATGTCTGAACAACAACAACAACAGCAACAACAACAACAACAAAGCCTTTTAGTCCCAAATAAGTTGGGGTAGGCTAGAGCGGAAACCCAAAAATTTCGAAACTTGGTCATAGTTCTTGCATGTGATGGCTAACTTCAACACATCCCTGTCCATGGTTAGTTTTTTGGTGATATTCCAGTCCTTCAGATCTCGCTTTACGGACTCCTCCCATATCAAGTTTGGTCTACCTCGACCTCTCTTGACATTATGCATGCTATATCCTTCCGCTATGCACTGGCGCTTCTGGAGGCCTCAGTTGTATATGCCCAAACCATCTCAGACGATGTTGAACAAGCTTCTTTTCAATCAGCGTTACCCCAACTCTATCACTATCACGTATATCATCATTTTGGACCCGGTTCTTTCTTGTGTGGCCACATATCCATATCAACATGCGCATCTCTGCTACACCTAACTGTTGGACATGTCGTCTTTTAGTCGGTGAACATTCATCGCCATACAACATTGCAGGTTGAATCGCCGTCCTATAGAACCTTCCTTTTAGCTTTTGTGGCATTCTCTTGTCACAGAGCACGCCATAAGCTCGGTGCCCCTCATCTATCCAGCTTGATTCGATGGCTCACATGTTCATCGATATCATTCTGCAACATTGACCCCAAATGTGGAAAGGTGTCCTTCTGAGGTAACCATCTGCCCACCAAGGCTCCTCGTCGTGCCTTGTAGTACTGAAACTGCACCTCATGTACTCAGTTTTAGTTCTACTAGCCTAAGACTTTTCGATTTCAACGTGTGTCTCTACAACTATAACTTTCTATTAATCCCCGTTTGATTGTCGTCGACTAGCACCACATCATCCGCAAAGAGCGTACACCATGGGATATTTCCTTGTATAATATCCCTTGTGACCCCATCCATCACCAAAGCAAAAAGATAAGGACTCAAAGTTGACCCTTGGTGCAGTCCTATTACTGGGAAAGTCATCAGTGTCGCCATCACTTGTTCGAACACTTGTCATAGCATTATTGTACATGTCCTAGATGGGGGTAATGTACTTTGTTGGGACTCTGTGTTTCTCCAAGGACCACCACATGACATTCCGCGGTATCTTACTGTAGGCCCTCTCCAAGTCGATGAACACCATTCTTAAGTTGTCTTACCCACATGAAGTTGGAGAGGGCCTACAGTAAAAACACTTCGAACTTTAAACAGCATTCTTAAGTTGTCTTACCATTCTTAAGTTGGAGAGGGCCTACAGTAAAACCACTTCGAACTTTAAACAGCATTCTGCTATAATCTACTCCTGCAGTTGCTCCTGATTTTATTAACAACATGTAGGTAATCTAGTTTAGCAGTTGTTCTGTGAATTTATTAACAATTTAAATGTCCACAGGAGTGATGACAACGATGATGATGATGACGACGACGACGATGATCATCAATTATCAAAATCGCGGAAACTGTCTTTGAAGAAAAAAGGTATTGGCTCTGAAGCCAATACTGAAAGGATGTCCAGAGGAGATGTTAATTTGCAACTGCTAAATCCAGCTGAACAAGAGAAACATTTGAAAAAACAGAGAAAACGCAGCCTCCAAGGCCGTGAAGAGGAGGTATTATTTTTCTGCTTTCTTGTGTCCACCTTCCTTATGCCATTTCATGATGGATCATGCATACTCATATTCCAGCTGGCATCTCTTCTACGTGTCAGCTTTTGTTCTTGAAGTTGAGTGCCTAACTGTTTCTTAAACATCAATTTTTTCGTTAGACTTTAGCAAAGTTACAGAAGTTCAAGGCTTCCTTGATGAGTAATAAGCCTGCTAATATGGAAACAAAGGCAGAAAACAGTGAGGACTACAAAGAGTGGCATGCCAACCGTCTCACTTTCGCACCTGAATCTTCGAAGGTACTGGTATCCTTGCGGCTCTTCTTTTTCCCGCGCACACAAGGGAAATAGATGCATGAACCTATTTTATCTTTATACAGGATGGTATGACTAGGAAGGATGATCCAAATGACTATGTAGTGGTTGACCCTCTTCTGGAGAAAGGAAAACAGAAGTTTAACAAGATGCAAGCAAAGTTAAAGAAGAGAGATCGTGAATGGGCTGGCAGATCTCTCACCTGACCCCTTTTGAGGTGCGTCTGCTAATCTTTCCAGTGACAAATAAATTGGATGGTAGTAGTACCGAACAAATGCTTTGAGCCTTTTATGTAGCTAGCTTATTATCATACCACATTGTAGCGTTGCAATATATATAATTCGTTGCGTCTCAGATAAATCTTCTCAGTGATAGTATATCCTTCTGAATTTCTCCCACTTCTCGTTGACTAATTAACACCCGCCTCCTTTTGCCCCCAGAGTTGCATCGTGCAAAAATGTAAACCGTCCTACCGTGCAATGCCGCTGCTGCAGTTTTGGTGTTGAGTTGGAATCGGAACCTGAGCATAACAGATGCAGGTTCGTAATGGTAGAGTGACCACATGTGGACTGTCTGTACCAAACTGTAAATAGCAATTGTAGAATACATTTTTTTTTAAATTTGAGAAAACATTTTGACAATTTACCCTTTAACAAGGCAACGTTACTGCAACATCTTGAGATGCATCCTGTCGCATGCCATGCGCATTAGCCTATCATGTTAACTCTACTTTAAAATGGCCAATGCTAGGCGCCGCCGACCGGCCTGGAGCTCAGATAGGTCACCCCGTGCGCTGTCCGATAGGGGCAGTCATCAGCCGTTGGATCCTGCACCTCAGATTTGATCGGCAAAAAAGAGCAAACGAGAAATAATCCCACACATCTCGTCCCCTGCTCCCACCGGCGCGCACGGGGTAACGCCTGCAGCAGCTTGCCGTTGCCACCCACTCATCAGCACACTCGCTGGTCTCGTTGCTGCAGACCGCTCCCAGTAGTAGCGGCCTTGTTCATAGAAGCACCTGCCTTGCCAGTGCCACTCGTCGGTCCCAGCATCAGGTCGCCGTCGCAGCACCTTGCCCCGCTGGTTCACCGTCTCAGCGCGCCTCGCTCGTTGTAGCACCTCTGTCCATCGGTCCCAGCAATCCTCGCAGCACCTGTGGTTGCAGCGTCCCAACCGGCCGCTCCTAGCGATGCCGTTCATCCCCGTCGCCCCGTTTACAGGCTTCGGCCGCCCTTGGCAGCACCTTTCCAACAATAGTTTACCCTGGTTGTCTTGGAGAAAAAGCAGAGGATATGACGGGGTCGGATGATGCGTTGCTCGGGAAGGAAAAGAGCACCAGTGGCATGTAAATTCAGTATACAGGCCCAAAAAAAAAGAAACATTCTGAATCGATGGATGTACAAAGTTTGTGAATCAAAATTATGAGCCAGCACTGCAAACATGTCAATGTTAAGCATGCTAGAAACTACATACACCAAGGTAAAGTATTTTTAACCTCAAAAAGAACGTGGGCATTCATAATGCCCCTCTCCTCTTGTACAGTAATTACTTAAGCTCACTCTCTATCTGAAACGGAGCTAATATACAGACAACCCTGTGTGTGTGCGCCAATGCTAGCTTTCCGCCGTTCTCCACAACCCCGCGTCAGCCGTCGGTGAGCTGACCCCTTCCTGCCCGTGCCCGTGCGAGCTGCTGTCGCCAGCAGGGACGGTGGCGCGCGCCTGGTCGTAGGCGATGCCGAGGTTTCTGAGCCGGTTGAGCTCCGGCAGTATGACGGTGCCGAGGTCTGGTCGGTCCCTCCGCCGCATCTCCGTGCAGTTGAGCGAGAGCTTGGCGAACCCCAGCGCGTCCTCCACGGGCCAGTCCTTGACGGTGATGTCCAGCATCTGTGCGAAGGTTCCGGACTCGATGGCCTTCTCGACGTGATGCGTCAGCCCCATGGGCGGCCGCGCGGTGATAACCTGCAGCAGCAGCACGCCCAGAGAATAGATGTCCGACTTGACGCCCAGCTTGCCCGTTTGCTGGTACTCCGGGTCAATGTAGCAGAAGGTGCCCGCCGTGGCCGTCAGCCGGTACTGCGTGACGCTGTCCGCCACCGCCGGTGGCACGAGGCGCGCCAGCCCGACGTCGCTGATCTTGCTCACGTAGTTGCGGTCCAGCAGGATGTTGGCCGGCTTGAGGTCTCGGTGCACCAGCGGCTCCGGCTTGGTCTGGTGAAGGAACAGCAGAGCCGTCGCGATCTCAGCCGAGATCCTGAAGCGCTGGCTCCACGGGAGCGTCGGCGTGCCGCCGCGACGGTACAGGCGGTCCTCGAGACTGCCGTTCTCCATGTACTCGTAGACGAGGCAGCCGTACTCCGGGCAGGCACCGAGGAGCAAGACCATGTTGGGGTGGCGGATGCGGCTGAGCACCTCCACCTCCTGCTGGAACTGCTTCCGGCCCTGCTGGGCGTCCGGGCGGAGCACCTTGATGGCGACCGGAGTGTGGTCGAGGCTGGCGCTGTAGACGGGGCCGTAGCCGCCTTCCCCGATCTTGAGACTCTCGGAGAAGCCCTCGGTGGCGATCTCGATCTCGTCGATGGTGTACTTGCGATAGCGGAAGTCGTGGTTGGCGATGGCGTCCAGGGCGCGCACCTTCTCGTCGGCCTCCCGGCGCGCGCGCACCTCGGCGTTGCGGCGACGCTGTGCCTCGAGGTCGGCCAGACGCTGCGCGGCCTCGGCAGCCTCCATGGCGGCCCGGCACTTGACCTTCTCCATCTCGGCGAGCGCCAATGCGGCCTCCTCCGACTGACGGGCCTCCTCCAGGCGCCGCGCCTCCTCCATCTTGAGCAGGTGCATCTCCTTGGCCCTCTGCTTGGCGTTGATGGCCTCCTTGCATGCTGCGTTGTACATGTCCATGGTCTGCTTCAGCTCCAGCTTGAGCCGCCTCATCTCCGCCTCCACCTCGCGCTGGGCCTTTTTTACACGTACCAACTAATAAGCTAAGCACATGCATGCATGGATCGATCGATCTCGACGGGAGGGAAAGGAAGGTAGGAGGAACTCACGGCGGAGAGGGGCGAGCCGGGCTCCCGGGGGCTGAGGGGGAGCGCGTCCATGTTCTCGCCAAAGTCCATGGAGGAGAAATGCACGGCCTGTGCGAAGTCGGGGTCGAGGCTGGATGGGTCGTGGGAGTTGGAGCGCAGCGTGGTGCTGTCGATCCTTGCCGACAGGAGGTGGGGCTTGGTCGCGGACGCCTGCAGGGGGCGCTCGCGGAACGGCGGGCGCGTGGTGAGCTCGGGCCTGTCGATGGAGCGCCTGCTGGAGGACAAAAAGTCTGGCAAGACCGGCGGCAGCTGGCTCCTGGAGCTCCTCCTGGAGTAGGTGGCGAGGAGGAAGTCGCTGTCGTCGGCCGGCACGCCGCACTTGGCGAGCCTGACGTTGACGGGCTTGCCCTTGGCGACCACGTAGATGTTGCAGTAGTCGGGCGCGCCCTTCATGAGGCTGGAGGGCACGTCGGGGTTCTTCCACTTCTTGGTGAATGCGTTCCTGTTGGACGCCCCCAGCGCGATGCTCTGGATCTTGTTGGCACTGATGTAGTCTATGATGGCCTTGGGGACGTCTGCCTCTTCCAGTATCACCTCCGATTCTTGCACCTGCAGGCAGGCGCTCGTTCAGCAACCGTCCTTATATATGCATGCTACGCTACGCTACGTGCTTGATGAGTGAGTGATGCATGCATGCATGCATGGCTTACCCCATTCCTAGAGCAGAATCCTCTGAAGGGGACAAAGATCTCCATCATTTCAGCCTCCAGCGCGTCCTGCGTCGTCTCAGCCATGGCAAATCCATCTGCGCAACACCATCGCTACGTTGTTGCACCAGCTTTATGGCGGGAAATTCCCTCAAAAAAAGCTTTATGGGGGAAATCATTAAGAATGATGTGGCGGAAGATAGTTACGACGTACGGTTGGCTGCAGGAGGGTGGGCCGCCACGTGGAGGAGAATGATATGGGAGGCGCCGGAGAGGAGGTGGTCCACCACCCATTTCATGGCCAGTTGGCTGTTGCGGTCCCGGTCGATGGCAACCACGATGGTCGACGCCGGCTGGTGCAGGCTCGGCGGCGGCGAGGTCAGCCGGTGCTCATCGGGACTCAGGGGGCTTCCCTGCATCATCGGTTCCACTGGGAATGGATGCCGGCGATGCTCCGATCAGTTGGATGGATGCCAAATGTTACAAGGGGCGGCCACCAAGAGAAAGAGAAAGGAGAGGCAGAGAGGTTGAGGGAACGACGGAAGCGTCCCTTCTCCTCCTCTTCCTCCTGCTCCCTTCCTTGCCTACAAAGATCCTCCCCGTGCATGCCGCCGTTAAATGACCTAGGGGGCGAGGGGGTACCAGATTAGACCAGCACATTTGGCTATTCTTGCACGCTCCCACTTTTGGCTCCCGGAGAAGCTTGACCCAGACCAAACCTAAAATTAAACCATGGCCACTTCAACTATACAAGATCCACGCTTTACTCCACTACTAGGCATAGGCAGAGGCGATATCCCCCAACATCTCTAACTATGTTATGTACAACTACAAAACTGTACACTTTCTAGATTACTCGCAGACTAGTCATCAAATGGTTTTACAAGGTCAGGTAGGTCCTGATCATTGCCGAACCAGTCGGGTCCGAGAGGAGGTGTCTGACGAGGTTCATTCGCAAAGTGTTTGGCGCAATTGCAAACATGTAGAGTGCAAACAGCATGAGATCCGCTGACGAAAGCGTCGAACCAAGGAATCCTCGCCACATCCTGTTCAGGAGATCGATCCATCAAAAATCACGCGCAAGGAAATATTTACTTGTTCAAACTTTTTCTATCAATGGAAAGATACGCATCCTTGCGTATTGTATTCGCGAAAAAGGAAATACTTGGTCCAGGGCCTGAAAACAAGCAGTAAATGCATCGAGCGGGCATAATTACCATTTGGGCAACCGGAAAAAGCTCTCGAAGAATGTTTGAATGCCTTCGTTATCCAGTTGAATTATCAAGGCCAATCCAAAGAGGAAGAATGAGCGCTGACGTTTCCGTTCTTGAGGCCATAGTGTTCCCCATGCTGAAATATCAGACAGTGGTTAGCAGCAGATACTTCTGCTCATTTCTCCTATTCTGCAAAACATCTTTAAGTGATTTTATTCTATCTGTTGGATTTAGTGAACAAGGGAAGAAATCTGTACCAAGCATTGATGGACTGGACATTTCAGAACTTCCAGGCAAATATTGTCCAGAACAGACACGATTTCGTAAGATATCAGATATCACAGAAGCATATCTAGGAGCTTCAGACAAAGATCTGACCACCGAATATCCTATGAATTTTCTACAATATTGTCAATATGTATGTCAAATAATAAAGAATGACGAGTTCAGGTTGAGGATTTGTATGTACCAGTTGCAGGATGGACCATACTCGCTGCAGCACCAAATGCAAGATTCTTCTGGTCTGTGTTAGGTAAGGATCCTCCAACAGGAATATAAGACCACTCCTGAAATCAAGACTCAACAGAAATTCAGCACACCTGTGCAAGATAAACCAGTATGGATATCAACTCCAAACTCGTTACCTCCTCGTATACTTTTATGATACGAACTCCCATCGCATCCAACCGAGACATCAACCTCTTCTTAAGGAGATCAAAAGGCATTGCATCTTTTGAAGCTAAGCATGTTTCCTGTGATAAATTATCTTGGTCAGTGACCTATCCTTATGGAAACGTGTCCATTGCAGAAACACGCTGCTAAAATTCATGTAGACCTCAAAGAAAACTCGTGTAGATGACATGGCCATGGCATAGAGAAATGTTGGATTGGCTTCCTCAGGGTGTGTGAACTTCTCTTTGAAACAATCTCTGTAGTCCATGAAAACCATTAAGCTGGGATCGTACGGATATCTTTCAACCTGAAATTTTGACATCATTCTGAAAAATTGAACTGGTGCACAAACAACATATGAATTTCTCAGCTCGAATGACATGAATGAAGTGACATGCAAATCATGAAATAAACCACGAATCAGAAGGAGCACTTTGTGCAGGGTTGGTGTGTACCTCGACTTCTACACCGTATGCAGTCTGCACACAAACACGTGGTCCTCCAACCTCATACTCTAGAAGCTTACCAGATGCTGCTCCAGATGCAACAATGGCAAGCCTGCAAAGTATCTTGCGGCCCCTTCCACAATATACTACTCGATGTCCATCTGGAGATTCTTTTATCTGTTCAACCTTTGAGTTGAGGTATGTAACACCAGCTTCATTGCATCTGCCAATTGTTTAATTATCATTACTAGGAACAATCATATATATGATGCTGCCTGACGTGACTGAATTCCAAGATCGTTATGATAGAATGTACCTTCTCAGCAACTCCTCGTGCAGCAAGTCTCGGTCCACCCGGCCATATGCTCGGCCAATCATTATCGGCTTGTTACGGTCAAGGTACACGACCGTATCCTTCCATACATGCTCAATACAGCTCTCCAGGCCGAGATCTGGGAAATAAAAAGATAAAAACGTATCACTTTTTAAGATAATGCTGGTAAAGATGTTATCCAAGCATGGTGCTGCATTTCACAGCTGCGACTAATGGCTACCTTTGAATTCGTCCTCCCATACACCGTAATTGTTTGTGAATGGAAGATCAGGGCCAATGAGACCAACAGTGAGTCCTTTCTTTGCTGATTCTGCAGCCAGAGATAGGCCGGCTGGACCACAGCCAATGATAACCAAATCAAGCACTGAAGTTTCATCAGCTATAGGCAACAGCTGCAAAGAAGATTCAGAAGACATAATCAACTACTTGAAGGATGCTACCAGACAAAAAATTGTTAACAAAATGACGATGAACTTCGAAACTTAATTAATTAACCTTGAAGAAAAAGAACTGTACAGAGTATCAGTAAAAGAAGGATTGAAACATGTACACAATGACGTTCGTGACCCACTAAGATCCGCGTCTTGCTATGTAGGAATTATTGAATGATATACTTAGTGAAAGGGCGTTTCCAAAGAAAGCAAGTTAAAGGCACGACCAAAGACATGTCCCTAAGGAGCAATTAATTAACGCAAGACCAAATACATTGTGTACTCTTCTCCTGCCAGGAAGGCAGGAATGACAAGCATGGGCGACCCAAGACTATTCCTGCTTTGATTTGTCAAAAATGAGCAACGCCATGGTAGTACTAGCATGACGTGCATTTGAATGCCACTTGCGTTCTACTCCCTCTATATCCAAATATAAGACCCCTTTGGATGGAAGCGGATTTGTAGCACCCGGTTGCTCCACACCCCTACACGAACATTAAATTCAAAAAAATACCGAGAAATTTGAAAAAAAAATCTAAGATTTTGGGATATCAAACCTGGGTTCGCGATCTACTCCCGTGTAAAATTTCGTGAAAAAAATACCAGGAAAAATATTCGTGGCGAAAAAGACAAAAAATTCCTATGTATAGAAAAAACTGTTTGGATGGATTTTTGTTCGGACAGTATTTCCATCGCCACAGATACGTGTGCTGGTATTTTTTCACAAAATTTCACATGGGAGTAGATTGGGAACCCAGGTTTAATATCCCCAAATTTCAGATTTTTTTGATTTTTTTTACGTTTAATATTCATATAGAGTGTGGAGCACCCAGGAGCTCCTATGTATTTTCTGCCTTTGGACACTATGATAGCGTCAAAAGGCAGTCTTATATTTTGATACGGAGGGAGTAGTATAGTATGCAATAGTACCCAGATTAACTTTTGCTACTGTGGTGTTTATGGGAATCCTTCATCTTTCAAACAGTCTAATGTTACTACTGTACATCGCAAGAAAGAAACAGACTAATGTTAGGGATTTTAATTTTATTCGCCATAACGCTGGAAGTTCACACAACGCTAATTGGGGGAAAGAATCACTTAAGTACTAGAGTAGTATATTCAAGATCAACAAAGCATGCATAGAAATCAGCAATTAAATAAGGGAATAAAACAAAGAACAAGATACCACTAGCAGTAGCAGACTAGCGGTAGCCGTACATAAAAGGATAGAGAGAACCTTGGAGGCGATCTTGGACTGGCTTTCCATGGCCTTGGTGGCCTGCATTTGCACGTAGAGCAGCTCACCGCCGCCGCCCTTGACGTAGTCCTCCTCGTCGGCGAAGTCTACCCCCAGCCCCGGCGCCGCCTTCTCGTCAGGCTTCTCCGTGGCCACGCAGCTCGCCTTGAAGCTCCTCCACTGCTCCGGCCCGGGGCCCGGACCCACCCGCCTTCTCCTGGCATCGGCCGGCCGGAGAGGCCGCTGCCCGGCCCAGCGCAACGCGCGGCAGCCGAACGGCGCCGAGATGGCGGCGCCGGTGGACTCCATTGCCCCCGCGGCGGCGCAGGTTCAGGGAATTGCGAGGTGGCTGGCTGGCCGGAAGGGAAGGGAGGCGGAGAGGCTAGCTGCCTAGGGAGGAGCGGAGGAGGAGGAGGGAGTGCGTTGTGGAGGGAGAGGTTTTGGAGAGGGTATCCAGGATATGGCACGTGGCAGACGGCGATTAGGCGCGGCCGCATGGAACACGGATATGGTTTCGCTTTTGGGGAGGTGCCGAGGGCGTGACTCCTCCCTTCGGAGACTAGTCGAGCGAGAGCCTCGTCGCCTCCGTGTCCGTGTCTGCCTCACACTGTGTCTGTGTGTGTACTGTGTACTAGGCCGGATGGTTCTGGGCTGCGGAGATGAGCTTTTTGAGCCAACGCTTTGTATCGATCTTGCCCTAATTCGATCTCGATCTGTCTCGTCGTGCGTGCGCTTTCGAACATCCCGCTTGGTAACCAGTGAGCCAGAGAAACGCAGATCGGTGCCACGTAACTGAGCGCTTGTCCGCACGACGCTCACGGCAGGAGCAATACACACGTATTCAAACATTCAGCTTTTACACCTGATAGCCAAATGCCTAGAGCTAGTTGGGAGAAACCAGCACCCGACCGGGTCATACAAATTGAATACAAATGCAGCTTTCTTTGAAGATGGTACTGGTGCTATAGCGGCGATCAGTGGCGGAGGCACGAATAATTTCCAGGTGTGGCGAAGTTTATGAATGAAAAAAAATCATGTACAACTCAACTATGGAAGAGCTCACTAGAATATTAGATAAATATTACTTGGTGTTCAACAAATACAACCAAAATCCAAAATTTAAGTATGGGCACTCTACATACCTCATTTGATGAAGATTACATGGACGATTGATTGCCAATGTATCATCTATATTAACTTGACTGGCATAAAGATGACTTACAAAACATAAAAACCATAGATAAATCATGAATTAATAACTGGTAGGATATAATGATAGAAACCACATTATGCAAGTGAAGATAGTTAGAAAGAATACATACCCAATGAAGGTTTACTTTCATTAAGTAGATTGTGGCAATGACATTCTTTTATTGGCTTCGGCAAAAATACACATTAAATCTGTAGGAACCACAAGAAACATTATTTGGTTAAGTGAACAATTGAATAATGTTTGTTCATGTGATTCGAGCAAGTAATATGACAATTCATCTAAAGCGACCAAGGGGAAGAAGGACAATGACATTACATCTTTCATTACATACTTAATCCTTTTCTTGGGTTGCGTCATCTGCAAACCCTAGCGGACTCGGCGAGTTGCGGTCTTCGCCAATCGCAGCATCTCGGTGTCCTTGTCGTTGTTGCCTCACCGGTCGCAGGTCCCGTCCTGTGCGCCCACGGCCTACTGACCGCCGACTGCCGTGCGCCTGTGCGGCGGTGCCCTAGCTAAGTGCTGCCGCTTCTCCGTCCCTTGCGAACGAGTCCTAGCAGCCAAGCAGCCGAGGCCGAGCAGCCGTGCTAGTGCTACGTGAACGAGTCAGCCCATGGTCACGGCCCACCACTCAATAGGCATCAACCAAGCCCAACACGAGGCACACTCCCAAATCCTGAAAATTGTGCTGATGGGCTAATACTAGTCGTATATATACGTATTTTCACGGCAGTTCAGGTATGGCGTTCGCCAAACCACGCCAGATTGCTAGCTTCGCCCCTGGCGGCGATCATGAGGAATAATCGTGACGAGGCCATGGCTGGAGTCGCTGAGCCCTTTGGCCATGCGGCGTCGGCGGAAGCTTTAGCACTTCGTTGAGGGCTCCAACTTGTTCAGCAGATTGGGTGTGCAAGGATCATTATTGAATCTGACTGCTTGGAGGTAGTTGATGCATGCAATGGAGTCTTAGATATATTGACACCATATCCTGCTACTCTCGCGGATTGTTTCCAACTCGCACACGGTGCTTCTTCGATTCATTTCCAGCATTGTTCGAGGGAAGCCAATAATTTGGCACACTATTTAGCTAGGCATGCTTAGATATTATTCAATTGATGTATTGGTGGGATGATGAACCACCTAGTTTTCTTCTTCCACATGTCTTGAAGGATGATGAACCCCACTCTGATAATTTCACAATAAAATGCCTCGAGGCTTTCCCTTCAAAAAAAACATTCAACTTTACAAATAAAGCTCACAACAGCTCAAACTCTGCACAAAATGCACCCCTCGGTGTTCGGTTATTAGTTTGTCTACCTGCGAGGCCACCGGAAGGCAACCCTGCTGGGGAACGTTGCAGAAAATTAAAAATTTTCCTACGGTTTCACCAAGATCCATCTATGAGTTCATCTAAGCAACGAGTCAAGGGAGTGAGATTGCATCTACATACCACTTGTAGATCGCGTGCGAAGCGCTCAAGGAAGGGTGATGATGGAGTCGTAATCGCCGTGATTCAGATCACCGATGACCAAGTGTTGAACGGACAAGACCTCCGCTGCTCAACACACGTGACGGACGGAGACGTCTCCTCCTTCTTGATCCAGCAAGGGGAAGGAGAGGTTGATGATGATCCAAAGAAGACGACGGTGTGGTGGTGGATGCAGCAGAGAACTCCAGCGAGGCTTCGCCAAGTCTGCTGCGGGAGGAGGACGAGGTGTAGCAGGCGGAGGCGCCAATACACAGGTGCGGCCGCCTCCCCCCCTCCTTATATAGGCCCCAAAGGGGTGCTGCCCTGGAGATCCAATCTCCCAAGGGGTTGGCGGCAGGGGTGGAGTGCCCCCAAGGCAGTGGGCGCCCCACCCTAGGCTTTCAACCCTAGGCGCAGGTGGGCCAGGCGCACCAGCCCACTATGGGCTGGTTCCTCCCCACTTCAGCCCTTGGGGCCCTCCGGATGGGTGGCCCCACCCGTGGACCCCGGACCCTTCCGGTGGTCCCAGACAATACCGGTGACCCCGATACTTTCCGATGGTCAAACAACACTTCCTATATATAATTCTTTACCTCCGGACCATTCCGAACTCCTCGTGACGTCCGGATCTCATCCGGACTCAACAACATTCGGTATGCTGCATACTCATATTCATACAACCCTAAGCGCCACCGAACCTTATGTGTGGACCCTACGGGTTCGGAGACACGAGACATGACCGAGATGACTCTCGGCAATAACCAACAGCAGGATCTGGATACCCATGTTGGCTCCCACATGCTCCTCGATGATCTCATCGGATGAACCACGATGTCGAGGATTAAACAACCCCGTATTCAATTCCCTTTGTCAATCGGTACGTTACTTGCCCGAGACTCGATCGTCGGTATCCCAATACCTCGCTCAGGTCTCAAGCATCGCAAGTCACTTTACTCATCAGAATGCATGATCCCGTGACCAACCACTTGGTCACATTGAGCTCATTATGATGATGCATTACCGAGTGGGCCCAGAGATACCTCTCCGTCATACGGAGTGACAAATCCCGCCTCGATCCGTGTCAACCCAATGACACTTTTGGAGATACCGTAGTGCACCTTTATAGTCACCCGCCACGCCAGACGCTTGGTACACCCAAAGCACTCCTACGGCATCCGGGAGTTACACGATCTCATGGTCTAAGGAAAGGATACTTGACATTGGAAAAGCTCTAGCAAACGAACTACACGATCTTCTGCTATGCTTAGGATTTGGTCTTGTCCATCACATCATGCTCCTAATGATGTGATCCCGTTATCAACGACATCCAATGTCCATAGCCAGGAAACCATGACTATCTGTTGATCAACGAGCTAGTCAACTAGAGGCTTACTAGGGACATATTATGGTCTATGTATTCACACGTGTATTACGATTTCCGGATAATACAGTTATAGCATAAATAAAGACAATTATCATGAACAAGGAAATATAATAATAATCCTTTTATTATTGCCTCTAGGGCATATTTCCAACAGTCTCCCACTTGCAGTAGAGTCAATAATCTAGTTACATTGTGATGAATCGCACACCCATAGAGTTCTGGTGTTGATCATCTTTTGCTCGCGAGAGAGGTTTAGTCAATGGATCTGCGACATTCAGATCCGTATGTACTTTGCAAATATCTATGTCTCCATCTTGAACATTTTCATGGATGGAGTTGAAACGACGCTTGATGTGCCTGGTCTTCTTGTGAAACCTGGGCTCCTTGGCAAGGGCAATAGCTCCAGTGTTGTCACAGAAGAGTTTGATCGGCCCCGACGCATTGGGTATGACTCCTAGGTCGGTGATGAACTCCTTGACCCAAATTGCTTCATGTGCTGCCTCCGAGGCTGCCATGTACTCCGCTTCACATGTAGATCCCGCTACGACGCTCTGCTTGCAGCTGCACCAGCTTAATGCTCCACCATTCAACATATACACGTATCTGGTTTGTGACTTAGAGTCATCCAGATCTGTGTCGGCTAGCGCCGACGTAACCCTTTACGACGAGCTCTTTGTCACCTCCATAAACGAGAAACATGTCCTTTGTCCTTTTCGTACTTCAGATATTCTTGACCATTGTCCAAAGGTTCCTTGCCGGATTACTTTGGTACCTTCCTACCAAACTTACGGCAAGGTTTACATCAGTCCGTAACAAAGATGGCATACATAATAGATCCTATGGTCAAGCATAGGGATGGCACTCATCTCTTCTTTATCTTTTGTCGTGGTCGGGATTGAGCCGAGCTCAATCTCACACCTTGCAACACGTGCAAGAACCCTTTCTTGGACTGATCCATTTTGAACTTCTTCAAAATCTTATCAAGGTATGTGCTTTGTGAAAGACCTATGAGGCGTCTCGATCTATCTCTATAGATCTTGATGCCTAATATATAAGCAGCTTCTCCAAGGTCCTTCATTGAAAAACACTTATTCAAGTAGGCCTTAATGCTGTCCAGAAGTTCTATATCATTTCCCATCAAGAGTATGTCATCTACATATAATATGAGAAATGCTACAGAGCTCCCACTCACTTTCTTGTAAACGTAGGCTTCTCCATAAGTCTGCATAAACCCAAACGCTTTGATCATCTCATCAAAGCAAATGTTCCAACTCCGAGATGCTTGCACCAACCCATAAATGGATCGCTGGAGCTTGCATACTTTGTTAGCATTATTAGGATCGACAAAACCTTCCGGCTGCATCATATACAGCTCTTCCTTAAGATGTCCGTTAAGGAATGCCGTTTTGACGTCTATCTGCCATATCTCCTAATCATAGTATGCGGCAATTGCTAACATGATTCGGACGGACTGCAGCTTCGCTACGGGAGAGAATGTCTCATCGTAGTCAATCCCTTGAACTTGTCGATAACCCTTAGCGACAAGTCGAGCTTTATAGATGGTAATATTTCCATCCGCGTCCGTCTTCTTCTTAAAGATCCATTTGTTTTCTATCGCTCGCCGATCATCGGGCAAGTCTGTCAAAGTCCATACTTTGTTTTCATACATGAATTCTATCTCCGATTTCATGGCTTCAAGCCATTTGTTGAAA
Source organism: Aegilops speltoides (assembly GCA_021437245.1). Classification (NCBI taxonomy): domain Eukaryota; kingdom Viridiplantae; phylum Streptophyta; class Magnoliopsida; order Poales; family Poaceae; genus Aegilops; species Aegilops speltoides. The sequence continues at coordinate 284,816,776 of CM038143.1, read as the reverse complement.
TCTGGGCCCGCCATGGCTTCTTCATAGTTCGAAGGTTCACCGTTGTCTAACAACATGATTTCCAGGACAGGGTTGCCGTACTACTCTGGTGCGGAACGTGTCCTTGTGGACCTACGAAGTTCAGTAGCAACTTGATCCGAAGTACCTTGATCATCATCATTATTTTCCTCTTTAGTTGGTGTAGGCATCACAGGAACATTTTTTTGAGCTGCACTACTTTCCCGTTCGAGAGGTAGTACTTCATCGAGTTCTACTTTCCTCCCACTTACTTCTTTCGAGAGAAACTCTTTATCCAGAAAGGATCCGTTCTTGGCAACAAAGATCTTGCCCTCAGATCTTAAGTAGAAGGTATACCCAATGGTTTCTTTAGGGTATCCTATGAAGACGCATTTTTCCGACTTGGGTTCGAGCTTTTCAGGTTGAAGTTTCTTGACATAAGCATCGCATCCCCAAACTTTTAGAAACGACGGCTTAGGTTTCTTCCCAAACCATAATTCATACGGTGTCGTCTCAACGGATTTAGACGGTGCCCTATTTAAAGTGAATGTAGCTGTCTCTAGAGCGTATCCCCAAAATGATAGCGATAAATCGGTAAGAGACATCATAGACCGCACCATATCCAATAGAGTGCGACACGACGTTCGGACACACGATTCTGTTGAGGTGTTCCAGCGGCGTGAGTTGTGAAACGTTTCCACATTTCCTTAAGTGTGTACCAAATTCGTGACTTAAATATTCTCCTCCGCGATCTGATCGTAGGAACTTTATCTTTCGGTCACGTTGATTCTCTACCTCACTCTGAAATTCCTTGAACTTTTCAAAGGTCTCAGACTTGTGTTTCATTAAGTAGACATACCCATATCTACTCAAGTCATCAATGAGAGTGAGAACATAACGATATCCTCCGCGAGCCTCAACGCTCATTGGACCGCACACATCGGTATGTATGATTTCCAACAAGTTGGTTGCTCGCTCCATTGTTCCGGAGAACAGAGTCTTGGTCATTTTGCCCATGAGGCATGGTTCGCATGTGTCAAATGATTCATAATCGAGAGACTCCAAAGTCCATCAGCATGGAGCTTCTTCATGCGCTTGACACCAATGTGACCAACGCGGCAGTGCCACAAGTATGTGGGACTATGTTATCAACTTTACATCTTTTGGCATTCACACTATGAATATGTGTAATATTACGCTCGAGATTCATTAAGAATAAACCATTGACCATAGGGGCATGACCATAAAACATATCTCTCATATAAATAGAACAACCATTATTCTCGGATTTAAATGAGTAGCCATCTCGTATCAAACGAGATCCAGATACAATGTTCATGCTCAAACTTGGCACTAAATAACAATTATTAAGGTTTATAACTAATCCGTAGGTAAATGTAGAGGCAGCGTCGACGGCGATCACATCGACCTTGGAGCCATTCCCGACGCGCGATCGTCACCTCGCCCTTCGCCAGCCGCTTATTCCGCAGCTCTGCCGTGAGTTACAAATATGAGCAACGCCACCGTATCAAATACCCAGAGTTACTACGAGTAATCGGTAAGGTACACATCAATTACATGTATATCAAATATACCTTTGGTGTTGCCACCTTCTTATCCGCTAAGTATTTGGGGCGTTCCGCTTCAAAGACCCTTCCCTTGCAATAAAAGCACTCGGTCTCGTGCTTGGGTCCATTCTTTGACTTCTTCCCAGAATCGGCTTATCGGGCGCGCAACATCCTTGCCGTCTTTCTTGAAGTTCTTCTTGCCCTTGCCCTTCTTGAACTTAGTGGTCTTATTGACCATCAACACTTGATGTTCTTTCTTGATTTCAACCTCTGCGACTTCAAGATTGAAAATACTTCAGAATGGTCTTCACCATCCCCGCATATTGTAGTTCATCACAAAGCTCTTGTAGCTTGGTGGGAGCGATCAAGGATTCTGTCAATGACCGCCTCGTCGGGGAGGTTAATGTCCACTGGGTCAGCGGTTGTGCAACCTGGACATTTTGAGTATGTGCTCACCGATGTAACTATTTTCCTCCATCTTACAAGTATAGAACTTGTCGGAGACTTCATATCTCTCGACCTGCATGAGCTTGGAAAACTAGTTTCAGCTCCTCGAACATCTCATATGCTCCGTGTTGCTCAAAACGCTTTTGGAGCCCCGGTTCTAAGTCAGAAGCATGCCGCACCGAACGAGGGAGTAATCATCGCATGAGACTGCCAAGCGCTCATAACGCCTTGGTTCTCTCGGGCGGAGCGCCACCTAGCGGTCCTTCTAGGACATATTGTTTCTGGCAGCTATGAGGATGATCTCGTGTTCCGGACCCAATCCGTATAGTTGCTGCCATCATCTTTCAGCTTGGTTTTCTCTAAGAACGCGTTGAAGTTCATGTTGACATGAGCGTTGGCCATTTGATCTACAAGACATATTTGCAAAGGTTTTAGACTAAGTTCATGATAATTAAGTTCATATAATCAAATTATTTCAATGAACTCCCACTCAGATTAGACATCCCTCTAGTCATCTAAGTGTTACACGATCCGAGTCGACTAGGCCGTGTCCGATCATCACGTGAGACGGACTAGTCATCGTCGGTGAACATCTCCATGTTGATCGTATCTTCTATACGACTCGTGTTCAACCTTTCGGTCTCTATGTTCCGAGGCCATGTATGTACATGCTAGGCTCGTCAAGTTAACCCTAAGTGTTTTTGCATGTGTAAAACTGTCTTACACCCGTTGTATGTGAACGTAAGGATCTATCACACCCGATCATCACGTGGTGCTTGAAACGATTTAACTTTAGCAACGGTGCACGCTTAGGGAGAACACTTCTTGAAATTGTTGTAAGGGATCATCTTATTTACTACCGTTGTTCTAAGTAAACAAGATGCATAAACATAATAAACATCACATGCAATTATATAGTAGTGACATGATATGGCCAATATCATATAGCTCCTTTGATCTCCATCTTCGGGGCTCCATGATCATCCTTGTCACCAGCATGACACCATGATCTCCATCATCGTGTCTTCATGAAGTTGTCACGCCAATGACTACTTCTACTTCTATGGCTAACACGTATAGCAATAAAGTAAAGTAATTTACATGGCGTTCTTCAATGACACGCAGGTCATACAAAAAATAAAGACAACTTCTATGGCTCCTGCCGGTTGTCATACTCATCGACATGCAAGTCGTGATTCCTATTACAAGAACATGATCTCATACATCACAATATATCATTCATCATTCATCACAACTTCTGGCCATATCACATCACATGACAATTGCTGCAAAAACAAGTTAGACGTCCTCTAATTGTTGTTGCATCTTTTACGTGGCTGCAATTGGGTTCTAGCAAGAACGTTTTCTTACCTACGAATAACCACAACGTGATTTTGTCAACTTCTATTTACCCTTCATAAGGACCATTTTCATCGAATCCGCTCCAACTAAAGTGGGAGAGACAGACACCCGCCAGCCACCTTATGCAACTAGTGCATGTGTGTCGGTGGAACCAGTCTCACGTAAGCGTACATGTAAGGTTGGTCCGGGCCGCTTCATCCCACAATACCGCTGAAGCAAGAAAAGACTAGTAGTGGCAAGCAAGTTGACAAGATCTACGCCCACAACAAAATTGTGTTCTACTCGTGCAATAGAGAACTACGCATAGACCTAGCTCATGATGCCACTGTTGGGGAACGTTGCAGAAAATTAAAAATTTTCCTACGGTTTCACCAAGATCCATCTATGAGTTCATCTAAGCAACGAGTCAAGGGAGTGAGATTGCATCTACATACCACTTGTAGATCGCTTATGGAAGCGCTCAAGGAAGGGTGATGATGGAGTCGTACTCGCCGTGATTCAGATCACCGATGACCAAGTGTTGAACAGACAAGACCTCCGCGTTCAACACACGTGCGGGCGGAGACGTCTCCTCCTTCTTGATCCAACAAGGGGAAGGAGAGGTTGATGATGATCCAGAAGACAACGGCGTGGTGGTGGATGCAGCAGAACTCCGGCAGGGCTTCGCCAAGCTGCTGCGGGAGGAGGACGAGGTGTAGCAGGGGGAGGGAGGCGCCAATACACAGGGTGCGGCTGCCCTCCCCCTGCCCTCCTTTATATAGGCCCCAAAGGGGGGAGGGCGGCCCTGGGAGATCCAATCTCCCAAGGGGGGCGGCGACCAGGGGGGTGGAGTGCCCCCCAAGGCAAGTGGGGCGCCCCCCCACCCTAGGGTTTCAACCCTAGGCGCAGGGGGTGGGCCAAGGGAATTGCACCAGCCCACTATGGGCTGGTTCCCCTCCCCACTTCAGCCTTGGGGCCCTCCGGGATGGGTGGCCCCACCCGGTGGACCCCCGGGACCCTTCCGGTGGTCCCGGTACAATACTGGGTGACCCCGATACTTTCCCGATGGCCGAAACAACACTTCCTATATATAATTCTTTACCTCCGGACCATTCCGGAACTCCTCGTGACGTCCGAGATCTCATCCGGGACTCCGAACAACATTCGGTATGCTGCATACTCATATTCATACAACCCTAGCTTCACCGAACCTTATGTGTAGACCCTACGGGTTCGGAGACACGTGACATGACCGAGACGACTCTCGGGCAATAACCAACAGCGGATCTGGATACCCATGTCTGGCTCCCACATGCTCCTCGATGATCTCATCGGATGAACCACGATGTCGAGGATTAAACAACCTCAGTATTCAATTCCCTTTATCAATCGGTGCGTTATTTGCCCGAGACTCGATCGTCGGTATCCCAATACCTCGCTCAGTCTCAAGCACGCAAGTCACTTTACTCATCAGTAATGCATGATCCCGTGACCAACCACTTGGTCACTTTGAGCTCATTATGATGATGCATTACCGAATGGGCCCAGAGATACCTCTCCGTCATACGGAGTGACAAATCCCAGTCTCGATCCGTGTCAACCCAACAGACACTTTCGGAGATACCTGTAGTGCACCTTTTGTAACGCCCTCGATGTGGCTATATCTCCCACGTGTCGAAGCATGACTTAGAGGCATAACCGCATTGAAAGCAATGTCGCAAGTGAGGTAATCTTCACACAACCCAAGTAATACATAAGGGAAAGAGATACATAGTTGGCTTACAATCGCCACTTCACACAATTACATGAATAAAGCATTACATCATCCAGATACAATCAAGGTCCGACTACGGAACCAAAATAAAAGAAGAATCCCAAATGCAAAAGGTCCCCGATCGACCCCAACCGGGCTCCACTATCGATCAACTAGAACGAAACAACACAAAGGGCAAGATCTTCATCAAGCTCCTCCTTGAGCTTGGTTGCGCCACCGCCGATAACATAGGCACCGCAAATTGGTTTTGAAGTATCCGTGAGCCACGAGGACTCAAAGAATCCCATTACCATGGGTATCAAGACTAGCAAAGCTTAATGGGAAAGGAAGGGGTAAAGTGGGGAGGTTGTAGCAGCGGCTAAGCATATATGGTGGCTAACATACGCAAATGAGAGCGAGAAAAGAGAAACAAAGGAACGGTCGTCAACTAGCAATGATCAAGAGGTGATCCTGAACACCTACTTACGTCAAACATAACCCAAAGACCGTGTTCACTTCCCGGACTCCGCCGAGAAGAGACCATCACGGCTACACACGCGGTTGATGCGTTTTAATTCGGATCAAGTGTCAAGTTATCTACAACCGGACATTAACAAATTCCCATCTGCCACATAACCGCGGGCATGGCTCTCAAAAGTTTAAACCCTGCAGGGGTGTCCCAACTTAGCCCATGACAAGCTCTCGCGATCAACGAAGGAATAGACCTTCTCCGTGAAGACCCGATCGGTCTCGGAATCTCGGTACATCAAGACATTTCGACAATGGTAAAACAAGACAAGCAAAGCCGCCCGATCGCCGACAATCCCGATAGGAGCTGCACATATCTCGCTCTCGTGGCAACACCGGATAGGTCACCCTCGAGTAAAACCAGCCCTCGAGTTGCCCCGAGGTGGCCCCTGATCTGCCCGGTTTGGACCAACACTTAGACAAGCACCGCCCGGGGCTAAATAAAGATGACCTCGAGAGAGCGACTCCCAAGGGAAAAGGTAGGTGGTGGTGAGGCAAATGGTAAAAGTCAATGTTGAGCCTTCTTTGGACAAGTTTTATTCAAAGCGAACTGTCGGGGGTCCCATAAATCACCCGACCGCGTTAGGAACGCAAAATCCGGGAACATAACACCGGTATGACGGAAACTAGGGCAGCAAGAGTGGAACAAAACACTGCATAAGGCCGAGCCTCCCACCCTTTACCAAGTATATAGATGCATTAATAATATAAGAGATATTGTGATATCCCAACCAAAATCCTGCCCACCATGGAGAAATCTTCAACTTCACCGCAACTAGCAACGCTTATAAGAGGGCAGCAGAAGCGGTAACATAGCCAAACAACGGTTTGCATAGGAAAGGTGTCAAAGTTAGGGGTTCATGGCAATATGGGATGGCTTGATAAATGTAATAGGTAGCGCAAAGATAGCGAAAGAACGAGGCAACTAGCATAGCAATGATATTAGTGAGATCCGTGGTAGCGGTCATCTTGCCCGAAATCCCGCTAGGAAGAAGAACGAGTCCATGAAGAAGACAAACGGGCGAGTCGAACAATCCTCACAACTCAAACGAAACCGGCTAACGAGAGAAGCAAACCGAAAGAAGCAAACAACATGGTAAACAACCATCACCAAAGATAAACATGTCATGATGCACAATCAAGTATGATGCATGTCCGGTTTAATGAGGCATGGCATGGCAAAGTGCAACAAACAATACTACAAATTAAGTGGAGCTCAATATGCAACGAGTTGCATATTGACGGAACACCACATCAATTATTTTAGTGTACTCTCGGTTAGGTACCCAACAATATTAAATGTTGATTAACATGGCAAGGGGTGAAGCATAACAAAACTACCTACCTAGGCCAGTTTAAATGAGGCCGGAAACAACGAACAGCAAGTCCGGAAAATCCCCATGTGCATATTTTAATTAGCTACTGTTGTGCCCTAAAACATATTTTAAAGTTGTTAAACAGGAAAATAAAGTTTATTAAAATCTGAGCTACGGTTAATTAGTTATGAATTAAATCATTTTAGCATGGCATTTGAGCAAATTTAAACAAACATCATTTTAAACATTTTTAACATGGATGAAAGTTGGATATTATTAATCTACATAAAATTCTAAGCAACTTTCATATATTAATTTTTTACATGTGATGCACAGATCATGAGTTATTATATGCATGAAGTGCAAGGGAGTTTCTGCAAATCTGTAATTCCTCGGATAAATAGCAAAACGTCCAGAACAGAAAAAAACACATGTGGGCCGAATCGCAGGCTGGCCCAACAAAGGCATGTGGGCGGAGCTGCTCACCAGCCTCGTGGGCCGGTCGGCTTGAGGCTTTGGAAGGGGGCGCTGGGCACAGAAGCGTCTTTGACGCGACCAGCGTGGTCAAAAAGAGGCGAGGCGAGCGAGCTGGGCCTTGGCGCTTGAAGTGGCCCAGGGCACGGCGCGGTCAACAGCGGGCGAGCGAAGCGGGCGAGCTGCTCTGCTCGTTCCTGAAGAACAAAAACAGCAGCAAGTCGAGGCAGGGGTCAGGCGCGGCGGCAGCTTGGTCTCCGGCGGCGGAGCGGCGACCCGGAGGCAGGGACGAGGCCGGGGCGCAGGGACTCGTCGGATCTGACGAAGACAGCGACGAAGGGAGCAGGGCCGCGGCGGGAACTGCAAGGCCATGATGGGGAAAATTCAGAGAAGATACAGAGGGAGGAAAAGAAATAGAAGGAGAGGAGAAGGGGGTGCGCTGGGTAGCTGGCGCCGACCGGCGGCGAGGCCGCGGTCAGGGACGAAGGAGCTGCGGGAGGCCGGACTTGTCCAGGATGCAGGGGAGGCAGATGCCTGATGGCGCTGGAGCTCCTGTTGATGTACAGAGAGGTGAAGAGATTAGGGAGGGAGAGATGCAGGGAAGAGGGAACGGAAGGAGAGGGTCGCGAGGGGCTGGCCTTGTCATGGATCGCCGGTGGAGCAGCTCGCTCGGGGAGGGGTCGAGCGGGAGGAGGTGGTTGGGCCGATCGGGAAATCGAGGGAGAGTCAGGCTGCGGTGGTTGGTGGGATGGGGATCCCGATGAAGGAGGGAATCAGCTACGATGGGACAAGCTCCCGAGGAACCAGGGAGAGTAGGTGGCGGCGGCGGGGAGGATTAGATAGATGGATGGGACAGGGCTAGGGTTAGACTATTTATATAGCAAAAGAATTTTAGGAAGGGGCTAGAATGACCCTCCGATCGTAATCGGACGCTGAGAGAAAAAATAGGCAGGGAGTCCAAATAATAAAACGGAGATGTTTTCGGGATGTTCGGGGATGATCCGGATCCATCGGTAAAGACTGAGCGGGTCGGGTTCGGGCAAGTTCCGGACACGCGCAAGAGGGGGCTGCGAGCTGACAAGAGAGGTTAGGTGGTCACGGTCAAGAGGGAAGCAAAACCCGGTTGGTCTCGGAACGGCCAACAAAAGCAAGGGGGGACACGGTAACTACGAGCGATGCAAGTTTTATGAAAACGATGTTGATGCAATGCGAATGATGACATGAGAGGAGATGCATAACAAGAACAAAATGCAAAACAACAGACAAAAACCCAACCACGGAGGAAAAAATATATCACATCTCCGGAAAAGGCAAGAGTCGGAGTTATGAATATGGAAAATTGTATCCGGGGCGTTACACCTTTATAGTCACCCAGTTACGTTGTGACGTTTGGTACACCCAAAGCACTCCTACGGCATCCGGGAGTTACACGATCTCATGGTCTAAGGAAAGGATACTTGACATTGGAAAAGCTCTAGCAAACGAACTACACGATCTTGTGCTATGCTTAGGATTGGGTCTTGTCCATCACATCATTCTCCTAATGATGTGATCCCGTTATCAACGACATCCAATGTCCATAGCCAGGAAACCATGACTATTTGTTGATCAACGAGCTAGTCAACTAGAGGCTTACTAGGGACATATTATGGTCTATGTATTCACACGTGTATTACGATTTCCGGATAATACAGTTATAGCATGAATAAAGACAATTATCATGAACAAGGAAATATAATAACAATCCTTTTATTATTGCCTCTAGGGCATATTTCCAACAAACCCAGCCATCTCAAATGCGCCCGCTAGTCGACTCAAATGGCCAGCCACGGACCGCTCGATCGAGATAGATTGTGCGGCCCGCATAGCCAGGTGTTACCTAGTCCCCCCTCCCGTACAAGGCCCGCACACCTGGTCTGGATGAGTCGCGTCTCGCGGTGCGCAATTTCTCTGGTGGACCCATCCTATCATAGTTACTATAGCGGCGGTCGGTGGTGAATGAAGACAGATTACGGAGGGGGGGGTCGAATTTCATGCCACTCCCCTCTCCACTCCCATGCCTCCATTTCTCCCTTCTCTCCTGCATCTAGTTCCCCATTTTCCCCTCCGCTCACGATTCATTGGGTTCGCCATCACAACCGCTGCTGAAGCTTGCGCAGGAAGGCAGAGGCGCAGTGGGGACACATCCGCTGCTCGTCGCCGGCTCAGATACAGTTGCCAGCAGCCCTAGCAACTCACCCCCTCGTCGGTTTTCCCCGCGTCTGTAGGTACAGTTGCGCAGGAAGGCAGAGGCGTAGCGGGGACACATCCCCTGCTCGTCGCTGGCTCAGGTACAGTTGCCAGCAACCCTAGCAACTCACCCCCCTCACCCCCCCCCGTCTGTAGCGGTTTTTGCTTCTTCCTAGCGCTCGTCGACAGGGAAGCAGCGGTTCCCGCAATGACATTGAGAGGCGCTGGGATGTTGTGGTTCTTTTCAAAGATGCACCGTAGCGCGCCCGTGCAATTCTGTGTGATTTTGCAATGATTTTGTTGTGCGATTTTGATGTTTAGATCCCGTTTTCATGTAGGCGCATCCAGATCACACACATACGGCAAGGGATTTCTAGGTTGATTTTGCCAAACCTAGGCTACCATGTGACTTAGGTTGATTTTCCAGGTTCCCCCAAACCCTAGTTATTATTGCAACTTGAGCTGGTAGATAAATCAGTACCGTTATTGATCCCTTTGATTTTTTTTTTGTTTACCAACTGAGTAGTATCCAGTTGGCAGTTGTAGATGTAAGAGTTGCACAAGAACCCAAATGTGGTTGGCTCACCTGGCTTGGGGAAACTTAGTAGTTCCTGGGTTCTTATTCAATTCTACATGCGTGTGTGTGCAATTTGGAAATGTTTTGTGTGCAACTTGGACATTTTTAATTTTGCCCTAATGTTATAGTTTACGCAAACCCTATTTACTGTTGCAGTTTGAGGGGTAGAGAAATCCATAGAGTTTATCCAGAGTTTTTTACAATCCTTGTGATTTTTGTTTGTTCTTTTTATTCTTTTTATTAATGTCTGTTTACTTACAACTGGTACCTAGTTGGTAGTTCCAGCCGTAATAGTTGCTCATAAATGCAAACTGTTTTTGTACTTCTATTTGCAAACTGAGTAGTACCAGTTGAGACAGTTGTAGATGTAAGAGTTGCATAGGAACCCAAATGCTCTCCCAACGTGGGGAAACAGAGTAGTATCCTGATTTCTTATGCAATTTCTACATGAGTGTGAAACTTAGACATTTTTTATTTTACCCTAATGTTGTAGTTTACCCAAACCCTATTTACTGTTGCAATATGAGTATTGTCCAGTTGGAAGTGTGCAACTTGTTTTTTTTGCAGTGTTTTTATGTGCGCAACTACATCCCTTTGAGTGTGCAACTAGAAAATGATATGTGCAAATGAGTTTTCCACATGTGTGCAATCTTATTTTTTAAGTGAGGAAAATGGTTGAAGAGGGAGATGCTGGTGGAAGCGGAGGAGATGTATTTTTTTTGGAGCCCAAAGGCTTGAGCAAGCATGATCCAATATATGTGTTTTCTTTTCATTCTATCGATTTTGGTTCTTCTTTTGTCCCATCCAGAGGAATGTACCACAATATAATCGGCGGAACAAGAAAGAGCTGCTAATTAAGTGGCCCTTCACATTTTCATTGTTCCTGATGATGGTGAGGAAGTAGAGGTAAGGATTTTAGCACAAGCTTAACAGTTTTTTGTGCTTGGAGGCAATGTACGATAACAAATTTGAGTATACGCAAAAAAACCTAGCGTGTTTATATGTTGCATCCTCCTTTTTTGTTTCTCTTGATGATTTTTTGTATGTGTCATGCTTTTGTAGTCGGAGGATGATAATCAATTACGTGTTGTAAGCGTGCCAGACAGAAAGTAAAAGCCAACGCCTCTGATGGAGGCCGCTCCTCCTCTGCACGAGCTGCCGAGGTACCTCAACTTTACCTTTGTTTTTTTATAGTTGCACATTAGGTTGGTACTAGTTGGCATCTCTTCTCTTTGTTGTTGCACCTGAAAAATTATATAGTGGGCAACAGTTTTTATGGAGTTTTTTCAACCCAGTTCATAAAACTTCCTTTGGTAATGGTTTTGTCTGCGTGGCCTTATGTACAGTAGTTTTGCACCGTTCATAATTATTAAATACCCTTATCTACTTTGTCGAATGCGAGTCTGACGGATGTTCTACCATGAATCGTTTTCCTATCTTCCTCCCGAAGATAGATAAAACGATCTAGCTTCCGCCGCCAGCGACTCCCGCTCCGCCGCCATTCTCCGACGGCTCCCCTCCGTCGACGACCTTGGTCGTCGGTGATGAGGGAGGTCGTCGGATCCACGCGTGTGGATAGTTTTAGGCCAAAGTAGCTTAGATTTTTAGGTTGTTCGTCGCCTTAGCTTCGGCGGTGGCGATGACGGCGCTGAATAAAATTTCTTCAGATCCTACTCCGATGAGATGGCTGGTCCTATCATTGCGGATGGATTTGGAATCCAATCTATTCAAGGAAGGATCGTGTGGCGGCAGCATGATCCTCGTGGTGGACATGTGTCCTCGAACTCCGTCGTTGCGATGACGCCTGCTGCAGCGTCGGCGCGGAGCTTGGGAGGTAGTCTAGGAGCGGGTGCATATTGTGGTCTGTATCAACGACATCTGGAAGATGAAACATGTGCTGGGTTCATGGTTGATTGATGGCAGGTGTGGTTTCCTTCTTTGGCGTCTTAGTCGTGGTGGGGTGTCAGATCTGGAGTTCGATGGCATGTCTGGGGTGTTGCCACGGTCTGATTCGTTCAACGACAATGGCTTCACTTTTGGGGAGCCACCTTGGAGGTCCGCAAAGCCGTATATCAGCAATGGAGCCGCGTCGAGCTCAAGTGAGAAGGTGATCCGTCATTCTATTCTTCGGTGGCTGATGTGGTAGTGCCGGAGGCAGGTGATGGACGTTGGTGTCAAACTCAGAGATGTTCTGCTATCTTTTCAGTTTTGTCATGTCGGTCCTTACATGACTTGTACTTTAATCTTTATCATATGAATGAGACACGTATTATCATGCAAAAAATACTTTGTCAAATGCAAAAGTTTTTTCGCTTTACTTTGCATTCAGAATAACCAAACTTTTATTGTTAGATGACTCATGTTGTATTACAGTTGGCACCCATTTAATATTCAATCGCACAAAAACGTGTATGCAGTTGGCATTTTTATTTTTTCTCTTCCCTCCCTTTGTTTTATTTTTTGCCTCAGAGAATGAAGTTGGAGGGGGAGCAAATGTAGGAAATGTCCCCCAACGACGTTCACAGGATGGAAGGATCAGGGCCTCACCAGGGAGTTTTGTGAAGATGAATATGGATTTGACACCTGTTCAAAGGACTTTCCTGTACGAGAAGATGTAAGGAGGCTTAGTAAACTTAGCCGACACACTGCCTTCAGAGTTGACCAAACTCCTAATCCAGTCGTACGACCCAGAAATTTTGGTTTACCAGAAAAAGGGCCACGTATGAAATATATTGTTGAAAGGATGTTCTGAAGAGATTTATTGAGATGTTCAGCCACACCGGGCCACCCAAACACCACATGGTCACCGAATTCTGCAAGACTATGAAAGCGATGAACAGAGCAACTGATTACAAGTTCCTCATCGTGTGGCTTTTGTGCTACTTGTACACTGCGTTGGGATTTCCCCCGAAGAGGAGGGGTGAAGCAGTACAGTAGAGATAAGTATTTCCCTTAGTGCGAACCAAGGTTATCGAACCAATAGGAGAACCACACAAACTCTCATCCTCAGCACCTCACACACAAAAGCAAATACTTGCACCCAACGCGGGTAAGAAGGTTGTCAATCCCCTTGAACTCGTTACTCGCAAGGATTAATTCTGATAGTGATAGATAGATGAAAAGAAAAGTAGAACAAAAGTAAATAAATTGTAGCAAAGTATTTTTGGTTTTAGTAGTACGATAAAAGTAGACCCGAGGGCCATAGTTTTCACTAGAGGCTTCTCTTTCAAACACATGGCATACAATGGGTAAACAAATTATTGTTGGTTAATTGATACAAACGTGCATAGTTATGACTTTATTCATGGTAATGATTACACATATAGGCATCACGTCTGTGAGACCGACTCCTGCATGGATCTACTACTATTACTCCACCAACCGACCGCTATCCAGTATGCGTCTATGGTATTAAGTTCATGACAAACAGAGTAACGCTTTAATCAAGATGACATGATGTAGACAAAGTAAACTCAAGCAATATGAATAAACCTCATCGTTTTATCCTTAATGGCAATAGTACAATACGTGCCTTGCTACCCCTACTGTCACTGGGTGAGGACACCACAAGATCGAACCCATAGAAAGCACCTCTCCCACTGAGACAAATCAATCTAGTTGGCCAAACCAAACGGATAGGTCGGAGAGAAATACAAAGCCATCATAATCATGCATAATAAAGTTCAGAAAAGACTCAATTACTTTCAATGAATAATCTGATCATAAAACTACAATTCATCGGATGCCAATGAACACACTGCAAAAGAAGCTTACATCATATAGAACTCCAAGAAGATCGAGGAGAACATTGTATTGGTGATCAAAGGGAGAGAAGAAGCCATCTAGCTAGGTCTGTGGTAAACTACTCACGCATCATCGGAAGGCAACAAGAATGATGTACCAGCCCTCCATGGTTGATTCCTCCTCCGATAGAGTACCAGAAAAGGCCTCTAGATGGGATAATGGAAGAACCATAGCTTGCGGCGGCGAAAAAAGTGTTTAGGTGGCTCTCTGGGGCTTTCCCAATGTTTGATAATTTATAGAAGTGGAATTAGATCAGATGGAGCCCCAGGGCACTCCCTGTTACCTTGTGGTCTCCTCGCTTCGCATCTGGCCTCCTCCTGAAGCTTCTAGGGTCTGTTATGTCCAGAAAAAAAGTGTCAAAAAGTTTCGTAGCACTTGTACTCCGTTTGGTACTAATTTTCCGGAAAATTGAAAACACACAGAAAACAACAATTGACACTAAGCACTGGGTTAATAGGTTAGTTCCCAAAAATGTTATAAAATAACATAGAAATGCATATAAAGTATCCAAGATTGATAATATAATAGCATGAAACAATAAAAAATTATAGATACATTGGAGATGTATCAGCATCCCCAATCTTAATTCCTACTCGTCTCTGAGTAGATAAATGATAAAAACAGAATTTTTGATGTGAAATGCTACCTAATGTTTGTATCATGTAATCCCTTTACGGTATAATCATTGAGAAACGATGAAGTAATATATCAACATAATAATAACCATGAATATAAGAAGCATAATCATTACTTTTTCAAAAATATACGATCCTTAATGAATGTTAACCCCACTCATTTTATCATATTAGCATGGCATGACTCTGCCTTCATCGCATAAATATAAATCATGAGCACCCCGGTGTCAAACCAGGCATTGGTTCGTACTTATAATGCGCTTCAACATTTTCAACCCCACGCAATACATGAGCGTGAGCCATGGATATAGCACTATAGGTGGAATAGAATGCGGAGATAGAGATCAATACGGGAAGTCAAAAAAGGAAGAAAGTCTCGCATCGATGCGGTTAGTCAACGAGCTATGGAGATGCCCATCAATGGATATCAATGCGAGGAGTAGGGATTGCCATGCAACAGATGCACTAAGAGCTATGAGTGTATGAAAGCTCAACGTAAACTAAGTGGGTGTGCATCCAACTTGTTTGCTCATGAAGACCTCAGGCATTTGAGGAAGCCCATCATTGGAATATGCAAGCCAAGTTCTATAACGAGACATTCCCACTAGTATATGAAAGTGATAACTCAGGAGACTCTCTCTATATGGAAAACATGGTGCTACTCTGAAGCACAAGTGTGGAAAATGATAGTAACATTGCCCCTTCTCTCTTTTTCTCTCATTTTTTGTTGGGCTCTTTTTGGCCTCCTTTTTTTCGTCCGAAGTCTCATCCCGACTTGTGGGGGAATTATAGTCTCCATCATCCTTTCCTCACTAGGACAATGCTCTAACAATGATGATCATCACACTTTTATTTTCTTACAACTCGATAACTAGAACAACATGACTCTATATGAGTGCCTCTGGCAGTGTATCAGGATGTGCAATGATCTAGCATAAGATGTATAATAATGATGAATGGCGGTTGAGCCACAAATATCATGTCAACTCTATGATCATGCAAAGCAATATGAAAATGAAAATGTATGTCCTGAAAACAAAATGATGGAAGTTGCATGGCAATATATCTTGAAATGACTATGGAAATGCCATAATAGGTACGTATGGTGGCTATTTTGAGGAAGATATAAGGAGGCTTATGTGTGACAGAGCGTATCATACCATGGGGTTTGGATGCACTGGCAAAGTTTGCACCAACTCTCGAGGTGAGAAAGGGCAATGCACGGTACCGAAGGGGCTAGCAAATTGCGGAAAGGTAGGAGTGTGTGTAATCCATGGACTCACATTAGGCATAAAGAACTCACATACTTATTGTGAAAGTCTATTAGCCCTCGAACTAAAGTACTACTCGCATGCCCACATGGAATTGGTTGGTAGGAGTTAACCATCACGCGCATCCCGATTATAATAGCAATCAAGGATTTCATTACAGACATAAAAATGCTCAAACCACCCCACCATGCCATGACCAACAATGAGAAGTTAATAACAAGTTTTAATACCGATATTTCTACTAACCAATGATCATGAACCTATGTCCTTCCATATTATGACATGAATATCATTAAACCATATGTTTCATATTTACTGATCTACATGAAAGTCTTTATTATATCCCCCTTGAATACCTATCCTTTTTGGACTAGTCTTATAACACGTGCATATTGCCAACTCTATTTATTAGACTCTCAAAAGATTTAAGTGAAGCATGAGAGTGCAATCATTTCTATAAAATATAACCACCGCCATGCTCTAACCTTTATAAGTGAAGCGCTAGAGCAAATGCCTAGCTCAAAAGATATAAGTGAAGCACATAGAGTATTCTAACAAATCACGATAGATGCGTGTCCCCTCAAAAGGTGTGTCTAGCAAACAATGATTATGGTGATTTAAAATGTACACAAAGAAAAACTATGGTACAAGATGCTCCAAGGAAGACCCATGTCACGTGATGAATAAAAATGTAGCTCTAAGTAATATACTTATAGATTGTATACGAAAGAGGGTGTCGGTGTGAAATCCGGCAGACCTCAGGGTAGGGGGTCCCAAGCTGTGGATCCCGGATCGATGGTAACAAGAATAGAGGAGATAATATTTACCCAGGTTTGAGCCCTCTTGATGGATGTAAAACCCTACATCCTGCTCTATTTATATTGATGAAGATGTATCAAGTACAGAGTTGATCTACCTCAAGGTCGTGAGTTGTGTTCTACCTCTAGGACTAGGTGAATGTAATTGTGATTCGATCCCCTCTACAGGCTAAACCCCTTGGCTTATATACACACTAGATAGGGTATCTAGAGTTACATGGTCAGTATCCTGAGGATCACATGGAGGCGGCTGGGGATATCTTGGAGTATACGTCAAGTCTTCCGCAGGTACAGTATTGATCTCATCCAGGTGTACAGCTTCTGGAGTCTTCCTTAATGAGAATGCTGGCCCACTAGCCTAGCCTAAAGACCACATGCCGATTAGGTTAGTACCCCCTAGTCCAGGATACCGTCAGTAGTCCCTGAACTAGTCTTCTTTGTCGAGGACGACCTCCTTGAATTAAGTAACCTCCGATCTGGAGTCCTTGGCTTGACAGACGAGTTCCCCTTTATTAGAAATATGAGATTCCTTCTCTCTAAGAGATTCTATAGACCACCTCCCCATCGAGCGACATTCCTTGGCCATGGCTCAACCGAGCCCACCCAATGCCCGAAGTCGCAGGATTACTTAGCCTCGAAGGCCAGCCGTATAGGTGTGAACAATGTTTACTAGCCTAATAACTTTATTGAAGCGGCGCTTACCCATGACTGGTCAAGCAGTTACTGCTCACCCACATCATGGCCCGAGGCAATCTTTTTACTGGCACGTCCCATCAAAGTGGAGATCATGCCCATCTTATTAGGGATATCATTAAGATTTTGTTTCTCCCCATACACATAATGGCATTTTTATGCCGGGGCGGGGGAGGAGGGTGGCGATTTCATCGGCGCGGCAGGGGGGCTCTTGGCCTTTCACCACCATATAAGAGCAAAAGAACTACAATGGAAAGAACCACACTCTCATTTCCCCCGCCAGCGGCCTCTTGAGCCCTAGCACTCAAATCCAATCTTGCCCTCCTCCTTTCGTGGCGCCTCCCACCTTCCATTCTCAGTAATGGCCCACAACCTCAGGGGGCACTGGGGTGGTTCCATCATGACGGAGGGCACCACCCTGGAGCTGCGCAGCGCAGGGTACATCCCCATGGAGGTCTCCACCCGTGTGCCCGCTCCCAAACTAGGGGAGAGGGTAGTCTTCGTCCCCCACCTCGTCAGAGATTTAGGGTTCCCGCTGCACACCTTCGTGCGTTGGGTAATGTTCTACTACGGGCTCGACTTCCACCACATGGCCCCGAACTCCATCCTTCACCTCGCTTTCTTCCTCATGGTCTGCGAGGCCTTCCTCCGCATCGAGCCGCACTTTGGCCTATGGCTAAAGATCTTCGACGTCAAGCCGAAGTCTAGCGTCTCCGATCTGGCGGAGTGCGGAGGGGCCATGATCAGTAAGAACCAGATGGTCTACTAGTTCAAGGGCACTTTCATCAAGACTATCAAAAAAATGGCAGCACGAGTGGTTTTACATCACTAAGCCGCTCGCCATCGGCCAGGACAAAATCCCAGCCTTTTCGGTCGGGCCCTCGAAGAAGCTCAAGTCCTGGAAGAAGAAGGGCATCGCCTGGGGGAACCCAGGGGAGGTGGAGGCACTGATCAAGAAGATCAGATGGTGGTCTATCGAGAAGAACCTCTAGCTAGTCAACATAGTGAACATCATGCTTCACTGCCGCATCCTCCCACTCCAACTTTGGGCCACCCAATGTGGGAACACAACGCCGAGGATGCTAGGCCCATTCTCCACTTCTTATGCTCCTCCTCGGCTGGCATGTGGACGCGGCTGTTCAAGCTGTCCAAGGATGAATTTCCCTCAGAAGGGAATCTTGGCTTCGAAGCCGGCCATGATGCTCTCGAGGTAATCTTCTAACACATAGTTTCATACTCTGCGATATTGATTTCGGCTAATCAAAGAATTTTATGCTTGCAGAAGTGGATCACTAAAGCGCAACGGATGCTGTGCCCCGCACCACTGCTAGAGGGGGAGTGGACCCCCCCATCTCACAGCCCTCATGGTCGAGGAGCCACATGTGGTGATCCCTAAGGGGTCGAAGCCCTAGAAGGGCAGGGCTGGTCTCCGGATCTAGGAGACCTCGACCACCCGATCCGAGGACACCCACGCCTCCTCCACCCACGACGATGATGTGGAGGAGGAAAAGGGGGATAAGAACCCTTCCCTCAATTGGAAGATAGTGGCATCCGAGGATGCTGAGGCCGAGGTATGGCCACAAGGCCTATAGAGGCCATGCAAGGCCTCCGCCGAGCCTGCCGACAAGCCGGCGCTGCTGGGGAAGTTTACCTTCGTTGATAATTTGGACGATGACGATGCTGCCCTCGCGGCGGGGATGAAGAAGCCCGCACCTCGGAGGTATGTCGTAGTTACTTCGTCCAGCTTTCAGTAACTTTTTCATCAAGATATAAGTTACGTAAGTATTTTTGTTCAGTCCGCTGAAGGTACGCCTTAGCGGCGATTCCTCAAACGGGCTGCCACCCCCCGAAGGGATGCCCGACCCCGCCATCCCCCCTCCAGCTCAAGAGGGGTTGGGGGAATCAACATCTACTTCGGCCCCTCTTGTCAACACGACGGAGGCCAGAGGGTCGGTCGTCATAGCCGCGGTTGAAATCTTGGTCCAACAGGACCAAGGGGACGAAGTCCCCGAGGTCGGTCAAGAAGGGCTCGGCCAGACATCGGCCCAGTCGAAGTCGCCTCCGGTGCCAGCACTGCAGCCGGAGACCGTTGTGCCCAACACTTCGATGCTGGGCTATGAGGTTCTGCCGCCTTGATGCGGCTTGAAACTGCATTGGTATTTCCCCAAAGAGGAAGGGATGATGAAGTACAACAACGGTAGGTATTTCCCCTAGTTGTTAAACCAAGGTTATCAATCCAGTAGGAGAACCAAGCAACACTATGTAAACGGTACCTGCACACAAAGAACAAATACTTGCAACCCGACGCGTAAGAGGGGTTGTCAATCCCTCCACGGTAAAAAGATAGATTAAATTTTATGAGATTGGATAAATAGATACAGCAAGAACACAAAATAAAACAAGTAAATAAAAAGTGCAGCAAGGTATTTTTGTGTTTTTGGAAATATAGATCTGAAAACAATATGATAAAAGATAGACCCCGGGGCCGTAGATTTCATTAGTGGATTCTCTTGAGAAAATAATATACGGTGGGTAAACAAATTACTGTTGGGCAATTGATACAAGATCAAATAATTATGACGATATCCAAGGCAATGATCATGAATATAGGCATCAAGTCCAGGATTAGTAGACCAACACGATTCTGCATCTACTACTATTACTCCACACATCAACCGCTATCCAGCATGCATCTAGTGTTTTAAGTTAATGGAGAAATGGAGTAATGCATCTACTCCACACATGATGTAGACAAGATCTATTCATGTAGGAATAGACCCCATCTTTTTATCCTTAATAGCAATGATACACACGTGCCTCGCTGCCCCTTCTGTCACTGGGTGAGGACACCGCAAGATCGAACCCATCACAGAGCAGCTCTTCCCATTGCAAGAAAATTTGATCGAGTCGGTCTAACTAAACCAAAGACTCAAAGAAGAAATACGAGGATATAAATAATCATGCATATAAGAGATCAAGAACAACTCAAATAATATTCATGGATACAGATCTGATCATAAACTCGAACTTCATCGGATCCCAACAAACACACCGCAAAAATTCATTACATCAAATAGATCTCGAAGAACAACGAGGAGAACATTGTATTGAGAATTAAAAGAGAGAAGAATCCATCTAGCTACTGCCTACTGTCGATGTACAAAAGTAGGGGTCTTTTTTGTACCCCTTTACTTATCTTGCGCAGCGATCATGCACCACACGCATATCTTGACAAGGCCGGAATAGAAGAGGAGGCAAGGACGCAAGGCTACCAGAGCCGTGCTCAAAACTAGAAGCATGAAGAGCAGAGGGGCGAGGTGAAACTCCCCCAGCAAGGCCCTTGCCGGGGCGGCCTTCACGGCCCCGGCAAGAGCTTTTCCGGGGCAACTTGCCCAACATCAACGGAGCTGTCACCCTTGAGTCTAAAAGTTCAGACGCCATCAACCACGTTGGAACCAAGGCTCGGGAGGCGCCTCCATGGTGGCATGCAGATCTTTGTAAAGACAAAGGGCCTGCAAGGCCTAGATAGGAACCAGGAAACAAGACAACAGCGAGGCTCCTTGCCGAGGATGCCCACGAGGCTCCGGCAAGGCTCGTGACGAAGATACCCATGAGACCCCGGCAAGACTCTTGCCGAGGGCGCCCACAAGGCCCCGACAAGACCCTTGCCGGGAATATCAGCAAGACCGTGGCAAGGCCTTGCCGCCTCATGGCCGCCCCAGCTCAGCGGCCGACCCACCAACTAAGCAGGTACCCACGTGGCAGTACGAGGCTCCTAAGTCAACTAGTCAAGCACCTACGTGGTGGCATGCAAATCTTCGTGAAGACCCTGCCACCACACCAGCTCAGCAGCCTGCCAGCCTACATGGCGCTGCATGCCTCGTTGGCCTGGACGCGTGGCGAAGTAAGGCGAAGCACCGACGGACAGGATGGGCCTCGTTGCCGTCCCCGATAAAGTAAGAGGACACCTAGTAGAGCATTTAATGCGTTTTGTCCTATGATGCCAGAGACAAACTCCACTACTGTACAACTTTCCACCTCCTGTGTGCCACTGTGGCAGTCCCTTTGATTATAAAAGGAGGCCCATGGCGTACTGAGAGAGGATTCGGACTTTTTGGACCCTGCATGCTTTGTAGCCAGTCCAAGAACACCAGATAAATTCAAGCCAGCAGGAGTAGGGTATTATGCATCACTTGCAACCTGAACCTGGATAAATCTCCCGTGTTGATCTCTTAAACCCGCTCTTTCCACAGCCCCGCACCCGCCAACTGTAGAAGGGATTCCCCGTGATCCCATAGGTGTCATTTCCACCAACATCTCTGGCGCGCCAGGTAGGGGGCGCAAGCTGTGAAATCCGGTTTGAAGGTCAGCGCATCGACTTTATCATCACCATGGCCACCAAGAGAAAGGGGATCACAGTGATCGGGTCGCCCGGAGCCGGTCTGTCCGCGCCAGCGCGGGCAGACGACCGGGTGCCCACGGACGGGGCCGAAGACGTCGCCCGCGAGCATCCATGACAATCTGGCGATCGGAGTCAGGCGAGCGGCATCGTCCGAATCCGATACGACGAGCCACACGCCGCTGGGTACGGGGGAGGGGCCGTGCAACCCACGAGCGGCGCGGCAACCTCTACGGTGCCCCAGCTGGCACCTGCGCCACAGCCTTCCCAGGCCGCATGCGATGAGCGACACCGCGATGCCGGAGCCCCCGGGCACCACCGCGGAAAGAGCCATGTGCGCCACTCACAGGACGCACCAGGCTGGTGTGCGCGCTCGGACGCCGACGGAAGTGGCATGTAACCGCGAGACCGTGGCAGAGCCCCTTCTAACCTGGTTAGAAGTCAGAGCGCGTCACGGTCTATGCAGCTCTCGCCGCCGCCACACACCAGCAGAAGCACTGGTGCGCGTGCAACTGCTCCTCGACTTCCCCCTGCTACGGAGAAGCTTGACGAGTGGAGGGCCACCATCCAAAGCCTTGTCAGCTTTGCTAACAAAGACGAGCCGCTCCCAATAGGACCCTCACGCCGGCGTTCTGTCGAGACGGTGCATGCCGGCGGTGGGGGACCGGAGACGCTGCGACCACGGTGCACTCTCCTTCCCCGCAGCCACGACAGCAGCCACCGGCCCGTCGGGCCGACGCCTTTGACAATGTTTCTACGGCGTCATCGACCCGTGAGCCCACCACGACCAACACCAAGTCCTTCGGGAGCGGGCCTAGGGAGACGCTCGAACCACCATCAAGCAACGAGGGGAGACACGCCATCAGTCGGATCAGCGTGCGTGGCCTACTATGGACCACCCAGCGCCGGGGGGCTCCGGTGACCTACCTTACGAGGTGGGTTGTCCAGCCTTTACCTGAGAGTTGCGGTGGTTCCAGTGGCCCTCCCACCGCACATTCAAGCCTGATGTTGGGGAAAAGTATAATGACAAGACTCACCTGTTAGAGTTCCTCAGCATCTACACCATCGCAATGCAAGCCGTCGGGGCTCGCGACGACAAGGTGCTCACCAACTACTTTTCGGTGGCACTTAAGCCCAACGTTATGTCGTGGTTGATGCACCTAACAATAGATTCCATCTCTTCCTGGTCGGATCTGTGCCACAAGTTTGTTGGCGCCTTCACCGGAGGCCACCAAGCTCCTGGCCAGGCAAGTGACTTGCATGTCATCCCCCAGAAGGATGGCGAGTCCCTACGTAAGTATATACAAAGATTCAGCCGTGTGTAGTACACCATCCCAGATGTTCATCCCGCTGCTATCATCAACGCATTCCATCAGAATGTACGCAACCACAAGATGCATGAAGAGCTGGCGATGAACAAGGTCAAGGATGTAGCTGAACTTTATGTCCTGGCCGATAGATGTGCTCGGGCTAAGGAAGGAAGGAAGTACCCCGGCGTGGAAACTGACTCCACTGACGAAGACATAGCTGCCACAACAAAGAAGGGCCGGCGCCACAACAGGAAGCGGAAGGGCAAGACTGTGCTTGCCGTAGAAGGATCTGGCGACCTCGGCCCCGCCAAGAAGGCAAGGCTGACGACCACAGCAAGGAGGTTGCCGGGTGCGCCGCCTGCCGGGCCTTGGCGGCCGCCGACAAGCCGAGGGGCTCTGACAAGCAGTACTACAAGATCCACCGCACCAAGGGCCATGACCTCCAGAACTGCCGATAGGTTGAGCTGCTTGCAGAAAAGTAGATGGATGAATATGAAAGGCGAGACAAGGAGAAGGGTCAGGATGGTGTTGAGGGGTCCAGCAAGAAGCATGGCGGCCAAGGAGGTCGCCGCGGCAAAGATAGTCAACAAGAGAGGCCCGCTCGGGGCCGCGATAAGAAGGAGGAAGATGATGATCATGACAAGGACGACGAGTCCGGCGAGCACGAGTTCCAGAAAGCTACAGAGGCCATGCGCGTCGATGGTGGCGCCTCACTGCACACCTCTTACCGCCAACTAAAGTAGTGGGCGCATGAGGTCACTGCGGCGGAGCCATCGTTCGATGCTCAGAAGCCACTGAAGTGGTCCCGCACACCCATCATTTTCGATGCCGAGGACCACCCTGATCGCACAACTGCGGTCGGGTGTTTGCCATTGTTGGTTTCGCAAAAAATACGCAACCTCAAGGTGACAAAAGTACTGGTCGATGGTGGGGCCGGTCTGAACTTGATCTCGCCCGATGTGATCAAGAGGTTGTAGATTCCCGATGGAGATCTCGAGGAGATGAGCACATTTCAAGGGGTCAACCCGGGAAGGAGCCAGCCAAAAGGTAAAATCACGCTGCCCGTTACATTTGGGGGCGAGATGAACTATAGGATGGAGAAGATTGTTTTAGATGTTGCCGAGATCCCCTTGCCATACAACGGGATCCTTGGCTGCCCAGCGCCGGCGAAGTTCATGGCGGCGTCACACTACGCCTACAACACATTGAAGATGCCGACACCGCTGACCATCATCACCGTTCCCTCTGACAAGAAAGACGTGCTCATCTGTGCTGACCAGCTCTACTGAGAGGCAGTTGCAGCAACTTCCGCCAAGGCACTTGCTCCTACCGCTGAAGCCCCGGGAAGGAAGAAGGCCGACAAGACTTCGCCAAGAAGACCCTTCCGCGAGGCCTCTTCCGGCAAGACCTCAGGCACCCACTCTGGCAAGCGCGCCTCTTCGGAGTACAGCGCTCCCGCCGAGGACGTCACTACAAAAAAAGACACTTCCTTGATGATATGTGTTTGTCACAGTAGGTCACGTTTTCTGTCATGCATGTACATCCATGACAATTTTATGACAGAATCAAGATAGTCATACCTGTGCTGTCGTAGAAGTGTTCCATGACATTACGAAAATTATCATCATGGAAGTGTCCACTTCCATGACGATAAATGGCGCATCATAGAAGTGCTTTCGTCAAGGGTGACCGACACGTGACATCCACCGTAACGGAATGCCGTTAAGCTATCGGGTCCGATTTTGGATCCGATAACCCGTTAACAGCCCAAACCAATGGGAATTTTCCACATGTAAAATACTCATTGGCCGGAGGAAACACGTGTTTGCTCACCGTTGGGACAGGTGTCACTCATCCAATCGGCGAGATGCACCTATGATACGTTGACACGTGGACCGGCCCAAAAGTGGCCCATAAAGATTAAATGGGCAGGCCCAACTAAAGGCCCACAATATTTAGCGGGCCATAATGGGCCGGCCCAACTAATGGCCCACAAGATTTAGCGGGCCATAATGGGCCAGCCCAGCTAAAGGCCCATAAGATTTTGTAGACCATAATGGGCCGGCCCAGCTAAAGGCCCAACATTCTCTGTTAAGGCCCGTATGGTTAGTGTCAAATCGTCCCGTCAACAGCCCGTCCTAAACTTGTCATCATCACGGCCCATGGTCACTTCTGGCCCGTTAACAATCCGCTAAGAATTGGGGCCGAATTACGACCCGGTGTGTTTCTGGCCTGTTAAAGGTCCTGCTTCATTTGGGCCCATTTATAGGCCATTGAAACTTTTGGCCCATAAACGACCGTGAAGGATATTGGTCATATTCGGCTATGTCTGACATTCATCCTGTTAGAGGCCCGCTATAGATTTGGGCCATTTTCAGCCTGTTGTGACTTTCGGCCTGTTAACGTCGGACGAAATCCATGGGCCATATGTGGCCCAACGCCACATCGGGCCTATTAACGACCCATATAAAAATGACACTAATCAAACCCGACCGAACTTCCGGCCTATTAAAGGCCCGTGCAGTAGGTCGGCGTATTTACGACCCATCTGAATTTCAGCCTGTGGACGATCCGCATTGTAAATGGGCCACCATTTCGGCCTGCTGAGACCATTGGGTTATTTGGCACAATCAGGGCCCAATCTTACTTTCGGCCTATTAAAGGCCCATGATTTTTATGGGCTCGAGATATTTACACATGTAAACGGCCTAATATTATCGAGGGCCCAAATTATATTTAGGCCTGTTAAAGGCCCACTATGGGCACAGGCCTACCAGAAAAATATGAAAGCTTATGCCGATTTAGGCCCAGATATTTTTAGTGGGCTACATGCAAATTTCAGCCCAGAATCGTTTTTAGCCCAATTGGAATGGGCCCGACGAATGTTGGCATGTTGGGCTCCTATGAAGCTTTCAACCGAACACATTACTAAGATAAACCTACACTATACAAATATAGCGTCGTAACTACTGCAGCCTTTGGCAGCATCATAAATGATGTATCACAACATAATAAATTCCAACCATACAACAAAAGGCCTGTTGGCATAAAGTTTACAGTCCTTGCAGATAAAAGCACCATCAGATGTATAGAAGCACATATAATTTGACCTGAGTGCTTATGTTTCAGGCTGTAGAATCTGATGGAGCAGCACAATCTTCCCCTTTTTCCGCCATTGCTCTTGAACAACGAAGCAAACGTCTGATAGCCTGGTTTCAAAACCATTCATATCTTCACGACATTTGTCAACCACTATTTTTGTTTCTGACACAACATCCATTAGGGATTGGACTTGTGTCTGGAGCACAAATATATCACTCTGTCTAGCCGAAAGATTTTGTTCAGTAGGCGATTTGGATGAGGTTACCTTGACAAGTGATGTCTACTACGCAACCTTCTCCTTGTAGACGTTGTCGGGCCTCCAAGTGTAGAGGTTTGTAGGAGAGTAGCAAATTTCCCTCAAGTGGATGACCTAAGGTTTATCAATTCGTGGGAGGCATAGGATGAAGATGGTCTCTCTCAAACAACCCTCCAACCAAATAACAAAGAGTCTCTTGTGTCCCCAACACACCCAATACAATGGTAAATTGTATAGGTGCACTAGTTCGGCGAAGAGATGGTGATACAAGTGCAATATGGATGGTAGATATAGGTTTTTGTAATCTAAAATTATAAAAACAGCAAGGTAACTAATGATAAAAGTGAGCACAAACGGTATTGCAATGCTAGGAAACAAGGCCTAGGGTTCATACTTTCACTAGTGCAAGTTCTCTCAACAATAATTACATAACTGGATCATATAACTATCCCTCAACATGCAACAAAGACACTCCAAAGTCACTAATAGCGGAGAACAAACGAAGAGATTATTGTAGGGTACAAAACCACCTCAAAGTTATCCTTTCTGATCGATCTATTCAAGAGTCCATAGTAAAATAACATGAAGCTATTCTTTCTGTTCGATCTATCATAGAGTTCGTACAGAATAACACCTTAAGACACAAATCAACCAAAACCCTAATGTCACCTAGATACTCCAATGTCACCTCAAGTATCCGTGGGCATGATTATACGATATGCATCACACAATCTCAGATTCATCTATTCAACCAACACAAAGAACTTCAAAGAGTGGCCCAAAGTTTCTACCGGAGAGTCAGGACAAAAACGTGTGCCAACCCCTATGCATAAGTACACGAGGTGAACCCGCAAGTTGATCACCAAAACATACATCAAATAGATCACGTGAATATTCCATTGTCACCACAGATAAGCACGGCAAGACATACATCAAGTGTTCTCAAATCCTTAAAGACTCAATCCGACAAGACAACTTCAAGGGGAAAACTCAATTCATCACAAGAGAGTGGAGGGGGAGAAACATCATAAAGATCCAACTATAATAGCAAAGCTCGCGATACATCAAGATCGTATCACCTCAAGAACACGAGAGAGAGAGAGAGATCAAACACATAGCTACTGGTACATACCCTCAGCCCCGAGGGTGAACTACTCCCTCGTCGTCATGGAGAGCGCTGGGATGATGAAGATGGCCACCGGTGATGGATTCCCCCTCTGGCAGGGTGTTGGAACGGGCTCCCGAGAGGTTTTTGGTGGCTACAGAGGCTTGCGGTGGCGGAACTCCTGATCTATTGCGCTCCTCGATGTTTTTAGGGTATTTGGACATATATAGATGAAAGAAGTCTGTCAGGGGAGCCACGAGGGGCCCACGAGGGTGGGGGCGCGCCTCCCTGCCTCGTGGCCACCTCGAAGCTGCCCTGACATCTACTCCAAGTCTCTTGGATTGCTTCCGTTCCAAAACTAACTCTCTCGAAGGTTTCATTCTGTTTGGATTCCGTTTGATATTCCTTTTCTTCGAAACACTGAAATAGGCAAGAAAACAGGAATTTGGGCTGGGCCTCCGATTAGTTGGTTAGTCCCAAAAATGATATAAAAGTGTAGAGTAAAGCCCATAAGCATCCAAAACGGGTAATATAATAGCATGGAACAATAAAAAATTATAGATACGTTTGAGACGTATCAAGCATCCCCAAGCTTAATTCGTGCTCGTCCTCGAGTAGGTAAATGATAAAAACAAATTTTTTGATGTGGAATGCTACCTAGCATATTTCTCTATGTAATCTTCTTTATTGTGGCATGAATGTTCAGATCCAAATGATTCAAGACAAAAGTTCAATATTGACATAAGAATAGTAATACTTCAAGCATACTGATAAGGCAATCATGTCTTCTCAAAATAGCATGGCCAAAGAAAGTTCATCCCTACAAAATCATATAGTTAGGCTATGTTTCATTTTCATCACAAAAATACTCCCATCATGCACAACCCTGGTTTCAGCCAAGCAATTGGTTCATACTTTTTAACGCGCTTCAGCTTTTTTCAACTCTCACGCAATACATGAGCGTAAGCCATGGATATAGCACTATGGGTGGAATAGAATATGATGATGGAGGTTGTGTGGAGAAGACAAAAAAAGAGAAAGTCTCATATTGACGAGGCTAATCAACGAGCTATGGAGAGGCCCATCAATTGATGTCAACATGAGGAGTAGGGATTGCCATGCAATGGATGCACTAGAGCCATAAATGTATGAAAGCTCAACAAAAGAAACTAAGTGGGTGTGCATCCAACTTGCTTGCTCATGAAGACCTAGGGCATTTTGAGGAAGCCCATCGTTGGAATATGCAAGCCAAGTTCTATAATGAAAAATTTCCACTAGTATATGAAAGTGACAACAAATGAGACTTTCTATATGAAGAACATGGTGCTACTTTGAAGCACAAGTGTGGAAAAGGATAGTAACATTGTTCCCCTTTTTTTATTTGGCCTTTCCCTTTTTTTATTGGCCTTTCTTTTATTATTTTTATTTGGCCTTTCCTTTTTTTTATAAGACACAATGCTCTAATAATGATGATCATCACACTTCTATTTATTTACAACTCACGAATTACAAACTCAAAACTAGAACAAGATATGACTATATGAATGCCTCCGGCGGTGTACCGGGATGGGCAATGAATCAAGAGTGACATGTATGAAAAATTATGCAAGGTGGCTTTGCCACAAATACGATGTCAACTACATGATCATGCAAGGCAATATGACAATGATGATGCGTGTCATGATAAATGGAACGGTGGAAAGTTGCATGGCAATATATCTTGGAATGGCTATGGAAATGCCATAGTAGGTAGGTACGGTGGCTGTTTTGAGGAATTCATGGGGTTTGGATGCACCGGGGAAGTTTGCACCAACTCTCAAGGTGAGAAAGGACAATGCACGGTACCGAAGAGGCTAGCAATGATGGAAGGGTAAGAGTGCGTATAATCCATGGACTCACATTAGTCATAAAGAACTCATATACTTATTGCAAAAGTTTTATTAGCCCTCGAAGCAAAGTACTACTACGCAGCTCCTAGGGGGGAGGTTGGTAGGAGTTAACCATCGTGCGCACCCGACCTCCACACATAAGGAAGGCAATCGAAAGAGCACCCCATGCAAAAAATTTGTTACACAACTTTAACATACGTGCATGCTACGGGACTTGCCAACTTCAACACAAGTATTTCTCAATTTCATAATTACCCAACTAGCATGACTCAATATTACCACCTTTATATCTCAAAACAGTTATCAAGCATCAAATTGATCATAGCATCCAATTCACTTTCTATGACAGTTTTTATTATACCCAACTTGGATGCCCATCACTCTAGGACCAAGTTTATAACCATAGCAAATACCATGCTGTTCTAAAAGACTCTCAAAATAATATAAGTGAAGCATGAGAGATTAATAATTTCTATGAAATAAAGCCACCGCCGTGCTTTAAAAAGTATAAGTGAAGCACTAGAGCAAAAACTATCTAGCTCAAAAGATATAAGTGAAGCACATAGAGTATTCTAATAAATTCCGAATCATGTGTGTCTCTCCCAAAATATTTGTACAGCAAGGATGATTTTGGTAAACTAAAAAGCAAAGACTCCTATCATACAAGACGCTCCAAGCAAAACACATATCATGTGGTGAATAAAAGTATAGCTCCAAGTAAAGTTACCGATAGACGAAGACGAAAGAGGGGATGCCATCCGAGGCATACCCAAGCTTAGGCTCTTGGTTGTCTTTGAATATAACATTGGGGTGCCTTGGGCATCCCCAATCTTAGGCTCTTTCCACTCCTTATTCCATAGTCCATCGAGTCTTTACCCAAAACTTGAAAACTTCACAACACAAAACTCAACAGAAAACTCGTAAGCTCCGTTAGTATAAGAAAATAAAACCACCACTTAGGTACTGTTGTGAACTCATTATAAATTCATATTGGTGTAATATATACTATATTCCAACTTCTCTATGGTTCAAACCCTCCGATACTACTGACAGATTCATCAAAATAAGCAAAGAACACAATGAAAACAGAATCTGTCAAAAACAGAATAGTCTGTAGTAATCTGTATCATTCGTATACTTCTGTAACTCCAAAAATTCTGAAATAACTTCGTGGACCTGAGGAATTTGTCTGTTAATCATCTTCAAAAAGAATCAACCTAAAAAGCATGCTCCAGTAAAAAATGGCAGCTAATCTCGTGAGCGCTAAAGTTTCTGTTTTTTACAGCAAGATCATAAAGACTTCACCCAAGTCTTCCCAAAGGTCCTACTTGGCACAAACACTAATTAAAACATAAAACCACATCTAAACAGAGGCTATATGAATTATTTATTAATAAACAGAAACAAAAATCAAGGAACAAAAGCAAAATTGGGTTGCCTCCCAACAAGTGCTAACGTTTAATGCCCCTAGCTAGGCATGATGAATTCAATGATACTCACATAAAAGATAAGAATTGAAACATAAAGGGAGAATCATGAAGAATATGACTGGAACATTTAAGCCTAACCCACTTCCTATGCATAGGGATTTTGCGAGCAAACAACTTATGGGAACAATAATCAACTAGCATAGGAAGGCAAGACAAGCATAACTTTAAAACTTTAAGCACATAGAGAGGAAACTTGATATCATTGCAACTCCTACAATCATATATTTCTCCCTCATAATAATTTTCAGTAGCATAATGAAAGAATTCAACAATATAACCAGCACATAAAGCATTCTTTTCATGATCTACAAGCATAGAAAATTTACTACTCTCCACATAAGCAAAATTCTTCTTATTTGGAATAGTGAGAGTATCATAAGAGACTCGAATACTATAAATTGTTTCCACATTAAAAGAGTAATGTTCAGAAAAAGGGTAATCATAATCATGACAAGTCTTATAAATATAATCATCACTACTTTTTGTAGCATAAGTTTCATCATAATAATCATCATAAGTAGCAACTTTGTTCTCATCATAATCAATTGAAACCTCTTCCAAAATAGTGGATTCATCACTAAATAAAGTCATGACCTCTCCAAATCCACTTTCATAAATTTCACAATAAGATTCAACATTCTCCAAAATAGTGGGATCATTACTTCCTAAAGTTGACACTCTTCCAAACCCACTTTCAACAATATAATCATCATAAGTAGGAGGCATGCTATCATCATAACAACTTTGCATATCAAAACTTGGGAGGCTAAAAATATCATCTTCATTAAACGTAGCATCCCCAAGCTTGGGACAAACATTAATTGCAGAAAATATATTCTCAAACATGTCATCCTCATCAAACATAGCATCCCCAAGCTTGGGCCTTTTCATATCATAAGCATAATCACTCTCGTCATTAATAGTATGGATAGCACCAATAGTATAGCAATTATCATCATCACAATGAGTAATAGGAGCAACATCATTTGGGAGGGATACCTTTCTACCTTTGCTTCTCTGTCTTTTCTTTTTCTTCTTCACATCATGTGTGGGTTTAACCATCTTCTTTGAGCTCCTTATTAATGAGATTGGTTGAATAGAAACCTCCTCCTCGTTACCTGACTCATCATAAGAAATAATAAGAGGGTATTGGGAAGTCTCTTCCCTTTCATTAGTATTCTCTTCATCTTCTATTTGCTTTCTTTTCTTTATGTAATTCGACATATAAGGATTTTCAATGCAATTTACCGCACATACATATAAATTTCCTCTAGATCAATATCAAGGAATTTCTCAAGGTTATATTTTGGAATATGCTTAGTTAAACGTTTCAATTCTTCATAACCCAAAAGCAAACTAAGTTCATTATGATGTGCAAGGGAAATCAAGTCATCACAATTTTTGGACACGATTCGATCATGAAACAATTTGAATCCAAGATTTAAATGACCATGTTCATTGCAAAGTTCACAAGTACGGTAAAGATATTTTAAATTTTCAGCACAAACATCTAGCCTTTCTTGCAACCATTTAGTTTCTATACTTATGCCTCTTGCAAAATCTATCTTCCCTATTTGGTGTGTACTTGCAAACTCTATGCACTCCACAAAAATTGACATGCTTATAAGAGACATTTTCATCATGACTAGTGCAATCATCATTAGTACTATGGATATTCAAAGTGTTCATACTAACAACATTGCAATCATGCTCTTCATTCAAAGATTTAGTGCCAAGCATTTTATAGACTTCTTCTTCTAGCATTTGAGCACAATTTTCCTTTCCATCATTCTCACGAAAGATATTAAAAATCTGAAGCGTATGAGGCAAACTCAATTCCATATTTTTGTAGTTTTTCTTTTATAAACTAAACTAGTGATAAAACAAGAAACTAAAAGATTCGATTGCAAGATCTAAATATATACCTTCAAGCACTCACCTCCCCGGCAACGGCGCCAGAAAAGAGCTTGATGTCTACTACGCAACCTTCTCCTTGTAGACGTTGTTGGGCCTCCAAGTGCAGAGGTTTGTAGGACAGTAGCAAATTTCCCTCAAGTGGATGACCTAAGGTTTATCAATCTGTGGGAGGCGTAGGATGAAGATGGTCTCTCTCAAAGAACCCTGCAACCCAATAACAAAGAGTCTCTTGTGTCCCCAACACACCCAATACAATGGTAAATTGTATCCGTGCACTAGTTCGGCGAAGAGATGGTGATACAGGTGCAATATGGATGGTAGCTATAGGTTTTTGTAATCTGAAATTATAAAACTAGCAAGGCAACTAATGATAAAAGTGAGCACAAACGGTATTGCAATGCTAGGAAACAAGGCCTAGGGTTCATACTTTTCACTAGTGCAAGTTCTCTCAACACTAATAACATAACTGGATCATATAACTATCCCTCAACATGCAACAAAGTGTCACTCCAAAGTCACTAATAGCGGAGAACAAACAAAGAGATTATTGTAGGGTAGGAAACCACCTCAAAGTTATCCTTTCTGATCGATCTATTCAAGAGTCCGTAGTAAAATAACATGAAGCTATTCTTTCTGTTCGATCTATCATAGAGTTCGTACTAGAATAACACCTTAAGACACAAATTAACCAAAACCCTAATGTCACCTAGATACTCCAATGTCACCTCAAGTATCCGTGGGCATGATTATACGATATGCATCACACAATCTCAGATTTATCTATTCAACCAACACAAAGAACTTCAAAGAGTGGCCCAAAGTTTGTATTGGAGAGTCAAGACAAAAATGTGTGCCAACCCCTGTGCATAAGTTCACGGGTTTAACCCGCAAGTTGATCACCAAAACATACATCAAGTATATCACGTGAATATTCCATTGTCACCACAGATAAGCACGACAAGACATACATCAAGTGTTCTGAAATCCTTAAAGACTCATTCCGACAAGACAACTTCAAGTGGAGAACTCAATTCATCACAAGAGAGTAGAGGGGGAGAAACATCATAAGATCCAACTATAATAGCAAAGCTCGCGATACATCAAGATCGTATCACCTCAAGAACACGAGAGAGAGAGAGAGAGAGATCAAACACATACCTATTGGTACATACCCTCAGCCTCGAGGGTGAACCACTCCCTCCTTGTCATGGAGAGCGCCGGGATGATGAAGATGGCCACCGGTAATGGATTCCCCCTCCGACAGGGTGCCAGAACGGGCTCCCGAGAGGTTTCTGGTGGCTACAGAGGCTTGCGGCGGCGGAACTCCCGATCTATTGCGCTCCTCGATGTTTTTAGGGTATATGGACATATATAGGCGAAAGAAGTCTGTCAGGGGAGCCACGAGGGGCCCACGAGGGTGGGGGCGCGCCCAGGGGGGTAGGTTGCGCCTCCCTGCCTCGTGGCCACCTCGAAGCTGCCCTGGCATCTACTCCAAGTCTCCTGGATTGCTTCCATTCCAAAAATAACTCTCCCGAAGGTTTCTTTCCGTTTGGACTCCGTTTGATATTCCTTTTCTTTGAAACACTGAAATAGGCAAGAAAACAACAATTTGGGCTGGGCCTCCGGTTAGTAGGTTAGTCCCAAAAATGATATAGAAGTGTAGAGTAAAGCCCATAATCATCCAAAACGGGTAATATAATAGCATGGAACAATCAAAAATTATAGATACGTTGGAGACGTATCAACAAGCAACCCAGAATTACGCAGGAAGGTGCTTTTTGCACTGTTAGTGGAGAGATACTAACGCACTACAGCTAGAGGTGACATTGTGCCTGTGGTAGCCTCGTCACCTTCAGGTGGTTGTGGCTGTTCAATCATTTGTTCCGTAGCTTGCTGAAAGTTTGAACTTGTAGATTAGTGTACCAGATAAGTTACTAATGAGACAAAAACAAACAAAGTAGGTTTCACGTTTATACATAACTTATTTTGGTGAACTACTGTAATACATGAGCATGTATTGTAGTGCCAACTACATAATAAAATCACTTTGGGAACATATGTCCATGTAGCATGCCTAATGTATTTTCTATTTCCTCACATTCGTTGACATCTAAGGATAAAGAGACATGGTTTAAAGTAGGATGAACATAGTATGACATCATTCATATCATGGGCAAACAGATATAAAAATAACATGCTATTCTATCATTGTGTGCACACGTGAACATCACAACTAGATTACAGATCAAGACCAAAAGAATATCCTTCATCTCTTTTAAAACATGTAAGGTGAAATGATATGTTAAGACAGCTGTGTATAAAAGTGAACAGAGTAACTAACATTGGCTGCAAACCAAGCAGTTAAATGAACACATCACAATACCAATCAGTTCAAAGGCAGGAGGAGTAAGGACTTACAACAGCGGCCTGAACTGGTGTGCTCATGCCCTTCATCTTGCTGGTGTGGAAATCCTTGAAGATCTGCACTACATTTGGTTCAGGTTCTTTTTGCTCTGCACGGGTTTTCCTCTATATTTGGAACAAGTCAATATAGATACGATAATATGGCACAGAAAAAAGAAGGAAGCAGCAGCTATTTACAAGAGCCTCGCAGTGTGCAATATAGCTATGAGATCCTGTTGTCTGTTGGAATTTCACTTTAGAACTGTTGGTCTTGTTCTTCAAATAGTTAGCCTAGAAGAAGATACACTTGTAAGGCACATACATAAATACAAGTTCAATATGTGGTCTGATCAAATACATATACCCTACCTGATACTTTGGATCAGACCAGTGTTTAACAAGGGCTGTCCAGTCTTCATTTGTAATATATTCCACTGGAGATGTTTGGGCAATTTCTTTGTTAGCCTTGCCTTCAAAGTGAGATTTTCTAAGGTGGTACCGATACTATCGCAGAGCAGACTAAAAAACATGAGTGCATGCTTGTTTAGTTGCATCATCTTTCGGATCCAACTTGAACCTCATCTGTTGAAAAAAGAATGTGAGTCTTATTAGGAGGAAGCTAGAAAGTATGGCATAGAGCAAGACAATATTACAAATTGTGATGAATAACATTACTTACGGATAAATGGTCAAGGAAGGTGTTAAACTGGGTATTGTCTTTCTCATTCCTGTACTGGATCCACGTTGGGAGGATACGTGCGTGACACCTAACGGCAATGGCTGCCTCTGATACTAACTTGGCTGACTCTGTAGCATCACGTGGCCTGTTTAAACCTGCCTCAGAATGGATCTCCATTCTTCCTCCTTTAGATTTTGTTAATCTGTCAAGCATTATCCCTGATGTTTGTTTCCACTTGCACCGTGGTGCTAGTTCGACAATGAATATGGAATGTGTTAGTGTACATCAAAATGTGAGAGTACATATAAAGGAGCATGCAACTGCAACTTGACTCGGTCAGGTACCGTCTTGGTGTTGATGCTCATGAGGTTCATCTAATCTTGCCAAGTCATGTTGTGTCAGCAGTGCTTCGGAAGTAGTGTTAGGTGTGAATGTAGCTTGGGAACTAGCCAATTCTGGAGCAAATGAATGAGTAACTCATTGAGATGCTGGTACAGTTGAAGCGGATGCTGCAGCCGGTGGAGCAGGTGATACTGTGTTTGTAGATTTAGCTGGTGGACTTGGACCTTCTACTGCACTATAAGTACCAGTAGAATCTCGAGGGCAGATCCTTTTCCGTTTCACCCGATGAGTAACACCATTCCCTACTATATTCTTTTCCTTGCTCTTTTTTGACTTTGCCATGTCAAGGCACACCCACAACACAAAAGAATAAAATTGCTCTTCATAACTCATTGATGCATGATACAGACACGCAATACTTTGATGTAAGACAATCGTATGAGGATGGAATATGTAAAAAAACAGGACGGCGTGACATATTGACAGCTACGATGTGTAAACTAAGCAGAAGGATTTTCAAGAAAATAGAAGTAATGCAAGCTAGAGACCATATGAAAGATGCAACCAATATCACTCTGCCTAGTTAAAAGTGTCTTGTCATAAGTGGCATTTCAAAAATTAGAAGCAGTACACCGTAGAAATCAATGCAAGATGCAACCACTATCAAACTGCCATGTTAAAAGTGTCCAATCATGAGTGACTGATGCGAGATACACAACAACAGTATTTTGATGTAAGAACATGGTATGATTGATAGATGCAGTGTATTCTAGACACAGAAAGGCATGTCATATACACATGTATAACATATAAACTCAGCAGGTGCAATTTAATCAAAATAGAGGAAATACAGGCTAGACAACATATGCAACATGAAACCAATTATCACACTATCAACTTAGAGCAAGCACCTGCGATGGTGGAGTATGGGAGATCAACTCATCATGTAGACTTGGGACTTCAACTTCATTAGCAGCAGGAGTGGCAAATCTAGATAGTCTCTGTTTGCATCGGTCAGGAGGACCACCAACATCCCCTAACCTACTCTTTTCCTTCTTATTTTCTGATATTGCCTTATGAAGTCAAAACCAAAAGAAGATGAATAAAATTAGCTCTGCATAACTGGTTGATGCATGATATAGACAAACACTACTTTGATGTAAGGCAAGCGCAGGATAGGAGGATGGAATATATACAAAAAGAAGACAACATTGCATATTCAGACGTACGATAGGAGGAGGGAATATGTATGAAAAACAGTAAGCAGAAGGCATTTCAACAAAATTAGAAGAAATGAAATCTAGGCACCATATGAACATGCAACCAATATCACTCTATCAGGTAAAAAGTGTCTCGTCGTAAGTGCCATTTCAAGAAATTAGAAGCAGCACAAGCTAGAAGACAATGCAAGATGCAACCTACATCACACTCCGAAGTTAAATGTGTCTTATGGGTAAGTGATCGTTGCAGGTATAAGTTGTAAGCTACGCAGATGCAATTCAACAAAATCAGAAGCAATACAAACTAGACATCTTATGGAACATGCAACCACATATAACAGTTCCAAGTTAGAGCAAGCACCTGTGATGGTGGAGTAGGGGAGATGTGCTCATCATCTACACGTATATTCTAGAAACAGGAACATGTGTCATATTCACACGCATTATGTGTAAACTAAGCAGATGCAATTCAACAAAGTTAGAAGCAATGCAAGCTAGACATCATACACAACATGCAACCACATATAATAGTGCCAAGTTAGAGCAAGCACCTGTGATGGTGGAGTAGGGGAGATGTGCTCAATATCTACACAGCTACTTGACTGTCCAACCTTGTGTTGTCTTGCGTATCTTGTTGGTAGGATGGCGGAGTAGAATCTATAGAGACCCTCTATTAGAGTTGCTCCGAAGGACCACCATCATCCACTACCGGACTAATTTCCTTCAGCTGTATTGATTTTGCATTGTGAAGTCAAACCGATAAGAAAAAGGAATAAAATTGCTCTTCAGAACTCATTCATGCATGATACTGACGAACACTACTCGGATGAAAGGCAAACACATGATACGAGGATGGAATATGTACGAAAAACAGGACGGCGTGACATATTCACACCTATGATGTGGTAACTAAGCAGAAGGAATTTCAACAAATTAGAAGCACTGCAAGCTAGATACCATATGAAAGGTGCAACCAATATCACTCTGCTAAGTTCAAACGGTCTGGCATTCCAACAAATTAGAAGCAGTACATGCTAGAAATCATATGCAAGACACAACCAATATCACAGTGGCGACTTAAAGGTGCCTTATCATAAGTGACTGATGCGGGAATATGCAAGAACAGTAATCTGATGTAAGAACATGGTGTGATCAGATATAGTATGTTCTAGAAACAGGAACACGTGTCATATTCACATGCATTATGTGTAAAATAAGCAGATGCAATTCAACAAAGTTAGAATCAATACAAGTTAGACATCATATGCAACATGCAACCACATATAATAGTGCCAAGTTAGAGCAAGAACCTGTGATGGTGGAGTAAGGGAGATGTGCTCATCATCCACACAACTACGTTGACTGCAGTTGTCTTGCGAATCTTGTTGGGAGGATGGCGGAGTAGAATATGCAGAGACCCTCCATTTCAGTTGCTCGGAAGGACCACCATCATCCAATGCCTTACCAATTTCCTTCCGATTTATTGATTTTGCATTGTGAGGTCAAACCGACAAGAAAAAGGAATAAAATTCGCTCTTCAGAACTCATTCATGCATGGTACTGACGAACACTACTCTGATGAAAGGCAAAGTCATGGTACGAGGATGGAATATGTACGAAAAACTGGACGGCTTGACATATTCACACCTATGATGTGGTAACTAAGCAGAAGGCACTTCAACAAATTAGAAGCACTGCAAGCTAGACACCATATGGAAGGTGCAATCAATATCACTCTGCCAAGTTACAACTGTCTCGTCATAGGTGGCGTTCATCAAACTAGAAGCACTACATGCTAGAAATCATATTCAAGACACAAACCAATATCACACTACCAACTTAAAGGTGTCCCATCATATGTGACTGACGTAGGATACACAAGAAGAGTAGTTTCATGAAAGAACATGGTGTGATAGACAGATATAGTATGTACCAAAAACAGGAAAGCATGTCATATTCATACGTATCATGTGTAAGCTAAGCAGATGCAATTTACACTAATTAAGAGCAATACAAGCTAGACACCATATGCAACACCTTGGATGGTGGAGTAGGGGAGCGGAGACTTGGAACTTGTAATGCACTAGCAGTACAAGGAGAATCCGTACAGATGCTCCATTTACGTTGCTGCAGAGGACCACCATCATCGCCTTTCTTACTCTTTACCTTCCTCTTTTTTGATTTTGCCTTGTCAAGTCAAACCCACAAGAAAAAGGAGTAAAATTTGCTCTTCAGAACTCATTGATGCATTATACTGACGAGCACTACTTTCATGTAAGACAGCCGCATGATGGGAGGATGGAATATGTATGAAAAATAGGACGACATGACATATTGACATGTATGATGTATAAAGTGTAAACTAAGCACAAGGTGTTTGAACTAGTTAGAAGCAATGCTAGCTAGAAACCATATTAAAGATGAAACCAATATCACTCGGCCAAATTAAAAGGGTGGCCTAACAAATGTATTTGACCAAATTAGAAGCAATACATCGCAACAGGCTAGAAATAATATGCAATATGCAACGAATATAGGTGTCTCATTGTAAGTGATTGATGCATGATACAGAAGTAAGGTAGTTTCATGTAAGAACATGGTTAACAAATAGATGTAGTGTGTACCAAAAAATAGGAAGGCATGTCATATTCACAGGTATAATGTGTAAACTAAGCATATGCAATTTACCCTAATTAGAAGCATTACAAGCTAGACACCGTATGCAACATGCAACCACATATCATACTGCAAAGTTAGAGCAAGCACCTGCGATGGTGGTGTAGGGGAAGTGCGGTCTTCAAGTACAGAGCTATGTTCAATATCTTCAATTAGGCTTGCTGTTTCTTGAGAATCATGTGGATAGGATGAAACTGCACTCTTTATAAGAGTAGCGCGTCTCATACTAACCGACGGACGTGACTGTCTCATCATAAGCGATGGATGCAGGATACACAAGAACAGTAGTTTGATGTAAGAACATGGTGTGATCGGCAGATGTAGTATGTAGCAAAAACAGGAAGGCATGTCACATTCACATGTATAATGTGTAAGCTAAGGAGATGCAATTTAACAAGTTAGGAGCAATACAAGCTAGGCACCATATGCAACATGCAACCAGATATCACACTGCCATGTTAGAGCAAGCACCTGGGGTTGTGGAGTAGGGGAGATGAGATTTGGAACTTGCACTGCAGTAGGAGTAGCAGGAGAATCTGCAGAGATCATCTGTTTCGATTGTTCCAGAGGACATCATTTCGTGCCTTCGTCCTTTTAGATTTTGCCTTGTCAAGTAAACACGCAAGAAAAAGGAATGAAATTCGCACTTACAAATTCGTTGATGCATGATACTGACGAACACAACTTTTATGTATGGCAACCACATTGTAGGAGGATGGAATATGTACTAAAAACGCTAAGCAGAAGGCATTTCAACAGAATTGGAAGCAATGCAATCTAGACACCATATGAAAGATCCAACCAAAATCACTCTACCAAGTTAGATGTGTCTCATTATAAGTGGCATTTCAACAAATTAGAGGCAATACATGTTTGAAATGATATGCAAGATGCAACCAATATTACATTGTCAACTTGAAGGTGTCTCGTCAGAAGTGATTGATGAGGGATACACAAGAAAAGTAGTTTGATTAAGAAAATGGTTAAAACAAAGACGTAATATGTACCAAAAACAGGAACACATGTCATATTCACAGGTATAATGTGTTAACTAAGTAGATGCAATTTACCCTAATTAGAAGCATTACAAGGTAGACACCATATGCAACATGCAACCACATATCGCACTGCCAAGTAAGAGCAAGCACCTGCGATGATGGTGTGGGGGAATTGCGGTCATCAACTAGAGAGCTATGTTGACTATCTTCATTTAGCCTTGTTGTTTCTTGAGAATCATGTGGGGAGGATGACACTACATTCTTTAAACGAGTAACGCGTCTCACAGTAACCCACTCGGGTGATTGTCTCATCATAAGTGATTGATGAGGGATACAAAAGAGCATTAGTTTGATGTACGAACATGGTTAATAGACATATGTAGTATGTATCAAAAACAAGAAGGCATGTCATTATCAAAGGTATAATGTGCAAAGTAAGTTGATGCAATTTGACCAAATTGGAAGCAATACAAGCTAGATACCATATGCAACATGCAACCACATTTGACGGCGCGAAGTGAAAGCAAGCACCTAGGATGGTTGTGTGTGGCAATTGAGATCATCAACTGCAGAGCTACGTTTACTGTCTCCATCTGCTGGCGCTGCACCCTTTAGAGCGCTGAGATGCTTAGTGCTTATCTTTGAACTACACTGGAGCGACTTCTGCCTTTTCTTTTTTGTATTCATCAACACTGCGTCAGAGTCTAAAATACCCATGCATAAAAAAAACAATAGTGTGAGTATGGGTGAAGTGTGTGCACAAGTAGTATAGTGTAAAGATAGCAGATAGCAGGTCGGTGAGAAAGAAATGACGGGAGACATATGATAGCTCTACAACATGCATGGCATATGAAATTACTAGATTCTAGGATTTTGAAATATGAGCACAGGGATGGCTGGGAAATGCAGATGCTCCTCCAGCACACCATAAGGTGTGGTCCTATGAAAATAACAGTCGACTGAAAACAAATAGGTCAGTCCATTTTTTCTGCACCGTCTGATGTACAAAGAACGGGCAGATCACCTTTATCTACCTCCATCCAGTCAGTGTTACAATCTTCCTCGAAACGCCAGCGACCATCGGCCCAGTCCCCTGCATCCGCCCTCCCCTTGACCTCACCGCACAGCCGTGCTTGGCACTGTCCCGACCATCCCTTCAAGCCCCGCCGGCCTCTAGATCGGGCGCAAGCAGTCCTACGCCCACACCCCTATGATAGACACCGATGCGACGCTTCCCCGACGAACAGGCGGACTAGGTGCTCCGCGCGCCTAAGCGGGTGCTGCTTCTTTTAATTGCGATTCGACTGACCCTGAATTGAAATCCAGGCGGGCTACTGACCTCTAGCAAACGTGAAATAATAAATGGGAGGAAACCTTGTGCATTTAGTATCACGAAGAAGAGGCAGTACAAAGCGCTCAACTAG
Organism: Aegilops speltoides; assembly: GCA_021437245.1. Taxonomy (NCBI): domain Eukaryota; kingdom Viridiplantae; phylum Streptophyta; class Magnoliopsida; order Poales; family Poaceae; genus Aegilops; species Aegilops speltoides. The sequence goes on along the minus strand of CM038143.1, from coordinate 284,774,115 downwards.
TTTCTTTCGTGGGATGAATACGGTGTGAGCAGAGACGTAAGATTTGCATGAATAAGGGAAGAGGAGTACCTTTTTATGCTGGCAGTGTTGTGTCCTCCTTCTGTTTTTCCAATGATCTTCTTGTGGTTCACTGGAAACGAGAAGTTGTGGAGGACGATGGAGCCTTGGACGAACCCATGGCCAAGTTGTTGAGTGTGGTGCGGTGGCCGTCTATCGGCGGCAGGGAACCAGATCTGAGGCGGCGAACGACGGCGTAGTGGGAACAACTCCAGTGCGGTGGACGATTGCGATAGTGGAGCGGCAGCGGTGAGGCGCAGGACGGCGTGGTCGAAGTGATTCTGGTACAGCGCACGTCGGCGTGGGCGTCATGGAGGGAGCTCTGCCTCGACTTCAGCTGTTAAGTCCTTGAGGGCGTTGCGGTTGCGGTTGCGTTGGAAGACGACGTCGGGGTACCGGATCCAGCGTGATGGAGGAGGGCGGCAGTGGATTGGGCGCGATGGGGTGGAGGACGGCAGAGGCTGGGGTTTTGTGGCTGGTGGAGAGGGCATTTTGGCGCCCATAGAGTATGAATGGGGAAACGGAGGGAGGGGGAACTAAGGGTGAACAATGTTTCGGTTTTGGTACGCGCTTGTTTGAAATTTGGGGAAAGTTACAAACTGTGCCCCCATCTAAAATTTTGGACATATTGTGGGTTGGGGGTAGGACAGTAATCTCAGGTGTCCCAAATGGTGGGCGGTATAGATTTCGGCCGAGCGCATGGGTGTTTAGGCGCCCACGGCGTATGAATGCTTCTAGGAGGCGGTTGAGAATGGCATGTTGGTGAAGTTACAAACCTACCCTGGTTTAGACCTTTGGACATCGGGCCGATAGGCTACACGTGCCAAAGTCAGGACAGTAATTTCCTACCACCAAACATTAGTCTCACGCGGTTTCGGGTGACCAGAGGCTTATTTGGTGCTTCGTTCAATATTTGGGAACAGAAGCATTAACGGTTTCGGTTCTCTTGAATTGAACTTTCAGGATTTGTCAATCTGCACAAATCTTTACTCTTGAAAGTCCTAAAACTACGATTATTTTTGAATGGATGGGGTACATTTGAATATACATTGTACATGAGTATATATTAAAAAATATGCAACTTACCTCAGTTCATGCATGGTTCCAGATATAATCTCCTTGGTTGCAAAAAAATAGTTAGACATGCATATGAATATATAGCATGTTCAAACGCACAACAAAGATTGATGCCCCCTTTTAGATCTGATTTACAAATGCCATTATCTCGAGTTCAAATAGATGAACGCACTCCCTACGAATTCGAATCTTTGAAACCCCCTTTATGTTGAATTCAACATGTATTCTATTTCGTAGCTAGCAATTTGGAATGTATCCATGTAAGTGACAAATGTATAAAGTGCTTCACACTAATAACATGGAGTGCACTAATTAATGTTTATATATGAATTGCAAAAGCAATGCGTTCCCTGTATTTCAAACCGCTCTCACTCTATGGATCAATAATATGAAATAAACGCATGCACATGTTAGTATTCAATAGAGTATGGGTGTCTGATAGACCAATTTTCGTTCATACACAAATTGCAAAATTCATGATCTCATCCAAAAATAATAATGCCATTTATATTTTAGTTGAATGCGTAGAACCACCTTTTACACGTAGTATATATCTCTCTATCTAACGCATAAGTGCACACACTTTATATACATCGGCATTTCTCTTTCACACATGCTCACAATCTCGCCCGGGGTGTCGGGGTGTCTCATACACACACTCTCTCTGTATCTCTCTCTCTCTCTCTCTCTCTCTCTCTGACTACTATGTACCACTCTTTTCACTAATCTCAGTTGGAAAACACTATTTCTCTCACATGCATATACACACATGCATGGTCTCTACTAGCCCTCTATACGCACATATATGTGCCTACGTGCCTCCCGCACGCACATGATCTTTAGGCCTCTCTCGCACACACCCCCCCCATAGACACACCTCTCTCTTAGTAGTTGGCAGATATGATTCCATCAGATCATTCGGTAGGATATCCCTGACTGTTAGGCTGGATGGTAATACGAGGCAAGGTTTTATCCAAGTTCGGACCCTTGCAGTTGAGGAAAAAGCCTACTCCTGGTAATGTATATTAGTGATAGGGGTGTGTACAAAGTACACGTGAATGCCAGGCATTGTGCATGTGTAGCGCCCTCGATGCGGCTATATCTCCCACGTGTCGAAGCACGACTTAGAGGCATAACCGCATTGAAAGCAATGTCGCAAGTGAGGTAATCTTCACACAACCCATGTAATACATAAGGGAAAGAGATACATAGTTGGCTTACAATCGCCACTTCACACAATTACATGAATAAAGCATTACATCATCCAGATACAATCAAGGTCCGACTACGGAACCAAAATAAAAGAAGAACCCCAAATGCACAAAGGTCCCCGATCGACCCCAACCGGGCTCCACTATCGATCAACTAGAACGAAACAACACAAAGGGCAAGATCTTCATCGAGCTCCTCCTTGAGCTTGGTTGCATCACCGCTCGGTAACATAGGCACCGCAAACTGGTTTTGAAGTATCTGTGAGCCACGGGACTCAGCAATCTCGCACCCACGAGATCAAGACTATTTAAGCTTATGGGTAAGGTAAAGGCATGAGGTGGAGCTGCAGCAGCGACTAGCATATATGATGGCTAACATACGCAAATGAGAGCGAGAAGAGAAGGCAAAGCACGGTCGATAAAAGTATGATCAAGAAGTGATCCTATAGCAACCTACGCCAAGCATAACTCCAACATCAGTTCACTTCCCTGACTCACCGAGAAGAGACCATCACGGTTACACACGCGTTGATGCATTTTAATTCGGATCTGGTGTCAACTTATCTACAACCGGACATTAACAAATTCCCATCTGCCACATAACCGCGGGCACGGCTCTCGAAAGTTTATACCTCGCAAGGGTGTCCCAACTTAGCCCATGACAAGCTCTCGCGATCAACGAAGAATAGACCTTCTCCCAGAAGACCCGATCGCCTCGGAATCCCGTTTACAAGACATTTCGACAATGGTAAAACAAGACCAGCAAAGCCGCCGGATGTGCCGACAAATCCTGATAGGAGCTGCACATATCTCGCTCTCGTGGCACACCGGATTGTCCAAACTTCCGTAGGCGAGCCCAGAGTTGCCCTCGTACCACCGGCGGTCGACAGCTTGGACCAACACTCACAACGAGCACCGCCCGGGGTAATAAAGATGACCCTCGGGCTCCGGAAACCCAAGGGAAAAAGGGCTAGGTGAGGCAAATGGTAAAACCAAGGTTGGGCCTTCTGGGCAAGTTTTATTCAAAGCGAATCGTCAAGGGGTCCCACCGTTAGGAACGGAAAATCCGGGAACATAACACCGTATGACGGAAACTAGGGCGGCAAGAGGGAACAAAACACTGCATAAGGCCGAGCCTTCCACCCTTTACCAAGTATATAGATGTATTAATAATATAAGAGATATTGTGATATCCCAACATAACCCCGCCCACCATGGAGAAATCTTCAACTTCACCGCAACTAGCAACGCTATAAGAGGGGCTGAGCAAAGCGGTAACATAGCCAATCAATGGCTTGCTAGGAATGGTGTCAAAGGTTAGAGGTTTGACATGGCAATTTGGGAGGCTGACAAGCAAATGGTAGGCATCGTAGCATTGGCATAGCAAAAGAGCGAGCAAACTAGCATAGCAAAGATAGTAGTGATTTCGAGGGTATGATCATCTTGCCCGAAATCCCGCAAGGAAGAAGAACGAGTCCATGAAGAAGACAAATGACGTAGTCGAACGAATCCTCACAACTCCGAACGAAACCGGCTAACGAGAGAAGCAAACCGAAAGAAGCAAACAATATGATAAACACACAAGCATAAACATGTCATGATGCACAAACAAGTATGATGCATGTCCGGTTTAATGAGGCATGGCATGGCAAAGTGCAACAAACAATACCACAAGTTAAGTGGGGCTCAATATGCAACAAGTTGCATATTGACAAAACACCACATTGACATATTTAGTTTAATCTCGTTTAAGCTACCAAACAATGTTAAATGTTGTTAAACATGGCATGAGGTGAAGCACAATTAAACTAGCTATTTAGGCAAGTTTAAATGAGGCCGGAACAACAAACAACACTTCCGGAAAATCCTCATGTCATTTAGCAATTTAATGCAAACACAATTTTAAACATTTTAATTGTTGTTATCATGATGCGGATGACATGCACAAGTTTTAGGCAATATTCATGAAAATGTTGACATGAGCATGTTATGAAGCATTTGTCACCGTGGCGGAACAAAACGGTTGCCACGGCAAGGAATCCGAAAATGATGCCACGGCAACATTTCGGTTCCGGTAGCTCACGGAGATACCGGTGCAAAAGGAAGTAGGCGTGAGCGTGTCATGCAAGGATGGTGGGGTGATCCCGGATTCCGGGTTCCCACGGGACGGCGGCATGGCAAACGAGGAGGGACGTGCATGAAGCAAACGGGCACGGTGCAAACACGAGCATCTCATACAACATGCATTCGTTCACGGGCGGCGTCTCGGGGTTATACCTTCGATGCGTGCATTTTCGGAGCGGTTCGGGTTCGGTACGACGTAGAGGAAGTAGTCGTTCACGGGTCGTCATGGGAAGTAGTCGTTCACGTTTCGTAGTTGTACACACTCCGTAGATGTTCGGGGTCACGTCAAGGAACTTGACATCCACGGGGTCTTCGAGGTCGACGGTAGTGGTTCACGGATGTCGTGGAAGTAGTCGTTCACGGACCGTAGTGGAGGTAGTGGTACTATTCGTCGGTCGTCGTGGTACTTGGGGTCTTCGGACTTGTCGGTCTTGATTCTTGCGGCGGTAGTGGTACACGTGGTAGATGAACTTGGCGATCCGAAGGGGTACTTGGCAGGTCGTCGAGGTACGCGTTCTTGGAGATCCCGTAGACGCGGTAGGGGTACTTGACGCGTCACCGGGTGTAGTCGTACACGTTCGGAGCGGAACTTGGCGGTCCATGTAGTCAAACTTGGCGCATCCGAAGGGTACTTGACGGGTCCGGTCTTGGCGATCCAAAGTGGCACAAGTGAGATACACATCCACGGAGTCTCCAAACTTGGGCTCTGGGTAGGACTTGAGGGTCTCGGTGGCGGCCAGAGGCAAGTGGCGACGCGTGTGTCACAGAAGAGGTTGCACGGAGCAGGAGGTTGCTGGCAACGATGCACAAGGGCACATCCATGACTATGGTGTCGCGTGTGATGCGTGTGACAACGCGGGAGGAGACAGGGAGGAGAAGACAAGGCGGACGGTGGCGACGTCCTGATGCTGCTGCGATCGGGCGTGAGTGCCATAGCTGCAGGCGTGTGCGTGCAGGGAGACGCACAAGGAGGCAGAGAAGAGGCGTAGGGCATTGGGGAAGACGGAGGAAGATGGAGGGCTGCGCTGGAGCGAGGAGACCCAGCGTGAGGCACACGCGTGCTGGAGACGAGCGACGGTCGCTGCAGTGGCGTCCATGGGAATCGGGCACGGCGCACGGGAGGAGGAGGTGAGGCAGAGGAGGAGCACGGGCGCAGGCGACGGAGGTCCAGGAGAGGCGGAGAAGTGGTGGCGCGGGCAAGGAAAGCAGGGGCCACGGGGCGGCTGCGCGCTCGTCGGAGTGAAGCGATGGGTGCGGGCGCGCGTGGAGAGGCTCGGGGTTGAGCTACTGGCGCTCGACGAAGAAGGCGCGGAGGACGATGGATGCGGGCGCAGGTGCTCGAGGAGCTCCTCTCCTCGAGCGCTCGGGCGACGAGGGTTTGGCGAGAAGGAGGCACGGGATCGAGAGGGAGAGAGTGAGATGGGGATCGAGGAAAAGGGAGAGGGGATCGAGCGTTGCGGCGCTAGAGGGAGGACGAGGGAGAGATGGAGACCGATGGGAGTGAGGAGGAGGTTGGGCTAGGGTTTAGGAGGGGCGGCTGGGCCTTAGAGGCCGGCCCGGGTAGGGAAGAAAATGGCCAGAGGCCTGGCTCGAGGCCTGGCTGGGATCTCTTCTCCCTCTCTCTTATTTTCCCAAAACAGAAAAGAATAGGAAGAAGGAAAAGAGAGAAAGGAAAAAGGTTAGAGAAGGGACTTTGGCATGCGGATAATTTTCCCGAGCTCACAAAAATGAGCTTGAACCAGGGAAAATAGAAGTGGGCATGACCGAAAGTTTAAATTCAAACTCATTTGATTTAAATTCAAATGATTTGAATAGGAAGTGAGGTTTGGGAAGGTCCAAAAATGTTCGGATTTTTGGTGGAGCTCCGGAATATGATAAAAGAATACATGGCAAGGTTGGAGACCAAACTTGAAGGAGAAAAGGAACGAAATTATTTAGCAAGTGTGTTTATGGGTGATTCCGAATTAATGAAATATTTAACATAGCTCCCTAAATATCGAGAGGATACGTTATAAAGAGAAATCACCATGTGAATCCCTCGATTTAAATAGATCAACGATCTATGCAATTTATTTAGTTGAGGTTTTAAAATTTAATGATATGATGGCATGATGACATGATGCAATGCAAGAGATGCAATGATGAATGCATCAAACAAATAAATCACACGATTTAATCTCGAATAGCCGGAAGTCTTCGAGCGCCGGTCTCGGCGCTACAACACTCCACCACTACGAGAGGATCTCGTCCCGAGATCTGGGATGGCACCGGAGAGTAACAGAAGAGGAAGAGAAGAGGTAAAACTAAGTTGCTTCTTTGACGAACGAGTGAAACCATTACCCTTGAGAGGTTGAGCAATTTAAAAGAAAGAGTACAACAGAGATGAACGAGATTGCAAACAATCCGTTAGAAAAGAGGAACAAGGAACATTATGAGAACTTGAAGGTTGCAAAGACATGAATCAAGAGTTTGATGGACAAGATAGAATTCGAAACCACTCCGGTTAAAACAAGATCAGAGAGGAAGAATTCGGGCAGCACTCTAGTTGAACATGGAAGGAATAGAACATGAGCTTGAGAAGATGGGATGATACTTGATGAAATCAACAACACACTGCCTCCGGAACTATTGAAAGAATGGCACAAGGGGTAAGAAGGATTTCAGACAGCACTTCGGTTGAAAAGAGAGGCAAAACTTGATAAGATGAAAGAGCTTGAATGAGAACACAACACTCCGTTTAAATGGATAAGCAAGAAAATAACATGATCTTGACAAAACGAGGTGATGGGTGAAGAGCACAACATCACAAAGCCTCCGGAACGAACGAATAGAAGCTAGACCGTTGGGATAAAGGGACGGAGAAGAAAATGACAACTTCTACCACAATTGAATTTGGAAGGCATCCTTGCAAGAAGGATAGAATAGAGTTGTTGGAAGACCAACAACGAAAAGAATAAGTTTGTAGTGGGCTTATGGAAACATCTCAACATTATGAGGTGACAACCGGCCACTAACGGAAACAATTGCTTGCTTGAGATCAACGAAGAGATGAAAAACTTCTTCCACCATGATAAAGAGATAACATGGATCATTGATAAGAACCACAATAGCAACATTCCTTAGGGAAGGCTTTAGGTGAAACCTATACCAAGATAACTCGAAGGAAGAAAGTGATGGGTTTAAAATATGTCATTCTTGACAACATATGAATCAGGAAACGTGAAGCAAATTGTCAAGAGTGACATAACACCATCTCAAAAGATAAGGTAGAGAGAATTTCACTTTGGAATGCCAGATGAAGAATGCTTGAACTCCTCAAAACAAAACATGTGTTGAGCACCATGTTTATTTTAGAGTGTAGCTTGGCGGATCATACTTCTAGAGAAAACTTGAAGAACAATTGAAGAATGAAAAGAATCCTTGACGAACCACCATGTAGAGCCTCCATGAAGAACTCCGGTAATAAAAGTATGATAGAAAGAAAGAGAAGTTGAAAACACAAGGTGAAGCCTTGCAAAGATTTAGATGGAGCTTCGCGATGATATAACCGAGAAGACTTGGAACTCCGAAAAAGGAAAAGATGAAACACTAGAACCGAGAATTACTTCATCCTGAACAAATTCCGGAAGAAAAGAATTGAATCACCTCGAGGAAATAAGAATAAGATTTATTGTATGCTTATCCTTCATAAAATTAAATTGATGGCAAGCAATGGATTTGGCATACTACTTATTCTCGTAGAAAGGATTAAGAGAGATATAGCGCAAACTTGAGAAGGTATTGATGGAACCACCGGCGGGATTTGGGAACAACGAATGAATTGATATGAGAACGAAGGAAGTGAAATCTTGAACGAACCACCATAAGAATTGAAAATGAACGTAGCAAAGGCACAATTCACCGGGAAGAATTGAAAAATGAATGAAGATACTTGAGGGGATTTAGATACAAGTGAACGCAGAAATCCCGAGCTGATTAGATAATACTTGAATGATGCACCGGTATGATTTTGGAGAACGAGAGCTGAAAGCTGAGAATGAGGAATTATGACATGATGACCTTCGAAGGAAAGAAGTGGAAACAACTCATGAGATGCTCAGAATGGGTGAAAAGAATTCTCACAATCGAAAACAATTATGAGAGGATGGCATCAAACCAGAACCATGAATCTTGAAGAGAATGGAGAAAGATTTAAGGGAAAACTCTTCGTCGGTCTTCAAATGATGAGAATGACAACGAGAAACACCACCAAGAATTATTGAGGCACACCAGAAGAATCAAAAGTGAAGAGGTTGAGCCAACTATGAAAAGAATTTGAAAGATCTTGGAGAAAGACATATGACTGATGAAAATTCATTCTTACGTCAAACTTGGAAATGAATTTGAGAATCGCTCCTGATAATTCGAAGAGTCAGGTAAGATCCTAGGAAAAGACCTGTGGGTTAGGGCCCGCTCAAAAGAACACCGTTGAAAAGATTTAAAAGAGATGTTGCACCGGTTGAATTAAATGACTTGAATGAGATACCAATCTCGAAAGAGCTTGAACGAATGCAGAGTGGAAACACGAATCTTCTGAGATATCTTGAGCACTCCGGAATAACAAATAGCGAGAAGTAGAATGATAATGAGGTGCACCGGTATGAGAAGACATTGAAATGAGGAAAAAGGTATGATCAACAAAACTTGACTTGAATCCACCGGAGAAGAGAAAGGAATGAGGAATGACGAACTAGTAGAACATCTTCTTGAGAACCACCGGGTAAGAACATTGACGAAAAAGAATGGAGAAACTTCACAAAAATAAAAGGATACTTGGTAAAGAAATCTTAGTCCTTGAGGAAAAAGGGTGGGAGGGCGGGAAAACAAAGACAACTTGGGATGGATGAAAAAAACACCGTTCAGAAGAAATGATAATTGGTCTTGCTGATGTTGAAGTGATCGGATCCACTTGAAGAGAAACACGCCGGTTGAAAAGGATTGACATGACAATCTCGATTGTCGAGAAGGATTGGTATTCACATCGGAGTATGAGAACACCATTTCGGAAAGGTATGGAATCAACACTTGACATTGAAGCAACTCAATACCACAACTCAAAACAAAACAAAGGACTGGCTTGCGAATAAGCCGGAACAAACATATGATAGAGATTTCGTCCGAAGTTTTTCGTGGTGGGGCCTACACGGGCTCGATCAGACAAAGACCATCATGTACAAGGCAAGGCACATGACATACTGAAGCGTCCCCGAGTCGGCATAGCCAAGGACTCTTTAAGACACAATGAGACCATCAGAAACCAACCGTGAATAGGCGGACCACTAGACGTCGAACCCCAATTTCATATCATACATCCATCGGAAAGATATCCTAAGAGCTACTTGAATTCCCACCTATGAAACTCCCAAATTTTCCGGTTATGCAATCAGTGTTGGGGATACAGGGAAGCATAGTATCTCACCCAAAACTAGCAAATCCTACATCCAAATTGTATCCATCCTTCAACACATAACCAAGAAACCTTCGAAATCGCTACCTCAACCTTCAAAAGCATACGTTATACAAGTTATGGCGATACTCCGTACTCACCTCAAGATCGGGTTATCGGGTTATCTCACCAACAACCGCATAAAAGAGATATTCGATGTCGGCGCATTAAACTCGGTATTCCGAATCTGCAACGATAAAATTATGACGACAACACCTCGAGCTCAACTCCCCGACACTTCCACTAAACCCCTCACAGAGGCACCAAGACAATGTTCTCATCATAAAACCATCGAACGATTCCAAGATACCGCGTGATCCTAAAAAAAATTTAGTGAAATTTGAGAAGAGAAGAGTCAAAACTCTACGTCAGGATGCCTTACCAGAGCGATGAAGAGACTGGGGAGTAAAAAGAATTCCTAACTCTCCAATATATATAATCCTAAATGACTCAAAACATTTTTCTAGACACAACTCGGCCGCTAAAAACGATCAAGCAGTGGGGCTCCTAAGGTCGGGGAAGGCTCGATTACCAACTTGTATCGCCTCGATGCGGCTATATCTCCCACGGTCGAAGCACGACTTAGAGGCATAACCGCATTGAAAGCAATGTCGCAAGTGAGGTAATCTTCACACAACCCATGTAATACATAAGGAAAGAGATACATAGTTGGCTTACAATCGCCACTTCACACAATTACATGAATAAAGCATTACATCATCCAGATACAATCAAGGTCCAACTACGAAACCAAAATAAAAGAAGAACCCCAAATGCGACAAAGGTCCCCGATCGACCCCAACTGGGCTCCACTACTGATCAACTAGAACGAAACAACACAAAGGGGCAAGATCTTCATCGAGCTCCTCCTTGAGCTTGGTTGCGTCACCTGCTCGGTAACATAGGCACCTGCAAACTGGTTTTGGAAGTATCTGTGAGCCATGGGGACTCAGCAGACTATTTAAGCTTATGGGTAAGGTAAAGGCATGAGGTGGAGCTGCAGCAAGCGACTAGCATATATGATGGCTAACATACGCAAATGAGAGCGAGAAGAGAAGGCAAAGCACGGTCGATAAAAGTATGGTCAAGAAGTGATCCTACAGCAACCTACGTCAAGCATAACTTCAACACCGTGTTCACTTCCCGGACTCCGCCGAGAAGAGACCATCACGGTTACACACGCGGTTGATAAATGAGTTTGAATTTAAACTTTCGGTCATGCCCACTTCTATTTTCCCTGGTTCAAGCTCATTTTTGTGAGCTCGGGAAAATTATCCGCATGCCAAAGTCCCTTCTCTAACCTTTTTCCTTTCTCTCTTTTCCTTCTTCCTATTCTTTTCTGTTTTGGGAAAATAAGAGAGGTGGAGAAGAGATCCCAGCCAGGCCTCGAGCCAGGCCTCTGGCCATTTTCTTCCCTACCCGGGCCGGCCTCTAAGGCCCAAATTCTCCTAAACCCTAGCCCGACCTCCTCCTCACTCCCATCGGTCTCCATCTCTCCCTCGTCCTCCCTCTAGCGCCGCAACGCTCGATCCCCTCTCCCTTTTCCTTGATCCCCATCTCACTCTCTCCCTCTCGATCCGTGCCTCCTTCTCGCCAAACCTCATCGCCTCGAAGGCCGAGGAGAGGAGCCTCGAGCACCTGCGCCGCATCCATCGCCCTCCGCGCCTTCTTCGCCGAGCGCCAGAGCTCAACCTCGAGCCTCTCCACGCGCGCCCGCACCATCGCTTCGCTCGACGAAGGGCAGCCGCCTGTGGCCCTCGCTTTCTCACCCGCCACCACTTCTCCGCCTCTCCGACCTCCGTCGCTGCGCCCGTGCTCCTCCTCTCCTCGCCTCCTCCTCCCAGCGCCGTGCCCGATTCCCATGGACGCCATCGCCGCGACCGCCGCCGTCTCTCCAAGACGCGTGTGCCTCACGCTAGGTCTCCTCGCCCAGCGCAGCCTCCATCTTCCTCCGCCTTCCCGAAGGCCCTCGCCTCTTCTCTGCCTCCTTGTCCGCCTCCTCGCACGCACACGCCGCAGCTATGGCGCCACGCCCGATCGCAGCAAAGATCGTGACGCCGCCACCGTCCGCCTTGTCTTCTCCTCCTGTCTCCTCCCGTTGTCACACGCATCACACGCGACACCACAGTCATGGATGTGCCCTTGTGCATCGTTGCCGGCAACCTCCTGCTCCGTGCCACCTCTTCTGTGACGCACGCGTCGCCACTTACCTCTGGCCGCCACCGAGACCCTCAAGTCCTACCCAGAGCCAAGTTTGGAGACTCCGTGGATGTGTATCTCACTTGTGCCATTTTGGATCGCCAAGACCGGACCCGTCAAGTACCCTTCGGATGCGCCAAGTTTGACTACATGGACCACCAAGTTCCACTCCGAACGTGTAAGACTACACCCGGTGACGCGTCAAGTACCCCTACCGCGTCTATGGGATCTCCAAGAACGCGTACCTCGATGACCCGCCAAGTACCCCTTCGGATTGCCAAGTTCATCTACCACGTGTACCACTACCGTCGCAAGAATCGAGACCGACAAGTGCGAAGACCCCAAGTACCACGACGACCGATGAATAGTACCACTACCTCCACTACAGCCCGTGAACGACTACTTCCACGACATCCGTGAACCACTACCGTCGACCTCGAAGACCCCGTGGACGTCAAGTTCCTTGACGTGACCCCGAACATCTACGGAGTGTGTACAACTACGAACGTGAACGACTACTTCCCACGACGAACCGTGAACGACTACTTCCTCTACGTCGTACCGAACCCGAACCGCTCCGAAAATGCACGCATCGAAGGTATAACCCCGAGACGCCGCCCGTGAACGAATGCATGTTGTATGAGATGCTCGTGTTTGCACCGTGCCCGTTTGCTTCATGCACGTCCCTCCTCGTTTGCCATGCCGCCGTCCCGTGGGAACCCGGAATCCGGGATCACCCCACCATCCTTGCATGACACGCCACGCCATTTTTGCACCGGTATCTCCGTGAGCTACCGGAACCGATATGTTGCCGTGGCATCATTTTCGGATTCGTTGTCGTGGCAACCGTTTTGTTCCGCCACGGTGACAAAAGCTTCATAACATGCTCATGTCAACATTTTCATGAATATTGCCTAAAACTTGTGCATGTCATCCGCATCATGATAATAACAATTAAAATGTTTAAAATTGTGTTTGCATTAAATTGCTAAATGACATGAGGATTTTCCGGAAGTGTTGTTTGTTGTTCCGGCCTCATTTAAACTTGCCTAAATAGCTAGTTTAATTGTGCTTCACCTCATGCCATGTTTAACAACATTTAACATTGTTTGATAGCTTAAACGAGATTAAACTAAATATGTCAATGTGGTGTTTTGTCAATATGCAACTTGTTGCATATTGAGCCCCACTTAACTTGTGGTATTGTTTGTTGCACTTTGCCATGCCATGCCTCATTAAACCGGACATGCATCATACTTGTTTGTGCATCATGACATGTTTATGCTTGTGTGTTTATCATATTGTTTGCTTCTTTCCGGTTTGCTTCTCTCGTTAGCTTCGGTTTCGTTCCGGAGTTGTGAGGATTCGTTCGACTACGTCTGTTTGTCTTCTTCATGGACTCGTTCTTCTTCCTTGCGGGATTTCAGGCAAGATGATCATACCCTCGAAATTACTACTATATTTGCTATGCTAGTTTGCTCGCTCTTTTGCTATGCCAATGCTACGATGCCTACCATTTGCTTGTCAGCCTCCCAAATTGCCATGTCAAACCTCTAACCTTTGACACCATTCCTAGCAAGCCATTGATTGGCTATGTTACCGCTTTGCTCAGCCCCTCTTATAGCGTTGCTAGTTGCAGGTGAAGTTGAAGATTTCTCAATGGTGGATAGGGTTATGTTGGGATATCACAATATCTCTTATATTATTAATACATCTATATACTTGGTAAAGGTGGAAGGCTCGGCCTTATGCCTGGTGTTTTGTTCCACTCTTGCCGCCTCTAGTTTCCGTCATACCGGTGTTATGTTCCCGGATTTTATGCTCCTAACGCTGGTCGGGTGATTTATGGGACCCCCTAACAGTTCGCTTTGAATAAAACTTGCCCAAAGAAGGCCCAACCTTGGTTTTACCATTTGCCTCACCTAGCCCTTTTTCCCTTGGGTTTCGGAGCCCGAGGGTCATCTTTATTTACCCCCGGCGGTGCTCGCTGTGAGTGTTGGTCCAAATCGTCACCACGGTGGCTACCGAGGCAACTCGGGCTCGCCACCGAAGTTTGGACAATCCGTGTGCCCCGAGAACGAGATATGTGCAGCTCCTATCAGATTTGTCGGCACATCCGGGCGGCTTTGCTGGTCTTGTTTTACCATTGTCGAAATGTCTTGTAAACCAGGATTCCGAGACTGATCGGGTCTTCCTGGGAGAAGGTCTATTCCTTCGCTGATCGCGAGAGCTTGTCATGGGCTAAGTTGGGACACCCCGCAGGTATAAACTTTCGAGAGCCATGCCCGCGTTATGTGGCAGATGGGAATTTGTTAATGTCCGGTTGTAGATAAGTTGACACCAGATCTGAATTAAAATGCATCAACCGCGTGTGTAACCGTGATGGTCTCTTCTCGGCGGAGTCCGGGAAGTGAACACGGTGTTGGAGTTATGCTTGACATAGATTCCTATAGGATCACTTCTTGATCATACTTTTATCGACCGTGCTTTGCCTTCTCTTCTTGCTCTCATTTGCGTATGTTAGCCATCATATATGCTAGTCGTTTGCTGCAGCTCCACCTCATGCCTTTACCTTACCACGCTCTGGATTGTTGAAGACAAGATCCACGCTCTGGATTGTTGAAGACAAGATCCACGCTCTGGATTGTTGAAGACAAGATCCACGCTCTGGATGTGAAGTCGATCAAGTGCAAGTAATCACAACAAGCTTGAGGCGTACATTGAGGAAGCAAAGAGGAGAAGGAAGAGCTTATCGTGAGATGCAGGATGACCTAGCCCAGATGTTTATCAACAGATCGCTCCGGTTCCCACAGGCCCCGATCACCGCTATTCCAAAGGATCGACACCAGACTACAGCTTCAAAGACCTCCACAGCTCCATCAGTTGCTCCAGCTCTAGCTCCAAAGTGACCACTCCTCCAAAGACGACATCGGTGAAGTCTTCGCCGATGCTGCCATATCAACTCCAACATCAACCTGCACGAGAGCCGCCAAAGAGTCCCCAAAGACACTTAGCTCTATGCCTTTTCGAACTTTTTGGTAACTTGTTGCCAAAGGGGGAGAAATTGTATAGATCATAGGACTTCGAGAGAGAGAGTGTTGTCGCTTTTGCTCTTTCGTTCATTTGCGGTTTCTTTGAGATACTTTTGGTTTTCGAGACATTCTGTGTGTTTGATACTACGTTTGATCCTATCTTAATGAGTGCTTGGTCGTACTATGCTTTAATGTGTGCTTAATGCTTATCATATGCTACTCCTATCTTGTATGACCATTTACTTATGTCTTGGTGATTGGGTGCATGCTATTCATTCTTATCATTTTGTGCGCTCCACCAAGATGTATGTGACATGGAAGAGTGACCCATGATCCTAATCGATTGTGCATTTGCATTCAAACGCAAATCTCAAATAATGCACAAATTTAGGGGGAGCTCTTGCTTATCACATACTTCTCAAAGCGACGATATTATTCATTGATTATATCCTTTGTCGAAGCTTTGATCTATATGTTGTCATCAATTACCAAAAAGGGGGAGATTGAAAGTGCAACTAATCCCCGGGTGGTTTTGGTAATTAATAACAACATATATATCATTGAACTAATAGTTTCTTGAGAATCATTTCGAAAGTTCATGATATGGGTATGGCAAGGACTCAAGAAGTGGACCCCTCAAAATGCTAAGGCAAGCATTGGCAAAAGCTCAAGACTCCATTTTTGGTTTAGTGATCCAAGATCACATTGAGTCCATAGGAAAGCCAATACTATTAAAAGGGGATGAGGTTATGATGATGATCTGGTTGCTCAAGTGCTTAGTGACACATCTCCTAAACTATTAGCAACTCTCACTGCCATATACACTCATAAGTAATCTCGGTCCCACCGATTTCCTAAACTCAGTCACACCGAGATGAACCACCTCAGCCACAAAGCCAAACCCTAGAAATCTCGGATTTTCCGATTCTGAACTCGGTCTCACCGAAAATTGAGTTGCCAAGCTTCTGTAACCTTCTGTCATCAAATCGGTGTCACCGAGATGATGAAGTCGGTCCCACCGAGATTGGCAAGCTCTTGTCTTTGGACGAATCGGACTCACCGAGTTTGTATTTTCGGTCCCACCGAAAATCCCAACGTTCACATGATTTGAACTTTCGGTCTCACCGAGTTGTCAACTTCGGTCTGACCGAGATTGGTCAAATGTGTGTAACGGTTGGATTTTGTGTGGAGGCTATAAATACCCTCCACCCCTCTTCATTCGTGGAGAGAGCCATCGAAAGAACTACCACTCCTACCTTACATTTACGAGAAGAGAACTACCTACCCTTGTGTTGAGATCAAGTTGCTCCACTCCCACCATATGAAGCTTGATCTCTAGCCTTCCCAAGTTGCTTTCCACTCAATCCTTTCTTCCACCACAGCCAAATCAGTGAGGAGAGTTGAGTGTTGGGGAGATTATCATTTGAAGCACAAGAGCAAGGAGTTCATCATCATCAACACCATCTATTACCTTTTGGAGGGTGGTGCCTCCTAGATTGGTTAGGTGTCGCTTGGGAGCCTCCGTCGAGATGTGGAGTTGAACCAAGAAGTTTGTAAGGGCAAGGAGATCGCCTACTTCGTGAAGATCTACCCCGAGTAAGGCTAGCCCTCCATGGGCATAGGCCATGATGGCATAGACAAGGTTGCTTCTTCGTGGACCCTTCGTGGGTGGAGCCCTCCGTGGACTCTCGCAGCCGTTACCCTCCGTGGGTTGAAGTCTCCATCAACGTGGATTGATGATAGCACCACCTATCGGAACCACGAGAAAAATCACCGTGTCTCCAAATTGCGTTTGATCTTCTCCACCTCTCTTTACTACATGTGCAATTTACTTTCCGCTGCCTATACTCTAGAATTGCATGTGTAGGGTGATGCTTGACTTGATCATAATTGTGAATCTGCCAAAAACTTGTCTTTGTCAAAAGGCACAATTTTTATATTGTCAAGTAGTCTAATCACCCCCCTCTAGACATACTTTCGATGCTACAAGTGGTATCAGAGCTTTGGTCTCCATTGTATTGGTTTCATTGCATTGACTCCATAAGCTTGGTTTCACAACCTAGGAGAGTATGGCGTCTAGTGAGGGTAATTTTCAGAGAGGTCCTTACTTTGATGGTACAAATTTTGCTAGTTGGAAGCATAAAATGAAAATGCATATTCTTGGCCATAACCCACCAAGATGGGGCATTATTTGTGTTGGTATGCAAGGTGAATTCTTTGAGGAAGGAAAAGTTCCGGATCACGAAGCTACAACGGATGAGTTGCGGATGTTGCAAAACAATGCTCAAGCTTGTGACATTCTTTTCAATGCTTTGTGTCCCGAGGAGTTCAACAAAATCAGCCGTCTTGAGAATGCAAAAGAGATTTGGGATACTTTGGTTGAAATGCACGAAGGTACCGAGCCCGTGAAGGAATCAAAGCTAGATGTTCTTCAAGGTGAACTTGACAAGTTCAAGATGAAGGAAGGTGAAGGAGTCGCTGAAATGTACTCTAGGCTTGCTCTCATCACCAATGAGATTGCCGCTTAGGAAGCGAAGAAATGACCGATCGATTCATCATCAAGAAGATTCTCGAGCTTTGGATGGAAAGTATGACACCGTGTGCACTTTGATCCAAATGATGCCAAACTACAAGAATCTCAAGCCAACCGAAGTCATTGGAAGAATTGTTGCTCATGAGATGACACTTAAGGATAAGGAAGAGCTTCACAACAAGTCAAGTGGTGCTTACAAAGCTACATGTGATGATCCCACAACCTCAAGTGACAAGTTAGTTTCCAATGAAGAGATAAGCCTAATGGTGAAGAACTTCAACAAATTCTACAAGAGTAGAAGCAAAGAGAGAAGCTCAAAGTCTAGATCATATGATGAAAAGAGATCTTCTAGCCGTGATCGAAACTGCTACAATTGTGGAAGACCCGGACACTACTCAAATGAGTGTTCGGCTCCCCACAAGAGAAGAGAAGAATCTCCAAGAAGAAGAAGCTCAAGAGATGAGTCACCTCGGAAAGAGAGAAGGAGTAGAGATGATCGTTATGAACGAAGACCCTCTCGGAGAAGCAAGGATTCGGAGAGGAAAGACAAGTCATCAAGGAGCTACACAAGAAGAAAACATCAAGCTCATGTAGGTGAATGGGTCTCCGGCCCGACTCCGACAATCAATCCGAAAGAAGCTATCACTCCAACTCCGACTACAGCCAAGATGAAGGTGTTGCGGTCTTGCTCTCGATCCTCCAACTCCAACTCCTATGACATATTTGATTCACCAAATGAGGGAATTGGAAGATGCTTCATGGCTAAAGGCCCCAAGGTATCACACCCTGAATTCATTGACTTTGATAGTGATGAGGATGACTTGCTTGGTGAAGATGAGCTCTTACATGATAAATCTAGTGAGCCTAGTAATGATGAACATGCTAGTAGTCTTTATAGTCGAGAAGAGTCGAATGACAATGCTATGAAGGAGATTGAGCGTCTAACTAAAGAACTAAACACTCTTAAGTTAGCTCATGAAACAACTCAAGAAGATCATAGAGAGCTCCTAAGATCTCATGAGAAGCTACGCTTCGAGAAGCTCAATCTAGAGCAAGAACATGAGTTTCTAAAAGCTATCAATGACGATCTTCGAAAGAAGAGTTCTTCATATCTTGCCAAACGACTTCTCTTGTCTAATTTCTTGCCTCCTATTAAAACTAAGCATCACAAGCATAAGAAAAATTCTTTCTCTAGTAGTAACAATAACCATGCTAAATCCAATATTGTTGCTTCTAGTAGTTCTCTTGATTCCACTAACAATGTTTCAAGCCAAGTTACACTTGAGCAAGAAAATAGTTTATTGAAAGAGATTATAGAGAAAGGTGTCTACAAGAGCCTTGCGGAAGCAAGAACTTTGAGGAAATTGTTCGCAAGCAAGGAAGGCACCGAAGAATCAAGGAATTGGTTTTGAGCGAAAGTTCAACGCCGAGGGTGTTGAATGGGAAGAAGGTCAATATCCTACTCGACAGTTTATTCCTCAAAAGGAGAAGTACAATCCTACTTCTTCCAATGTGGAACAAGCTCAAGATGACCTTCCACCACAAGACCACAAGCTAAAAGGCAAGGACAAGCTTCAAGAGGAGATTGATGCATTTATTGAAGCACCTAAAGCCATGGTCAAGTGGGTTCCCAAGGAAACGTCAAGTTCTACTTCGTCAAGCTCAACTACAACCCCAAGGATTCCCATCAAGATGATGTGGGTCCCGAAGAAGAAGAACTAGAGAGTTCTTGAGGGTGACTCCGCCAACATACTTCACTCACATTCATTTTGGCAAAAACTTGTGCAATCAACTTCCACATCTTGCACTAGTTCATGGAGTCACAAACCCTCTTGTTGGTAAGTCAAGGGACAAGGTAATCATTACTTTCATGGACATCATCTATTGTGTACTTCAATCTATGTCCATGGATATCCTTGTTTGTTCCTTGTGGGACTAACCCATGTAGGTATTGAAAGTGCCCGAATCCAAAGGATTGCTCCCAACTCTTGATGATCTTCATCAACATTGAGCATCCACATCTTCAACATCTACATGAAGTCTTCTACGACAACCCAAGGTTAGTTTGACCCTTTAAAAGGGGTTCTCACATCTAGGGGGAGCTTTGCTCTAAAGAAATGAGCTAAAGCATCTTCAAATGATGTGAACACATTAATGCTTTATGTAAAAGTGGTAACCCCACTTGTGCTTAAACGATGAGTATGACCTATGATCAAATGTTCTCATTTGGCTCTTAAGTCAATATACTCATATAAAGATGACCTAGTCATCGACAAATTGTGTGTTAGTTGCTAGAGTTTTTGATTGTGCATGTTTGACACATACTTCATTTGCTATCTTATTGTGTGAGCATGTTGGATGCATGATTTTATCCATTCGAGGACATCCATTTGTTGCTTTGGTCCTTTTGATTTTTCTGACCAAATGGATGGACAAGAATGCCTAAGTACCTCCCCTAGCTATCTATGCTTTCTTGTCTCAAATTCTATTCATGCTTACATCACAAACTTTGAACAAGTCATTTTCGGACCCTCCGAGTGAGGAGCACTTGAGCCACCGATCCGACAAAGGCTAACTTCCAAAACCTTCTAAGTGATTTCGGTCGACTAACTCACTCAAATTCGGTCAAACCGAAAACATTTAGATTGATCTAGGTTTTCACCTCGGTGAAACCGAAGTTGTGATTTTCGGCGTGACGAAGTGCATAATCGCCAGTTAGCTGTCCATCTCGGTGCCACCGAAGTTTTACAACTCGGTCCCACCGACAACAAAGGGTATATATACTCGAGGGCCGCGTTGATTTCTACTTCAAACGCTTTCGCCCCACACCCTTTGCCGCCGCCGCCTGGTCTCCGGATCGCCTCCGTAAATCGCTTCAGCCCTCGCCGCAGTCTCCGCCGCCGTCACGGACATCTTCTCCGCGCCGTTGCGCCAGAGAGAAACTCCACCAAGTTAGGGTGAGTTTTGATCCCACTCGTGCTCCCATCTCCGATTCAATGCACGCTTGGTTTGCCTATAATCTTGCCACGATTGATATCTTCCTAACACTAGATTAGTTCTTTTGAACGAGATTCGAGTAAAAGTTTTAGGTTAGGTTTCCGCCGAACACATCTCGGTGAGACCGATTTTACATTTTCAAGATGACCGATTTGGCCTATGGCCATTGCATCGCACCTTTCGGTCCAACCGAAGTTGTGCAAATCGGTGTGACGAAATGAGGATTTAGTGAAACCCTAGTGTTTTCGGCAGATCGAAACCCACTTCGTCCAACCGAAAGTGGTGTGAATGCTTCGCTTAAACACTTGGATTCACCGAATTTTAAACTCGGTCCGACCGAAATGTCTTCTGTGAAAACCTAATACTAGAATTTGAACTCATTTTGTTTGCAAAAACTTCGCGCTTTGTGATAACTCTTCTACTCGCCTACACCTTATCTATTCACAGGTTGTCACCATGTCGATGCCGGTGACAGCCGAGTAACAGGTCGAGTCACCTATAGCAGATATTCCAGAGGCAGGCACTAGTCCTGATCCCAGCAGCTCATCAGATGATGGTGAGAGGAGTACACCAAGTGGATTACCTCCTGCAGCCACCAGAGCCAGAAAGAAGAGAAACTCAGATGAAGAAGACTCAGATTTTGTCATTGAGGAAGAGGTCACATCAAAGCCTAAGAGGAAAGTAGTTGCCAAAGAGCCACAAGGTCAGCAGACCAAGAAGGGCACCAGGAAAGTCAAGCAGTCCACTGTTGCTAAGAAGCTAAGTTTGGAAGAGGAAACTACGAGCAAAGTGAAGAAAACTTCCAAGAGGAAGAGGTTAGTGCATGATGATGCAGCAGAGGAAGATGAGGATGAGGAAGCACCCCAGCCTCCTCGAAGCCTAAGCTCATGGGTGATGCCATCGTAAGGGAGCCACTTCAAAGCCCAAGCCATCTGCTCTAGTCAAGGCAGGTCCAAGAAAGCCTCGCCGCCAAGCCCAAGAAAACAATCAGAACATTCCAGATCGAGAAGAACAAAGATGATGTGCCACCAGTAGTGTCGATGATGAAGCACCGCCTTCTTTGAAACTTCGTCCAAAACTGCCACTTCACAATGATGCTCATCCTCAAGCTGAAAACATGAAGGAGAGGAAAGATAGAGGTCTCAGGCTATGGAGACAAGCTGATCCATATGCCGTGAGGAGAAGAACTGCTGTCGATCCCAGATTTCACACCAGAGAGCAGCAGGACTTCTATGAGACCGTGCTGATGGACAAGAAGCCCATAGTGGCAGACACAAGATATGTTGATTGGAAATACATTGACAGCGAAGAGCACAGAGACTTCTTTCCACATGTGCATGAGAGCTTCACTGCATGTGGTGTTGCAGACTTCGTAGGTCAAAAGTTGACAAGTTGGAACGATGAGATGATTATGCAATTCTATGCCACAGCTCATTTCTATCCAGATGGAAAGATCACATGGATGACTGAAGGCCAAAGATTCTCTTCAACTGTTGAAGAATGGGCAGAACTTCTGCATGCTCCAGTGCCAAGAGAGGATGATGTTGATGTGTATGGAATTCCAAAGAAGAACCATGAATCTATGAAGAATATGTACAAAGAGGTTCCAGCTAAGGATTTGGGAATCTGGAAGCTTGGCTCAGTGTACTATCTCCAGGCAGGTCTACCTACCACAAACACTATTCTGAGGCATACCTTGATGCCCAAGTTCGAGATCATCGCATGATCAGAGGATACTCTATCAACATGCTGCATATACTTGATGAGAAAGCACCTTTCAAGGTGATGGACTTGATAGTAGAAACCATCAAGAGGACTGCAGCTGACCAGAAAAGGTCATGTGGATTTGCCCCGCATATTCAGATGCTTATCAATGCCAAGTTTGGCACGGGCACATTCTTGTTGGATAGAGAACACTTACCACTGCAGCCTGAGCATGAGGATAATGTTGTTGTGATGGATGAGGAGGATCCAACATCGGTTGAAGGTCAAGCAAAGATTGAAGCTGCCAAGAAAGCCAAAGTCGAGAAGGAAGCAAAGGCAGCAGCAGCTAAACCAAAGAGTGTTGGAGAACAGCTACTTGAAGCTACCCAAAGGATTGAACAACGCCTGCCAAGATTGTACAGCCTCGGAGAGCCTAGAGAGGATTGTTGAAGACAAGATCCACGCCTGGATGTGAAGTCGACTAAAGTGCAAGTAATCACAACAAGCTTGAGGCGGATATTGAGGAAGCAAAGAGGAGAAGGAAGAGCTTATGCGTGAGATGCAGATGACCTAGTCCAGATGTTTATCAACAGATCGCTCCGGTTCCCACAGACCCGATCACCGCTATTCCAAAGGATCGACACCAGACTACAGCTTCAAAGACCTCCCACAGCTCCATCAGTTGCTCCAGCTCCAGCTCCAAAGACCACTCCTCCAAAGACAGACATCATCTCAAGTCTTCGCCGATGCTGCCATATCAACTCCAACATCAACCTGCATAGAGCCGCTAGCGAGTCCCCAAGTGACGCTTAGCTCTATGCCTTTTCGAACTTTTGGTAACTTGTTGCCAAAGGAGAGAAATTGTATAGATCATAGGACTTCGAGAGAGAGAGTGTTGTCGCTTTTGCTCTTTCGCTCATTTGCGGTTTCTTTGAGATACTTTTGGTTTTCGAGACATTCTGTGTTTGATACTACGCTTGATCCTATCTTAATGAGTGCTTGGTCGCACTATGCTTTAATGTGTGCTTAATGCTTATCATATGCTACTCCTATCTTGTATGACCATTTACTTATGTCTTGGTGATTGGGTGCATGCTATTCATTCTTATCATTTTGTGCGCTCCACCAAGATGTATGTGACATGGAAGAGTGACCCATGATCCTAATCGATTGTGCATTTGCATTCAAATGCAAATCTCAAATAATGCACAAATTTAGGGGGAGCTCTTGCTTATCACATACTTCTCAAAGCGATTTATATTATTCATTGATTATATCCTTTGTCGAAGTTTGATCTATATGTTGTCATCAATTACCAAAAGGGGAGATTGAAAGTGCAACTAATCCCGGTGGTTTTGGTAATTAATAACAACATATATATCATTGAACTAATAGTTTCTTGAGAATCATTTCGAAAGTTCAAGGATATGGGTATGTCAAGGACTCAAGAAGTGGACCCCTCAAAATGCTAAGGCAAGCATTGGCAAAAGCTCAAGACTCCATTTTTGGTTTAGTGATCCAAGATCACATTGAGTCCATAGGAAAGCCAATACTATTAAAAGGGGATGAGGTTATGATGATGATCTGGTTGCTCAAGTGCTTAGTGACACATCTCCTAAACTATCAGCAACTCTCACTGCCATATACACTCATAAGTAATCTCGGTCCCACCAATTTCCTAAACTCAGTCACACCGAGATGAACCACCTCAGCCACAAAGCCAAACCCTAGAAATCTCGGATTTTCCGATTCTGAACTCGGTCTCACCAAAAATTGAGTTGCCAATCTTCTGTAACCTTCTGTCATCAAATCGGTGTCACCGAGATGATGAAGTCGGTCCCACCGAGATTGGCAAGCTCTTGTCTTTGGACGAATCGGACTCACCGAGTTTGTATTTTCGGTCCCACCGAAAATCCCAATGTTCACATGATTTGAACTTTTGGTCTCACCGAGTTGTCAACTTCGGTCTGACCGAGATTGGTCAAATGTGTAACGGTTGGATTTTGTGTGGAGGCTATAAATACCCTCCACCCCTCTTCATTCGTGGAGAGAGCCATCGAAAGAACTACCACTCCTACCTTACATTTCGAGAAGAGAACTACCTACCCTTGTGTTGAGATCAAGTTGCTCCACTCCCACCATATGAAGCTTGATCTCTAGCCTTCCCAAGTTGCTTTCCACTCAATCCTTTCTTCCACCACAGCCAAATCGGTGAGGAGAGTTGAGTGTTGGGGAGATTATCATTTGAAGCACAAGAGCAAGGAGTTCATCATCATCAACACCATCTATTACCTTTTGGAGGGTGGTGCCTCCTAGATTGGTTAGGTGTCGCTTGGGAGCCTCCGTCGAGATGTGGAGTTGAACCAAGAAGTTTGTAAGGGCAAGGAGATCGCCTACTTCATGAAGATCTACCCCGAGTAAGGCTAGCCCTCCGTGGGCGTGAGCCATGATGGCATAGACAAGGTTGCTTCTTTGTGGACCCTTCGTGGGTGGAGCCCTCCGTGGACTCTCGCAGCCGTTACCCTCCGTGGGTTGAAGTCTCCATCAACGTGGATTGACGATAGCACCACCTATCGGAACCACGAGAAAAATCACCGTGTCTCCAAATTGCGTTTGATCTTCTCCACCTCTCTTTACTACATGTGCAATTTACTTTCCGCTGCCTATACTCTAGAATTGCATGTGTAGGGTGATGCTTGACTTGATCATAATTGTGAATCTGCCAAAAACTTGTCTTTGTCAAAAGGCACAATTTTTATATTGTCAAGTAGTCTAATCACCCCCCCTCTAGACATACTTTCGATCCTACAGCATGTGTGTATACTATCGATGAACTAGCCCCCAGGGTTCTATAACATACTCGGGGCCTAGGGTTACAGATCATATATAGTCGGCTTATCACCAGTGGGGTTAGAGTCCTCCACGACTCTGGTAGCTTCGTGTTGTATGCCGAGTCCTCCACTTGGGTCTTCGTATAATACATCTCGGTCCAACCTATGTGGCGCAGGATGGAACCGACCCATGAGTCCTCATGTTGACCCACCACAACTAGAAATGATGTGCCCACCCCAACTAGAAATGATGTGCCCACCACACTACACATGCAATCGCCACTAATACATGAAAGTTAATTGCATGGTGCATCCAAAAATATTTGTTTTGCATTGTGAATGTTTATATTTCTCCTAAAATATTAGTCACGATAAAGAGAAACGAAGGGCATATCTCTCCTTGTCTCCACCGGACACCCCCTCTTTCTACATCACTTTCACGTACGCGCACAAACTATCTCTCGGCCCTCTAAAAGTATGCATGCCCATGACACATTCACGCGTGACAGTCACTGTATTTCATGCGAAAGCACTATACGGTCGGTGGACTTCAGAATATGCTCATTACGGTCACCGTATATATTCTCATGGTGATCATACGATATCCAGCTCACGATACGTCTCCGTATTTTGTTGATGACACTGATAGACATTGTATTTGATGCATGCTCCGTATTTTGTTGACGACACTTATGGTCATTGTATTTGAAGCGAAAGCACGATATGGTCACTGGACTTCAGAATAAGCTCATCATGGTCAGCACATACATTTTGTGGTGCTATCCAACCTGTGGTTGGATGGTTAGGAGGACAGTGGTTTCTCGAGCCCACCAGGGTTAAAGTCATGGTGCTCGCATTTATCCTGGGTTAATTTCAGTATTTTTCCGGTGATATGTGTTCAGTGGGAGGAGATGTTCCACTCAACTACGAGGCACCTGTGGTGACTTCGTAAAATCTCAAGATCATATGCTGGCTCACTCTCTCGAAGGTGCTCATAGGGGTAGGGTCTGTGTGTGTGCGCTTATAGCGGTGAGTGCTTGCGCGTATATATGAGCGCTTGCATCTGTACCGTGTTAAAAAAATACATGTCGTGATTATACGGTCACTGGCTCACCCATACAACTCCGTATTTTGTTGATGACACAATCAATTGACCAGTCAAACGTTCCACGTGGCGCAACTAGTGTTGCACCATCGGGGCGCGTAACTGTGGGGCCCACCTATCAGCGTGTATATGAAAGAAAGAAATGGTAGTTTGAGTCCGTACTGTGTTAATAAAATACATTTTAGGGTGATCATACGGTCACTGGCTCACCATACGGCTCCGTAATTTGTTGATGACATGATCAATTGACCAGTCAAACGGTCCACATTCAGCAGTGCACATTACCATAGGGCCCACCTGTCAGCACGTATATGAAGGAAAGAAATGGTAATAAATTAGTGGTTGGTGGGGATTCGAAGTCGTGAGACCTCTGGTTGGCAGTCGCCAGCGGTGGGGTTCACGGTGATTGGGCCGTGGCGTGGGGATCACCTGAGAAAAATCTCGGCGCGGGGGGGGGGGGGGGCTAGAAGGATGGCGGGGCGGCAACTGGTCACTTCTCCAATCCCGTTGATAACTTGTTGGCAGCGGCTACCAACCTTGTTGCACTTCCAATCACGAGGAATACCCCAGTTGAAAGGGACGCCTTGCACGCCATCGAGATGTTAAAAACTGCAGTCGCTCAGCAAGAAAACTACTTTTACAGTCAACAATGCCTCCACTCTACCCCACATCCAAGTCATAGTAGGAGTCACCAGCTTTATCCAGCAGCGTTCATCAGAGACGTGAGCAGAAGCATGACCTACCTTGACACGGAGATTTAGACGCCCAGGAGATTGTCGACACAGCCCGGCGCGGCGGGAGGCAGAAGCGGCTAATGCAATGTCTCATCAGTCAACTCCTATGACCCCCTTGGCTTCGGAAGGTGTTGGTTCAAGCACCGGAACTATCGGGATCTCATGCCTAGTACCGGCTCTGCACAACAAGCGTATGCCTAGGGATTTCAAAGGCCCTCGTAAGGTTTCCAATTACATGCCTGACCTCGAGCCAGCGGCTTGGATTGAGAGTTACGAGATCACCCATGGATATGCTGGATGTTAGCGACGCGGTTTGTGCCAAGTATTTGACTATGATGCTGGAGGAACTGGCTCGTACTTGGCTGAATAACTTGCCCCCTAATTCCATCAACACTTGGATAGAACTGAAGGAGCATTTAATCAAACACTCCCAAGGAACCTGCAAGCGCCCAATGACAATTGTTGATTTACAGCACCGTGTTTAGCATGAGGGGGGGGGGGGGGGGTCGCCCATCATTGGTCCCGCCGAGTCACAGATATTATCCACTCCTCTGATGGCATATCAGCCGCCCATGCTGTCTTGACTTTAGAGAAAAACTGTCATTTTGATCCTTTGGTTCAAAAGTTTGGGCGTCTCAAGCGGACGGTTCAGGACATGGGAGGTCTCATGGATGTCCTTACCAGATACGCTGAGTCAGATATCACGAAGGATCCTACATAGGATGACGAAAAAGTCGGCAAGGGCAAGAAAAATGGTGGTAGCAAAGGACAACAATAGAACAACTCCGGGCATAATCGTAACCATGGCAATCAGTGCAATGGTGGAAAGTGCAAGCACCCGGAGGGTGGTTCAGATTTTGTTGCCAATACCAACACTGGCTTCAAGGGACAGAGGTGGAATCATTCTGGGAAGCCATTCAATAAAGCTTGCAATTTCGAGGAAGCTCTCAAAGGTCCGTGTCCCAAGTATAGTACTCAGGATAAGCCGGCAAATCACTCCCAGGAGAACTGTCATATCATGCAAGCTTACCGCAATCAAGTCTACCAAAACCATCAAGGTGGTGGTGGTGGAAACCCAGGTCAACCAGGGGTAGGCGGCTCAGGTTTCCCAGGAGCCGGCTCGTCTAGTAATTACCAAAACCTCGGCTTTTAGGGCTCGGGCGGCTCTAGGCCTAGATATCAAGGATCTGGTAATGGTGGGGCTAGACATCAGCGTTCCGACCAAGGCAACCACCAGCAGGGCAATCAGACAGGTTTTTAGAGTAATCCAAAGGAGTTGAACAGTGGTCAATATCACGTGTTCACCACTAGCACTTGTAAGCGTGACCACAAGCTGCAGCAATGTGTCGTCAATATGGTTGAGCCGGCGGTCCCTCGGTACTGAAACTGGTCAAAGCAGCCGGTCATCTGGAGTAGAGAAGTTCACCCGCCTCGGGTCGAGAATCCGGGTTGTCTTGCTCTGGTGATGGCACCTCAAGTTGATGGTTACAAGCTTACTGAAGTACTCATGGATGGAGGAAGCAACATCAATATTTTGTATTATAATACGTTCAGACGCATGAGTTTGCCAGAGAAACAACTCCTGCCATCTTCGACCATTTTTCACGGGATCATTTCTGGAAAGTCTGCTTATCCTATTAGGCGGATTAAGCTGGAAGTTGCATTTGGGGGTGAGTATAACTACAGATCAGAGTTTTTGACATTCGAGGTAGTCGAGATCAGAAGCCCATATCATGCTTTTTTTGGGCGGTCGGTTTATGCTCGTTTTATGGCTCAGCCTTGCTACGGATATCTCAAGCTCAAGATGCCCAATTCGAAGGGTACCATCACGGTCCATGGCGACATGAAAATTGCTCGTGGGAGTGAAGGGGATGCAGCTTATGATGAGTCGTCCTGTGCAATAGAGGAGTTGAAGTTTTACACATCCAATGTTGACCAGGTTGACATGACGCCCCTGAAGAAACCCACCACAGAGTCTGACCCCCCGCTCAAGTTTAAGTCGGCTGAGGACACGAAACAAGTTGACTTCACCCCTGGCGACTCATCCCAACAGTTCACTATTGGTACTGGCATGGATCCCAAATAGGTAAGCGCGCTCATCAAGTTCATCCATGAGAATTGGGACATCTTTGCATGGAAACCTTATAACATGCTTGGTGTACCGAGAGAATTCGCTGGGCACCACCTTAATGTTGATCTAAGATGAAACCAGTCCGACAATACCTCTATATTTTTAACGAGGAGAGACGCAAGGCTACCGGGGAAGAAGTCGCCCGGCTCCTAGCTACCGAGTTCATTGTGGAAGTATTTCATCCAGAGTGGCTGGCCAATCCAGTGCTTGTTCTAAAGAAAAATGACATTTGGCATATGTGTGTTGATTACATAGATCTTAAGAAGGCTTATCCCAAAGACCCGTTTGCCCTCCCCCATATTGATCAGATCATCGATTCCACAACTGGGTGTGAGAGTTTATGTTTCCTGGATTTCGGCTGTCATCAGATAAAGATGGTTGTTGAGAACGAGAAGAAGACGACCTTCATCACACCTTTTGGGGCTTCCTGTTATGTCTCCATTCCTTTCGGGCTTAAAAGCACGGGTGCTACTTATCAACGCTGTGTCCAGAATTGTTTTCACAATCAGATCGAGCATAATGCTAATGCTTATGTTGATGATATTGTGGTCAAGTCCCGGAAGAAAGAAACACTGTTGGATGACCTCAAGGAAACTTTAACAGTCTTCAGACTTATAAGATGAGGATTAACCCAGCCAAGTGTGTGTTTGGCGTTCATGTAGGAAAATTGCTATGTTTTCTAGTGTCTGAGTGAGGAATTGAAGCAAATACAGAGAAAATCAAGGCAGTGACCTGCAGCGTTCTACGGTAGGATGCGTCGACTGCAAATTAAAATTTTCCTACGCACAGAACAACAGGAACATGCCACGGGAGATGGATCACAGTTCGTTACCACTAGACGCGCAATGCCGTGCAGCGGAAGAAGAGTTGGGGCAGCGCGTCCGCGTGGATCGTCTCCTCCTCGTCTGATCTTCCTCAAACAGCCGGTTGTCCGATCCCACGTACAAGTTCGCCAGAGCAGCACAAGCGCACCGCCTCTAACGGTATCCGCGCGTGCAGGAGGAACACCGTGCGGCGGACTGCTAGGTCCGATCACACAATCGTCGGCGAGTGGAGGTGGCTATTCACACACATGCAAACCCTAGTCACAGCACCGAAGCCATCAACCGCATGAGTGTGCCGCACCTCCACTTTATATAGGCGTCGCGGGCTCAACACTTGGGCCTCGCACGGACCCTAAAGACCACAAGTCTACTCGGCCACAATCCGAATACAGATTGGATCACATCCGACCAGTGTCCTCGTATCCGACCTCGTAGGTTCCTTCCCTTAAGCGCGCGACCCCTTAGGTTCAAGTTGGCTTGGTCGCAGTTCGGATCACCTCCGACCTGAACGGTTGGTAGCGGCCTCTAGCAAGGCGTGTCGACCACCAAGTAGACTATGAAGCTGGTTAGGCAAACCTGTACAACGTGTCACACTTCTATTCCCTTTGCCTCACGATATATGTTGTCGGGCTCAAGGCGAGACTGTCATCCTTGTGCTAGCCCGACCTCTTTCTCGTTCTAGTGATACCAACCACAATCCAGATTACCTCATAATCCTTGTCGCATGGCCATGCTTATCCTGGTCGGATCACACAAGGGTCCCAGAGTATATCTCTCCTGATCAGAGGGGCAAATCCCATCTTGCTCGACCATGTCTCGCAGCATGGGACTGGACAAACCCGAAACCTACCTTTGTAACTACCCAGTCACGGAGTAGCGTTTGGTCGGCCCAAAGCAAGTCTGTCACCATCCCGAGTACATGTGTCAGCTCAGGTCTTAGGACATAGAACGTATGTTGTACTAGAGACTCACAGATGACATATCGCAGCGTCTCATAGTTGGGTCTGTCCGACTCGGACCTTATCTCGACTCGGATCCGACTACGTTGAATCCGACCAGACCTTTCTAAGTCCATATTATCTGGTTAGCATCCAATACTCCATGGCTAGTGAGACCAAGCCATCGACCGTGTCATATGCTAGTCTAGTCGGCTGCACGTCCACACAGCCCTTTCGACTAGGGACCTTTTAAGTCAGTCATCATACAATGCATAGTCCCACAAACAAGTCACGTACTTGCTGATACACATCATTGATAATGTCCAAGGAGTATCTTTATTCATAAACACATAGGAAATATCATCATACATGATTGCCTCTAGGGCATATCTCCAACATGACCTCCCTTGCTAAGCCGGCTGAAAAAGACTGACCACTTTGTCCGAAGCAACGCTGCAGATAAAGCTTTTGAAGCTCTCAAGAAGGAGTTAGCTGAGCGGCCCGTCCTTGTTTCTCCTATTGATAAAGAGCCTATGCTCCTCTATGTTGCTGCCAATAACAAAGTGGTGAGTGTTGCAGTTGTTGTGGAGCGCAAGGAGGCGGGGAAGGAATATACCGTCCAGAGGCCAGTCTATTATATCAGCGAAGTGTGACCGAGTCCAAGCAGAGATATCCACATTGGCAGAAACTGGTGTTTGGTGTCTTCATGGCTAGTCACAAGTTGAAACACTATTTCCAGGAACACCCCATCATTGTGGTAAGCTCCGCCCCTTTGGGAGATATGATCCAGAACAGGGAAGCCACAGGTCGGGTTGCTAAGTGGGCAGTTGAGCTTGGGCCGCATCATCTGAAATAAGTGCCCCGAATAGACATCAAGTCTCAAGCATTGGTGGATTTCCGCAACGATTGGACTAAACTTCAAGTTCCCGAGGAGAAGCCAGACATAACTTATTGATCAATTCATTTCGATGGTTACAGACAATTGGAAGGCTCGGGGGCTGGAGTTATCTTATCTTCCCCTCGAGGTGACAAATTTTGTTATGTTCTAAGGATTATGATTCCTTGAACTAACAATGCAGCTGAATACGAGGCCCTCCTTCATGGACTCTGTATGTCTAAAGAGATGAATCTTAGCCGATTCAGGTGTCGGTGTCAAAACCGGCGGATCTTGGGTAGGGGTGCCGAGCTGTGGATCTAGGATTGGCTGGGAACAGGGAACACAGGGACAATATTTACCCAGGTTCGGGCCCTCTCGACGAGGTAAAACCCTACGTCCTGCCTGATTATATTGATGTGTGTATGATGGTTACAAAGTCGATCTACCACGAGATCAGATGAACTAAACCCTAGATGAGTAGGATGATTGTTCTTCTAGCCTCTGCAGACTAAACCCTCTTGTTTATATATACACCAGGGGTACCCAGGGTTACACATGGTCAGTTACCATCAGGGAATAAACATGTACGTTCTTCCATTTTGACTTGGAGCACACAAAAAGGCTTCGGAAGTTTCCTTCCTACACATGGCGTCACCTTATAGCTTGGCCTTCAATAGCTTATCGAGCGGCCCACCTATCTGACCCATAAGGGTTAGACCGGCAGCCCAAGGACTCCATAATCCTGGATACCCTCAGTAGCCCCCGAACTAGCCTCCAATGAATGGTCCATGAACCCTGGTAGCCTCGCGCGCCCAAAATCTCCGGCTTCCGGGGCGAGTTCTCCTCCCCTTCTATGTTCGGTTGACAACAATTCGGCCATCGATGACTTTCTGATTTGTCAAAGCGTCATAGGGCCCACAGTATCAACTTTCCTGCTTAGGGCAAATGACACCTCTTGATTCCCGAGTGTCAGTGGGAGGCAGGCTGTCTAGTAGTCTTTGAGAGAAATTCCCTTCGCGAGGCAGAGGAAAAATGCCAATTAAATAGGCAAGGAGTGCAATGAGCAACAGATCCTATTCCCCAACCATTGAGAAACCAAAAACCAAGGAGCTCTGAGACATGGCAAGTGCTCCAGGCTCCTCCTCACGCCCTCATGGCCCCCTCCCAGGTGAATGGGCAAGCTTCTAAGTCTCCCGTCTCCAATTGAGCAGCCTTGAAACGCAAGGGTATCTTCCTCAGATCTAGCATCCACCCGCCCTGGATTAACTTTTGTGAATGGCGAGGTTATTGCAGAGAACTTCCTTGCTCCACGCAAGGAAGAGAGGGTATGCTTTGTGACCCTCCTCTTATGAGGCTTGGGCTTCCCCATTCACCCCTTCCTGAGGGGTTTGCTAGAGTTTTACGTGATCTAGCTCCATCACCTCACCCCTGGATCCATTTTGCATACCTCGGGCTACGTTGCCCTTTGCGAGATGTTTCTGGGCTGCGAGGCACATTTTGAATTATGGAGAAAATATTTTTGCCTCGTCCCCTGTACCCGGGAGGGACAATCTTTGAAGTTGGTGGAGTCGAAGTATGGTGCATAGCCGGACAGGGTACCCTATTGGGATTCCAAAGAAGGATTTCGAAGAGTGCACCTGAGAATGGTTTTATGTTCAAGACGTCCCCATATTCGATCTAGCTCGGATGGTCTGTCCAATTACCGAGATGCTCCTTTCTAGAAATGATTTAACTGGTGACTGAAAAGCCATTCCCAAGAGGAAAGCACCAAAGTAAAGCGTCTGGCCACTCAGGTGAGGTTGTTAGCTCATAATAAGTTAACCATCATTGACACGATAGCCGATGCCATTAATCGATGTGTCCAACCTCTTGAGCAAAGGATGCACCCCTTATGGCGTTGCAATGGGACAAATGATGCGAACTGCTACAAATGGAAATGGAATGCCAACCAGGCAGCAATGGCAGCCATACTGGCCGATCTCTTTAAAGGAGAAAAGGAAGATTTTGTTCGCGTGAGGACCAGGGATGGCTAATCGAGTTATAATCCAATTGAATGGGTAAGCTCAGCTACATTTTCATAGTCCGGATGTTATGTCCATTTTTGTTGGTCGAATCTTTTAACATTCCGAACAGAATTGGAGGCGCTGGATCGAGACAGTCAGTTGCCCTCCTCCTCAACCGGAGAGCTATTCCCGCGACAATGTCCCAGGATTCCACGATGATGAGGACATCCATACCATTGTTACACCCATAGCCCCTGCTACTATACATACTCGACCAATTGCTAGAGCTCGCGCATGCCAATTGAATTACCAGGTACTTTCGTTTCTTGGTAACGATTCTAGTGTTCATGAGAATATGATGCTGCTTAAATTGGATAAATTTGTTTTGCTTACAAATGAAGGGCCTAGGTTGGACAAGAAAGATGAACCTTGGAGCAAGTTCAAGCACAGAGATGATGGCACGCGCAAGGGGAACAAGCACAGAGTTACAACTAATGATTTTAGGACTTTGAAGCCACCATAATGAGCTCATAAAGCCTTGGACGAAATATAAAAGATGCCACTTCATAAATTTCGTCCGAAGGCTATTCTAGGTGTTGCATCACCTTATTATTGGGCCAGGCCCATGTAATTTTGAAATACTTGATTATAGGCTATTTTGAGAGTTTGTATGTGTGGGGAAACAAGAGTTAGGGTTGGTTTCAGACCCCTCCTCCAAGGGCCACGAAATTCCCCCTCTTCCTTCATATATACAGCCCTTAGGACATTGTTTAGACTTTGGTTTTGTTTAGATTAAAAGTTCACCATAGCCGCAACTTCGTGTACTTCGTTTGTGTTCAATGACCAGACCAAGACATCACAGAACCCCACCTGATCAATAAAGCTTTCATCTTATATTCGCAATATCCAGATTGCAATCTTAGTTTCTTGCTTGTTCTTCATTTGCTTGCAAGAAATAGACCTTCGTGGTTAGGTTGATCGTGCTCTGGGGTGATCAATAAACTCTCAGAGTTGGTTTAGCGATTGCTAAGTCGCGACGTTCTTCGCACGTTCGTAGTCGAATCGTCAAAGTCTACTCCTCCGAAATGATAATCACCATCTCATCGAAAGACAAGACACCTTACCCTCTATCAAGTGGTATCAGATTTCCAGGTTGCTCGCTGATATTTTATAGTTTTTTGTAGTTTAGGTCGAGTCTGTTCTTCATACCTACAGACCATGAAAAAGGCTGACCACTTCGTCTGGAGCAACGCTGCAGATAAAGCTTTTGAAGCTCTCAAGAAGGAGTTAGCTGAGCGGCCCGTCCTTGTTTCTCCTATTGATAAAGAGCCTATGCTCCTCTACATTGCTACCAATAACAAAGCGGTGGGTGTTGCAGTTGTTGTGGAGCGCAAGGAGGCGGGAAGGAATATATCGTCCAGAGGCCAGTCTATTATATCAGCTAAGTGTGACCGAGTCCAAGCAGAGATATCCACATTGGCAGAAACTGGTGTTTGGTGTCTTCATGGCTAGTCACAAGTTGAAACACTATTTCTAGGAACACCCCATCACCATGGTAAGCTCCACCCCTTTGGGAGATATCATCCAGAACAGGGAAGCCACAGGTCGGGTTGCTAAGTGGGCAATTGATTTTGGGCCGCATCATCTGAAATATGTGCCCCGAATAGCCATCAAGTCTCAAGCATTGGTGGATTTCATCAACGATTGGACTGAACTTCAAGTTCCCAAGGAGAAGCCAGACATAACTTATTGGAAAATTCATTTTGATGGTTACAGACAATTGGAAGGCTCGGGGGCTGGAGTTATCTTATCTTCCCCTCGAGGTGACAAATTTTGTTATGTTAAGGATTATGTTTCCTTGTACTAACAATTGTAGGATCGTTGAAGGCAAGAGTGTCTAGAGGGGGGGTGATTAGACAACTCGACAAGATAAAAGTTTATGCCTTTTGATTAACATAAGTTCATAGCAAGTTCACAATGAAGGTCAAGTCAAGCATCATGCATACAAGTCGAGCAACATACTAAACATGCAATTCTAGAGTATAGGGCAGCGGAAAGTAAATTGCATGAATAGTAAGGGAGAGATTGTGAAGAGCAAACACAATTGGAGACACGGAGATTTTTCTCGTGGTTCCGATAGGTGGTGCTATCATCAATCCACGTTGATGGAGACTTCAACCCTCGGAGGGTAACGGCTGCGAGAGTCCACGGAGGGCTCCACCCACGAAGGGTCCACGAAGAAGCAACCTTGTCTATGCCATCATGGCCTACGTCCACGGAGGACTAGCCTTACTCGGGGTAGATCTTCACGAAGTAGGCGATCTCCTTGCCCTTACAAACTCCTTGGTTCAACTCCACATCATGACGGAGGCTCCCAAGCGACACCTAACCAATCTAGGAGGCACCACCTCCAAAAGGTAATAGATGGGGTTGGTGATGATGAACTCCTTGCTCTTGTGCTTCAAATGATAATCTCCCCAACACTCAACTCTCCTCACTGATTTGGCTGTGATGGAAGAAAGGATTGAGTGGAAAGCAACTTGGGAAGGCTAGAAATCAAGTTTCATATGGTGGGAGTGGAGCAACTTGATCTCAACACAAGGGTAGGTAGTTTTCTTCTCGAAAATGTAAGGTAGGAGTGGTAGTTCTTTCGATGGCTCTCTCCACGAATGAAGAGGAGGTGGAGGGTATTTATAGCCTCCACACAAAATCCAACTGTTACACACATTTGACCAATCTCGGTCGGACCGAAGTTGACAACTCGGTGAGACCGAAAGTTCAAATCTTGTGAGCGTTGGGATTTTCGTGGGACCAAAAATACAATCTCGGTTAGTCCGATTCTTCCAAAGTCTAGGGTTTGCCAATTTCGGTGGGACCGACTTTCTCATCTCGGTGACACCGATTTGAGTCTGAAGGTTCTGAAG
Source organism: Aegilops speltoides (assembly GCA_021437245.1). Lineage (NCBI taxonomy): Eukaryota > Viridiplantae > Streptophyta > Magnoliopsida > Poales > Poaceae > Aegilops > Aegilops speltoides. Next base: position 284,737,329 of record CM038143.1, on the reverse strand, counting down.
CTTGGCAACACCAATTTCGGTATGACCGAGTTTGGAATCGGAAAATCCGAAATTCTTAGGGTTTGGCTATATGGTGAGGTGGTTCATCTCGGTGTGGTGGTTTGGAATCGGTGGGACCGAGATTACTTATGGGTTTATGTTGGAATGAAAGATTGCGATAGTTTGAGAGATAAATCACTAAGCACTTAGAGCAACCAGATCATCATCATAACCTCATCCCTTTTAATAGTATTGGCTTTCCTATGGACTCAATGTGATCTTGGATCACTAAACCAAAAATGGAGTCTTGAGCTTTTGCCAACCCTTTCCTTAGCATCCTAGGGGTTCACCTCTCTAGTCCTTTTGCCATGCCAGAGTGATTGACTTTCTGAGACATACTTGATAAAAGCATTAGTCCAACCACAAAGTATGTTGTCATTAATTACCAAAACCACCTAGGGAGCAAATGTGCTTTCAATCTCCCCTTTTGGTAATTGATGGCAACACACGAAAAAAGATATCAAAGCTTCTTGAAAGAAGACAGGGTTAACATTAAAGCTTTGACAAACATGCAGTACACAAGCTCCCCTACAAGTGTGCAAGATTTTAGATTTTGTTTTGGACTACCACAAGCACACATGAGAGAAAAGCAAGATGTCTTGCATGCAGCTTGGCTATATGCATCGAGCGAGATGAGGGTAAATGAGAGATGATGCATATGTGCATGGTGATTTCTTGCAAACAAGTATTCACAAGCAAGTCACCATCATGCACATCCCGCAAGATGCATATACTTACCTTGAAGTTCCTTGGTGATGTACCAAGAAATAAACTTGGGAAAACACGGTTAGATAACACAAGAGTATTCCTACAACCAACAGCAAGAACATCAAGAGTACCAAGCCGAGGATGACATGTATAAAGAGTGTCTCATGTTGAGCACTAGCTTGAATCAACCAACATGTCTCCCAAGACTAAAAGATTTTCAATGAGCTCTGAGAGATTTTGCTTTTCATAAGATACCAATTGTGATCTTTTAAGATACCAATTGTATAAGATACCAATTGTACTTTTCGAAGATACCCATAGTGAGAGCAAGAGAAGCAAAATATAGAGAATAATGCCAAAAGTATTATCACAAAGAAATATATGGCAAAGCTTTGATGTGATCCTCTCCCCTTAAGGTAAGATTGTTCTTCCTTTAAAATATTTTTCTCCCTTATCCTCCAATCTTCCCTTAAGCTCCCCTAAATCTTCTCCCCTTTGACATCAAGTGCGAAAAGGACAATAAACCGGAAGGGCAGGAAAGATGGAAGGAAAGAAGTGGGTTCATTAAGAATCACAACCGAGCAAATTAAGTGTGCAGAATAGATCATTTAGATGAGCTGTAGAAGGTGATATCTGGTGAATGTAAATCGGTGACACGAATTGATATGGATCGGTGAGTCCGAAAGTCGAGACTTAGGGCAGATCCTTTTGGTCGACGAAATATTTAAATCGGTGGCCTTGAGTTTAATTCAAGGAAATGTAGAAATAATTCAGCTCACTTTGCAAGGAAAGTTTCAAAAGATTTGCAAAGAATTTGTAAATGATTTTCGAGAATTTATCGAGCTAAAGGATATACACAAGAACGGAAGAAATGAAATGAAAAATATTGCTAGATGAAGTTTTTTTTTGTAAAAGGAAAAACTCAACAAGAGAATCAAAAGAGACAATATCAAAACTCCAAAACATATGTACTTCATCTAGACAAGGGTCGGCGACTAGGTCACCTATGTTTGAGTATATTGACTTAGGAGTCAAATGAGAACATTTGATCATAGGTCATACTCATCGTTTAAGCTCAAAATGGGGTTACCATTTTTCGATTAAGCATTTGATGTGATCACATCTTTTGAAGCTGCTTGTACTCATGTCTTTGAGCAAAGCTTTTTCAAGATGTGAAAGACATACCTTGGGCTTGTTGTTGCTTGTTCTCATGTAGGTGAACTTGATGTTGATGCTCATAGAATGTGAGGTTGGAGCACCATTTTCAAGTGTGTAGTTCATCTTCCTACATGGGTTAGCCAAGCAAGGAAATACTCAAGAATATCAATATGACATGAGTGAAGAACTAGAAGTATATGGTGTCAAAAGGATATGTGGAATTTTGTTCCTTGAACTCAACATCCCAAAGAGCTAGATACTTGGTCAATGACAAGATTACTCATGATTTGAGTGAGTGATAATCTTGTTGAATGTAGACCATCCAAGTACCGCAAGGAGTTAGATGCAATACAAGGGGCAAATGTGTCCAAGACATATGATCATCATCATAAGAGAAATATCAAGGATTAGTCAATTAGGCTCATGCCTTGCATGCATCAATGGAGTTTTCACTCCAAGTTTGAAGCATCAATGATGTTCAACTCACTCCTCAAGCGACAAAACACTTTCTCATCAAGTGGTTTTGTGAAGATATCTACAAGCTGTTTGTCAGTACGAACATGCTTAAGATCAATGTCACCCTTAGCAATATGATCACGAATGAAATGATGACGAACTTCAATGTGTTTCGTGCGAGAGTGTTGCATGGATTGTGTCAATCTTAATTGCACTCTCGTTGTCACAAAGCAAAGGAACATGTCTTGCATGTATCCCATAATCCTTAAGCATTTGTTTCATCCATAGCAACTGAGCACAACACGAACCAGCAGCAATATATTCTGCTTCTGCAGTCGATAACGATATTGAGTTTTGTTTCTTGGATGACCAAGATACAAGGGATCGACCGAGAAATTGACATGTACCCGAAGTTGACTTTCTATCTATCTTGTCTCCGGCATAATCCGAGTCGGAATAGCCAACAAGATCGAAAGAGGCCCTCTTAGGATACCAAATGCCAAAGTTAGGTGTGTGTGTCAAATATCTCACAATTCTTTTAACAGCTTTAAGATGACATTCTTTAGGAGCAGCTTGATATCGAGCACACATGCATGCACTCAACATTATATCGGGACGAGAAGCACGAGATATAGTAGAGAACCAATCATGGATCGATAAACCTTTTGATCAACAGGTTCTCCATCTTTAGTCAAGTCATTATGTCCATTAGTAGGCATGGGGTTCTCATACCTTTGCTCTCTTGCATGTTGAACTTCTTGAAGAGATCCTTAGTGTACTTAGTTTGTGAGACAAAAGTACCCTCCTTAGATTGCTTGATTTGCAACCCAAGGAAGAACTTGAGTTCACTCATCATGGACATCTCATACTTCTCCGACATAAGCTTTCCAAACCTCTCACTAAAATCGGGGTTAGTTGATCCAAAGATAATATCATCGACATATATTTGGCACACAAATAGTTCACCGTCAACCCTTTTAGTGAATAGCGTTGAGTCAATTTTACCAATCTCAAATCCTTTTCAAGAAGAAAGCTAGTCAAGCATTTGTACCAAGCTCTAGGGGCTTGTTTAAGACCATAAAGAGCTTTGTGCAATTTGTAAACATGATTGGGCTTTTAGGATTCACAAATCCGGAGGTTGTTTCACAAATACTTCCTCCTCAATTTCACCATTTAGGAAAGCACTTTTAATGTCCATTTGATAGAGAGTAATGTTATGGTGGTTGGCATAAGCAAGAAGAATGCGAATGGACTCAAGTCTAGCAACGGGGCATAGGTCTCACCATAGTCCATACCTTCGACTTGTGTGTAACCTTGTGCTCTGAGGCGAGCCTTGTTGCGGATGACTTGTCCATCCTCATCTTGCTTGTTCGAAACACCCATTTGGTTCCAATGACGTTTTGGTCATCATTGGGCTTCTCTACCAAAGACCAAGCGTTGTTCCTCTCGAAGTTGTGCAGCTCTTCATGCATAGCGTTCACCCAATCCGGGTCTTCAAGCGCTTCTTCTACCTTCATAGGTTCAAGACTTGAGATAAATGAGTAATGCTCACAAAAGTTAGCTAAGCGAGTTTTAGAGCGAGTGATTCTCCCGGAGTCGATGTCATTCATCATTTGTTCCACGGGATGGTCTTTCTTGACTCTTTCTCGAACTCGGGATAGCTTTTGTCGTGGTCGTGGCTGAGCTTCCTCATCATCCTCATCTTCTTCTTCATCTGTGTTGTTGGTGTTGTCTTGAGGTGGTGGAGAAGGAGGTTGTGGTGGATCTTCTTGTCGCACTTCCTCATCTTGGTGAGTTCCACTTGTGGAAGCCTCCATGTTGCCTTGAGGTTCACCTTGCCGTGAGGTAGGGGGCTCCACATATGTAGATGAGGTACTCTCCTTCACTTCCATGGGACGAATCTTTCCAATGGATAAATCTTGAATGGCTTCCGATGGGTCCTTGTCTCCTACATCAATAGGCATTTGCTCTACTTGCGAGCCATTAGATTCATCAAACTTCACATCTACCGTCTCTTCAACCTTTGGGTGAAATTATTGTGAACACGGTAGGTGTGAGAGTTTGATCCATAACCGAGGAAAAAGCCTTCATGAGTTTTAGGAGCAAATTTAGACCGACGATGCTTATCAAGAATATAGCATTTTGAACCAAAGACACGAAAATATCCCACTTGGGGTTTGTTACCCGTAAGGAGCTCGTATGAAGTCTTGCCGAGAAGCTTGTGAAGATAAAGTCTGTTGATGGCATGACAAGTCTGTCTCAACGGCTTCACCCCAAAAGTGTTTTGGTGTCTTGTATTCATCAAGCATTGTCCTCGCCATCTCAATGAGCGTTCGGTTCTTCCTCTCAACAACCCCGTTTTGTTGAGGTGTGTGCGTGTGAGAACTCATGTAGAATCCCTTCCTCATCGAGAAAAGAGTCCACATGGGCGTTCTTGAACTCCGTTCGTTGTCACTCCGAACCTTCTTGATCTTCACCTCAAATTGATTACGAGCCTTTCTAGCAAAGGTTTTGAAGATTTTCCGAACCTGCGATTTGTCATCAAGGAAAAATACCCACGTAAATCTGGAAAAGTCATCAACAATAACTAGACCAAAGGAGTTACCACCAAGGCTTTTGTAAGCATTGGGACCAAGAGATCCATATGAAGAAGCTCAAGCGGTCTCCTTGTGGTCATGATATTCTTCACAGATGACTTCCTCCTACTTGTTTTCTGCTTGACATGCCTTTGCAGAGTCTATCTTTGTCAAAGAAAACATCTTTAACACCAAGAATGTGATCACCTTTGATTAGCTTATCTAAATTTAGCATACCAACATGTCCAAGCCTTCTATGCCAAAGCCAACCTTTAGCAGATTTAGCGATAAAGCAAGTTCTAGGTTGAGCTTTCTTAGTGAAATCGACAATGTATAGGTCACCTCTCTGAATGCCAAGAAAGACCATGTTATGATTGTCACTCGAAAAACTTGGCAATCTACTTTGGTGAATAGCACGTTGAATCCAAAGTCACTAATCTAGACACGGAAAGTAAATTGTATCCAAGCGATTCAACAAGCATGACATTTTTAATGGAGCTATCATGAGATATGGCCACCTTACCAAGGCCAAGTACCTTACCCTTGGAGTTGTCTCCAAAAGTCACATACTTGCGTGGACCATCGTTCTTTGCAAGCTCTCGAAACATGTCTTCATCTCCGGTCATGTGATCGGTGCATCCACTATCGAGAATCCACTCTTTTCCACGGATATGTAGTCTCTCATATTTGCCATAAGATGAGACTCTTCATGATCTTGTCTAGCTCGGTGTCCGAATCGTCATCATGCTCATGCTCATCATCATATTGACCCATAGATAATTCATCATCAATACCTAGGTCAATTTGATAATGACTTGCATCAGTTTTATCAACGTGATAATAATCATCGGAATGCAATACAAGAGCATTTATTATTCGAACATTGATAAAACCGGGATCACCCTTCTTTTCATAAGATCACGAAGCTCAAAGAAGCATTTATCAAAGTTAGGATCTTTGGGCGCAACATATCAAATTCAACAGTCTTGTATAGAATTTCATCAAGACCTCTCAACGAGTAGTCCGGATAAAGTTCTTCCAAGAACTTCCACATAGCATAAGCGCACTCAAAGTTTGTGACAAGCTTAAGCAAGTTATCGAGCAAACCTCTAATGATAAGATTGACAGTTCTAATGTTCTGAAGCAAATCAAGCTCTTCATCCATAGTGGAGTGCAAGGGGTCAAATGGTGGTACATATGGGGTTTCAACATATTTGCGCAAGTTGTACATCTTAAAGATAGCAAGCATTTCAATCCTCCACGAGTTATAGGACACTCCATCAAGAATAGGCACTCTATGACTAACACTCCCAAGCGTGAACCGTCCATCTTCCTCCAATGGTGTGCAAACCAAAGCAATGGAGACCAATGCTCTGATACCAATTGTAGGATCGTTGAAGGCAAGAGTGTCTAGAGGGGGGGTGATTAGACAACTCGACAAGATAAAAGTTTATGCCTTTTGATTAACATAAGTTCATAGCAAGTTCACAATGAAGGTCAAGTCAAGCATCATGCATACAAGTCGAGCAACATACTAAACATGCAATTCTAGAGTATAGGGCAGCGGAAAGTAAATTGCATGAATAGTAAGGGAGAGATTGTGAAGAGCAAACGCAATTGGAGACACGGAGATTTTTCTCGTGGTTCCGATAGGTGGTGCTATCGTCAATCCACGTTGATGGAGACTTCAACCCTCGGAGGGTAACGGCTGCGAGAGTCCACGGAGGGCTCCACCCACGAAGGGTCCACGAAGAAGCAACCTTGTCTATGCCATCATGGCCTACGTCCACGGAGGACTAGCCTTACTCGGGGTAGATCTTCACGAAGTAGGCGATCTCCTTGCCCTTACAAACTCCTTGGTTCAACTCCACATCATGACGGAGGCTCCCAAGCGACACCTAACCAATCTAGGAGGCACCACCCTCCAAAAGGTAATAGATGGGGTTGGTGATGATGAACTCCTTGCTCTTGTGCTTCAAATGATAATCTCCCCAACACTCAACTCTCCTCACTGATTTGGCTGTGATGGAAGAAAGGATTGAGTGGAAAGCAACTTGGGAAGGCTAGAAATCAAGTTTCATATGGTGGGAGTGGAGCAACTTGATCTCAACACAAGGGTAGGTAGTTTTCTTCTCGAAAATGTAAGGTAGGAGTGGTAGTTCTTTCGATGGCTCTCTCCACGAATGAAGAGGAGGTGGAGGGGTATTTATAGCCTCCACACAAAATCCAACCGTTACACACATTTGACCAATCTCGGTCGGACCGAGTTGACAACTCGGTGAGACCGAAAGTTCAAATCTTGTGAGCGTTGGGATTTTCGATGGGACCGAAAATACAATCTCGGTTAGTCCGATTCTTCCAAAGTCTAGGGTTTGCCAATTTCGGTGGGACCGACTTTCTCATCTCGGTGACACCGATTTGAGTCTGAAGATTCTGAAGCTTGGCAACACCAATTTCGTATGACCGAGTTTGGAATCGGAAAATCCGAAATTCTTAGGGTTTGGCTATATGGTGAGGTGGTTCATCTCGGTGTGGTGGTTTGGAATCGGTGGGACCGAGATTACTTATGGGTTTATGTTGGAATGAAAGATTGCTGATAGTTTGAGAGATAAATCACTAAGCACTTAGAGCAACCAGATCATCATCATAACCTCATCCCCTTTTAATAGTATTGGCTTTCCTATGGACTCAATGTGATCTTGGATCACTAAACCAAAAATGGAGTCTTGAGCTTCTTGCCAACCCTTTCCTTAGCATCCTAGGGGTTCACCTCTCTAGTCCTTTTGCCATGCCAGAGTGATTGACTTTCCTGAGACATACTTGATAAAAGCATTAGTCCAACCACAAAGTATGTTGTCATTAATTACCAAAACCACCTAGGGAGCAAATGTGCTTTCAACAATGCAGCTGCATATGAGGCCCTCCTTGATGGCCTCCGTATATCTAAAGAGATGAATCTTAGCCGAGTCAGGTGTCGGTGTCAAAACCGGCATATCTTAGGTAGGGGTGCCGAGCTATGGATCTTGGATCGACGAGGAACAGGGAACACAGGGACAATATTTACCCAGGTTTGAGCCCTCTCGAAGAGGTAAAACCCTACATCCTGCCTGATTATATTGATGTGTGTATGATGGTTACAAAGTTGATCTACCACGAGATCAGATGAACTAAACCCTAGATGAGTAGGATGATGGTTCTTCTAGCCTCCGCAGACTAAACCCTCTGGTTTATATATACACCAGGGGTACCCAGGGTTACACATGTTCAGTCAGGGAATAAACATGTCGGTTCTTCCATTTTGACTTGGAGCACACACAAAGGCTTCGGAAGTTTCCTTCCTACACATGACGTCACCTTATAGCTTGGCCTTCAATAGCTTATCGAGCGGCCCACCTGTCCGACCCATAAGGGTTAGACCGGCAGCCCGAGGACTCCATAATCTCGGACAACCTCAGTACCCCTCGAACTAGCCTCCAATGCCGGGGTCCATGAACCCTGTTAGCCTCGCGTCCAAAATCTACGGCTTGCAGGGCGAGTTATCCTCCCCTTCTATGTTCGGTTGACAACAATTCGGCCACCGATGACTTTCTGATTTGTCGAAGTGTCATAGGGCCCATAGTATCAACTTTCCTGCTTAGGGCTAATGACACCCCTTGATTCCCGAGCGTCAGTGGGAGGCAGGCTGTCCAGTAGTCTTTGAGAGAGATGCCCTTCATGAGCCAGAGAAAAAATGCCTATTAAATAGGCTAGGAGTGCAATGAGCAACACATCCTATTCCCCAACCATTGAGAAACCAAAAATCAGGGAGCTCTGAGACATGGCAAGCGCCCCAGGCTCCTCCTCACGCCCTCACGGCCCCCTCCCAGGCGAATGGGCAAGATTCTAAGTCTCCCGTCTCCAATTGAGCAACCTTGAAACGCAAGGGTATCTTCCTCAGATCTAGCGTCCACCCGCCCCGGATTAACTTTTGTGAGTGGCGAGGTTTTTGCAGAGAACTTCCTTGCTCCACAAGGAAGAGAGGGTATGCTTTGTGACCTTCCTCTTACGAGGCTTGGGCTTCCCCATTCACCCCTTCCTAAGGGGTTTGCTAGAGTTTTACGTGATCCAGCTCCATCATCTCACCCCTGGATCCATTCTGCATATCTCGGGCTACGTCGCCCTATGCGAGATGTTTCTGGGCTACGAGGCCCATTTTGAATTATGGAGAAAATATTTCTCCCTCGTCCCCCGTTCCCGGGGAGGGACAACCTTTGAAGTTGGTGGAGCCGAAGTTAGGCGCATTGCTGGGATGGGGTACCCTACTGGGATCCCAAAGAAGGATTTCGAAGAGTGGACCTGAGATGGTTTTATGTTGAAGACGTCCACATATTCGATCTAGCTCGGATGGGTCTGCCCAAATACTCAGACGGTCCTTTCAAGAAATGATTTAATTGGTGACTGAAAAGCCATTCCCAAGAGGAAAGCACCAAAGTAAAGTGTCTGGCCACTTAGGTGAGGTTGTTAGCTCATAGTAAGTTAACCATAATTGACATGATAGTTGATGCCATTACTCGATGTGTCCAACCTCTTCAGCAAAGGATGTACCATTTATGGTGTTACAATGGGACAAATGATGCGACACGCTACAAACGGAAAGGGCATGCCAACCAGGCAGCAATGGCAGCCATACTGGCTGATCTCTTTAAAGGAGAAAAGGAAGATTTTGCTCGCGTGAGGACCAGGGACGGCTACTCGAGTTATAATCCCATTGAATGGGTAAGCTCAGCTACATTTTCATAGTCCGGATGTTATTTCCATTTTTGTTGATCGAATCTTTGAACATTCCGAACAGAATTGGAGGCGCTGGAATGAGACAGTCAGCTGCCCTCCTCCTCAACCGGAGAGCTATTCCCGCGACAATGTCCCAGGATTCCACGATGATGAGGACATCCATACCATTGTTACACCCACAGCCCCTACTGCTATACATACTCGACCAATTGCTAGAGCTCGCGCACGCCAATTGAATTACCAGGTACTTCTGTTTCTTGGTAACGATTCTAATGTTCATGAGAATATGATGCTGCCTAAATTGGATACATTTGTTTTGCTTACAAATGAAGGGCCTAGGCTGGACAAGAAAGATGAACCTTGGAGCAAGTTCAAGCACGGAGATGATGGCATGCACAAGGGGAACAAGCACAGAGTTACAAGTGATGATTTTAGGACTTTGAAGCCACCATAATGAGCGCATAAAGCCTTGGACAAAATATTAAAGATGCCACTTCATAAATTTCATCCAGAGGCTATTCTAGGTGTTGCATCACCTTATTATTGGGCCAGGCCCATGTAATTTCGAAATACTTGATTATAGGCTTTTTTGAGAGTCTATATGTGTGGGGAAACAAGAGTTAGGGTTGGTTTCAGACCCCTCCTCCAAGGGCCACAAAATTCCCCCCTCTTCCTTCATATATACAGCCCTTAGGGCATCGTTTAGACATTGGGTTTTGTTTAGACTAAAAGTTTGCCATAGCTGCAACTTCGCATACTTCGTTTGTGTTCAACGACCAGACCAAGACATCACAGAACCCCACCTTGATCAATAAAGCTTTCTTCTTATATTCGCAATATCCATAGTGCAATCTTAGTTTCTTGCTTGTTCTTCATTTGCTTGCAGGAAATAGACCTTCGTGGTCAGGTTGATCATGCTCTGGGGTGGTCAATAACCTCTCGGAGTTGTTTTAGCAATTGCTAAGTCGCGACGTCCTTTGCACGTTCGTAGTCGAATCGTCAAAGTCTACTCCTCCGAAACGATAATCACCATCTCATCGAAAGACAGGACACCTTAGCCTCTATCAATGGTATCAGATTTCCAGGTTGCTCGGTGATATTTTATAGTTTTTGCTAGTTTAGATCGACTCTATTCTTCATACCTACAGTCCACGAAAAAGCCAAAAAAATTAGGGTTAGTTCATCATATCCAAACCAATCTGAGCCATTGCATAATCTTTTCTGTATTTGCATTGTTGAATTTGTAGTTGCATCATCGTGTCAAGTTGCTGGTCTTAGTGTCTAGTGTTTTAGAGTTTTGAGTTCTGTTCACAAGTTGTCATGCCGCCGCTGCACCATCGTCATCACCGCTGCCATATACCACCATCATCATCACCGCTGCCGTATGCCACCATTGTCATCACCGCTGCCATATACCACCATAGCCATCACCGCTGCCATATACCACCATCCTCATCACTGCTGCCATATACCACATATCTACCACCATCAAGACAATCCGATTCCACATCCATCACAGATTTGCCACCAGTCCATGTTCCACCGCCCTACATATATCCCACTAGTCCGAGTTTCCACCAGATTCCTCTCCACCACCAGTCCTAGTCCGAGTCAAGTATTTGTTTCTTTGTTTTTGATCTCCAAATCACGCCATACTCTGAGCCGTGACCAAGTCGGTTTCTGCAACTTCAGTGCCACCTGCAGAAGAAAAACAATTCCAGTTTTAAAAAATCTGGCTAGGTAGTTTTTAGACCATTTGTAGTCTTTTTCGAAAAAATTGTTGCGAAGCAAATAAAGAGAGGAAAAAAGTGCAAAAAAGTGAAAAAAGAAGAGATTCAGAGTGTGCTCCTCCCTTGTTTACGTGTAGCGTCGTGATTTTGTTAGTGTTCTAGGCTCGCGTCTCTAGCACGGTCTAGCCTAGGACCAACCTGATCTGTCGTTGGCGTTTATTCAACTTTGCATCTCTAAATTGATTATTGCTGACCCTTTTTGCTACCATATTATAAGCCTTCCCAGATCCACATACATCTATGTCGTGCGTTTGACTCTCCTTGGTAATTGCTCTATCCAAGCTTTGAGAGTTTTGACTACAACGTTTGGCGATCACCACCTGCTGCTTGGTAAACTGGTAAGAATTAGAGGTTCGCTTGATGAATTTGTGACTTTCCACAACGCCACAACCACTTCCTAGCAGTCTATAGGATCACATTCTTGTGTTTTTTCTCTTGCTGCTAACCACGCTAGGATCACAAGAGGATGAGCTGGACTGGGAGAACAAGACAAACAAGGAGTTCCATGATAAATTCCAGGAAATGTTGGGTCAACAGGCGGAAGACGTGATGGCTAGTTTTGGCAAGGCACAACAACAACAACAACAACAACAACAACAACAACAACAACAACAACAACAACAACAACAACAACAACAACAACAACAACAACAACAACAACAACAACAACAACAACAATAGCAGCAAGAACAACAACAACAACAACAACAACAACAACAACAACAACAACAACAACAACCACAACAACAACAACAACCACAACAACCACCACCACCACCACCTCCACATCGCAAAACAGCCCTCCGCCGAGCGGGTCGTCTTCCTCTTGAGCCTGGACAAAATTATGGTGTTGCTGCCACTCCTGTTGATGCTTTTGTAGCTCCTGCTGCTACTGCAGATGTGGAGGACTATTACGAGGATGAGTTTGACCAAAATCAAAACTACGTGCAACCACCAGCACCAGGTCGACGTCATGCATATAATCGCAACGGTAGGGCTGCAACACTACCTCGGGTACGAGATTATGACCATATTCGTAAACTAAAATTGAATATTCCACCGTCTGAGGGCAGATACATTCCTGATGTATATCTGACTTGGGAGTTAGAAACCGAACAACGTTTCACATGCTTACAATATCCTGAGGAAAGACGTGTTGCTATTGTTGTTTGTGAATTCACTAGTTTTGCTTCTGTTTGGTGGTATGAACATTGTAGATTATATCATGATAATATCCCTACTACTTGGGCTACTTTAAAAACTGCTATGCGTACTCCTTGGGTTCCACCATATTATCAACATGAATTACTTCAAAAACTACATCGTTTAAGATAAGGAAACAATTATGTAGAAGAGTATTATCAAGAATTACAAACTGGCATGATTAGATGTGGTATTGTTGAGGATAATGGAGCTATGCTTGCGTGTTTTATGGGTGGATTAAATAAAGAGATTTAGACCATTCTAGCGTATAAGGAGTATAATAACATCACTCATTTATTCCATCTTGCTTGCAAAGCTGAACGTGGAGTGTATGATCGACAGGCATTGGCGTAAACTAATTTTTCCGCAGGTCGATCTTCATCATGGACACCTCATACATCCTCTACTCCCACACGTCCTACTACAACACCACTGACTTCAGCCGCCAATTCCAATTGAGATACAAGAAAACAGGCACAACCACCATCATCTGCTAGAAGTACACCTTCTGGTCCAGCACAGAGCTCTTCTTCATCCATGGCATCAACATGGCAAATACATGATATTATTTGTCGTCATCACAAGGGTGGAGGTCATTATGCGAAAGAATGCCCATCTAAGCGTGTGATGATTGCTACTGAGGACGGTAGGTATGAGTCCGCTAGTGAATATGACGAGGAGACTTTGGCTCTTATTACAAGCGAAGAACACGGTGGAGATGATTCTGATCATGAGATGCAATACATGGCTGCTAAAGATGCTGACATGTATGAAAGTTTAGTTGCTCACCATGTTTTGAGTGTGCAGGCCACACGAAGCTGAGCAAAATCAAAGGCATAATTTGTTCCATACGGGAGTTGTGAAGGAATGCTCTGTCCATGTCATCAACTCCCGTATGGGTAGAGCATTCCTTCTCGATGGAGGTAACGAATGCTCCAAACCGACTGATCTCGGGTAGGGTGTCCCGAACTGTGCGTCTAAGGCTAATGGTAACATGAGGCAGGGGACATGATGTTTTACCCAGGTTTGGGCCCTCTCGATGGAGGTAATACCCTACTTCCTGCTTGATTGATCTTGATGATATGAGTATTACAAGAGTTGATCTACCACAAGATTGTAGAGGCTAAACCCTAGAAGCTAGCCTATGATTATGATTGTCCTTGTCCTACGGACTAAACCCTCCGGTTTATATAGACACCGAAGGGGGCTAGGGTTACACAGAGTCGGTTACAGAGAAGGAAATCTACACATCCAAATATCCAAGCTTGCCTTCCACGCAAAGGATAGTCCCATCCGGACACGGGACAAAGTCTTCAATCTTGTATCTTCATAGTCCAACAGTCCGGCCAAAGTATATAGTCCGGCTGTCCGAGGACCCCTTAATCCAGGACTCCCTCAGTAGCCCCTGAACCATGCTTCAATGACGATGAGTCCGGCGCACATATTGTCTTCGGCATTGCAAGGCGGGTTTCTTCTCCGAATACTCCATAAGAGATTTAGAACACAAGGATCGTGTCCGGCTCTGCAAAACAAATTCCACATTCCACCGTAGAGAGCATAATATTCCACAAATCTAATCTGCTGACAGCTTTTATAGCATGATATCATGCCACGGTTCGGTCATTATTCGAACCGTTTTTCACAACCGGCCATCGCACATATCGCGAAGCGGTTTTAGCGGCACGTCTTGTCGAAGCAGAGTTCGTGTCCCCTTATCACGGGATCCTCATCAATATAGACGTGAGTAGCTCAACCGTGCCATCTAACGTGGCGTTTGGGGAATAAGCGATTTTAGCGGGCAAGTGGGAAGGCACAGGATATTTGCTGCCTTTATAAGGGGATGAGAGTCTTCCCTTTCACCCACGCCCTTCCCTATTCATCCATTCCTTTTCGCTCGAGGCCTAGTTCCCGAGCGTTTCTCTTCTTCGCCCAAAAAGGCTTCCCGAAGATGTCCGGATCTGGAGCAGGAGGCAAGTGGATGGCCTCTACCGTTCGGGAGAAGGACATCAAAAAGCTTCGGGGGGCCGGGTATCTAGCCAAAAGAATTGGCCACAGTCTTCCGACGGCGGGACAGATAGTCCCCACCCTGGAACCCCAAGAGAGGGTGGTATTTCTCCCTCATTTTGTCCGCGGGCTAGGGTTTCCCCTCCACCCATTTGTTTGCGGCGTCATGTACTATTACCAGATTGATTTCCATGATATATCCCCAAATTCCTTTACATCTCGACATTCATAGTCGCATGCGAGGCCTTTCTCCGCGTTCCGCACTTTGGCTTATGGCTAAATGTTTTTAATGTAAAGCCCAAGGTAGTGATCGGCAAGCATGCTGAATGCGGAGGTGCCATGGTGAGCAAGATGCCCAATGTCACATGGCCGACAGGGACTTTCAATGACTTCGTCAAGGAGTCGCAGCAGCAGTGGTTTTACATCACCGAGCCGCGTGGCAAGGAGTGGACCGCCATTCCGGAGTTTAGATCCGGTGCCCCCCTGCGACTTACGTCATGGCATGAGAAGGGCTTGAGCTGGGCTTCGTCTGACGAGCTATCAGAGCTCCGGACACGCGTCCAAGACATGGAAGACAAGAGCATCAAGCTCGTCAATGTAGTCCAGGTGATGTTGGTTCACCGGATTCTACCATGTAAACACCGAGCTTGCAATCTATGGGAGTTCGACCCGGCCAAGCACCAGACCCTGTTAGAGCTCTTTGGCTCTACACACAAGGACATCTGGAAGGTGCTTTTCAAGTCCGGCAAACCGTGGCCGGACTCCACCGAGGACCACAGATACCAACTGTCCCGCCCTGCAAGCTCGGTAAGCAACTGAATGTTTGATAATTCATGCATTCTGTCCGTACATCCTCAGGGAGACGCTTAATGTATTTCCCATCGTTGTTCCTAGGGCTGGGCAAAGAAGGCAGGGCAGATCTACTGTCCTGCCCCTCTGCCAGAAGAACCGGCCAGCCCACTCCTGACGAAGATGCTGGTTCCGGCGCCATATAAAGCGCCGAAGAAAAGGACCGAGAAGGAGGCCAAGAAGACCAGGGGCGCCCTTCGTCGCCGTGGTACCACGGACACAAAATCCGAAGATTCTAATGCCCATTCTTCCTCCAAAGAGGACGGGGAGGAGGAGGACGAATCCCCCGCAAGGGGAAAGAAGAAAAGAATGGCCTCCAGCTCCTTGGAGGCCGATTCACCCAAGAGGGGGAAAACCCTTCTTCAAGAGGAGTCCACCGGCGCCACCGATAGCAGCCCGGAGTGGGATCCCAAGGCCGAGCCCCTGTTGAGCTCGTAAGCATAAAATCCGAACACACACATGCGTCCGTACTTGTCATGCCATCACATTCTAATCTGAGCCGTGCTTTTCTTTTTCAGTTTGGCGAAACCCCGTGCCAAGCAATCCGCGTCGGAGGATCTGCTGGGTTCGGATGCTATGGGGAGCGGGACACCCCTGAAGGCCTCTTCCTCCAAACGTAGGAACAAAACCGAGGTTTTGTCCCAGAAGGACCCAGGCCACAGAGGGGGGGGAGAATCTCGCGAAGGCGGCGCCAGGAGGCCATACTTCTGGGGTCGGTTACACGGGAGAGAAAAATCCCGTGGGTGTCAACGGCGGAGGTCATCTTGAATCCGGACCCAAGCCGGACACGATTCTAGAGACCCATAAGGTCCCCGAGTCCCATCCACCAGCCGCCTCTGTTCAACCAGGGGCGCCGGGTACTTTATTGGCGGCGCTGAAGGGTGCCTCCATCGTTGATGAACACCGTGCCCTCATGGGTGTGGTGATTGAGAAGATTCAGTCCGCTGAGAGTGGACTGAACGAATCCTGTGTCAGCCTCATAAGAGGCTTTGAGGTATGTTTTATGAGTTCTTGGGAGAATTTCATGGTATAGATAGTAGCCCCTGATACACTGTTCAGTGAGAACCGGACAGGAGATCAAATTCATGTTCGCAGGAGACTCACTTGATGATATTTATCACTTCTTTTAATCAGCAGGTATCTGTGGCGACTGCGGCCTCTCAAGCTGCGGAGTATCCGGCCTGAGGCGTAGTCTGAAGCGTGCCAAAGGAGAACTTGGCCAAGTGAAGAGACAGCTGGAGGGTAATCAAGGTATGTAGAAACCTTGTTTATGTAGCACGAAAGGATGAGTGTGCATGATAACAATCTTTTGATAATGTGCTCTAGGGGTGTCGGCCGAAATTGATACCTTGAAGAAGGCTTTGGCCGAGACCGAGAGGAAAGCAGCCGCAGAGTAGGTGCTCCGTGAGAAGCACGAGGCCAGAGTTATTGAGGTTGAGCGAGAGCTTCAAGAGGTCGTCTTGAAATCGAGACCACAGGCGAGTTTAGCAGGGAAAGAATCCGAACTCTCCTAGGCTCGCCAAGCCGCAAGTGATACCCGGGGCAAAGCCCAAGGTGCCCTGAAGGAAATCCAGGAGGCGAGGAAGATTGCGGCTAGTAAGGCTATTTCTATAAAAAGCAAGTATAGGAAATGAGAAAATAAAATTTGACAATCTTGAGTTTTGATGTATACAGGGGTATTTGCGGAGCTGCCGCGCAGCATATCTAATGCCGCCCAATTCTACCGAGTCGAAGGGGGGAATACTACGGATAAGCTCTTCTGGATGCAGTATCTGGCGCCGAATTATCCGGTGCCTTCTCGGATCAGCTGAAGCAGCTGGTCGAGCTGCACAAGGTGGCCGAATTAGCCATGAAGGATTTAATTATCCGGCTGTGGCCTACTGAGCCGATTCCAAGCAGCTACTTTGGGCTCGTGAAGCGTCTTGTAGGTGCCTGCCCTCGACTCAAAGTCATCAAGCGGTCGGTCTGCATAGAGAGTACGTGAATGGCCTTCGCCCGTGCCAAGGTGCATTGGGGAAGATGGATCTTGAGAAAGTGATGACCGAGGGACATGGGGAGGAAGGAGCACCGCAAGCCCGAACTGTATTATGAAGGTGTCTTGAAAGGAGCCCGCCTTGCGGCGGAGCAATGCACCAAGGACATTATATTTCCATGAATACGATCAAGTTTGTCCGTTGTAATATTCGAACAAGAGCATTCTTATCATCTATTGCTTTGTCGTATGAATGTTTTTCATCCTGTGCGGCCGTTGTATATAATAATTCTAAGAGTCGGCCAGTCGTCGGCTTTCGCCCCCATGTAGTGAGTACGGGGGTGTTTGGGATAAACATGAGCACTCTTTATCCCAGTTTTGTGTCCCTAAAGGAGGTGTTCAGCACAGAGAACTAGGCAATCAGACTATAGGGCTTTATCGCTCTCACTTAGCCATAGGAGTTGTTTCGAGGATGGTAGGCGCAACCCCTAGTGTTCGGAAGTCCGCACGAGGGGCTCCATAAGCGCCTGATCGGAGAAGGCCGATCCATCGCACACTGCATTGGTTATAGCATTATGTGGAAGAAATCCTTAAAGATTTTAGAACCTCTCGAACAGCTGTCCAGCTCTCGCTACATCATGACAGTCAGTTTTCGGCTTTCTCTACTGAGGTGCTCGTCTGGAAGAACTGGGACACAATCGCAGTAGTTCTCCCAATGCTACCTTAGCCGATATAGCGAAATGTAAGGTACCAAAACATAGGAGCCGGGCAAACCCAACTATTGACCCAAGACATGATTCGGAGCTGATGCATATAATGCTATAAGTTCGAGGTGCCGAACTACCGTGAAGGTGTTTGGACTTTTTTACCGTAATATGGGCGTGATGAAGCCCCTGGCATATTGAGGCATATCGCGATAAGCGGCCGCCTTTTAACAAAGGAATTTTAAATAAGAAAGAGTAACAGGTGAGCATCATATAAATCCACATGTTGTATTTGAGTAATACGTCAATTCGTATGAGTACAAGTGATGTGATAAAAAGGAATATGATTGCGGAACCTGCTGATACCAGGCGTGCGGGAGTTGTGCTCAGATCCGGGGTGTAGTCGGATGGTTATAGGGGAATATTTAGAGATTCCTTGACGCGCTCGAACTGTTCCCACGCCTTCCATCATAACCTACGTAGAGGTGAACCTGTAAAGAAAATGTAAGAAATGGTTTTGCGCCACCTGGCGGTTGAGCGCAGATGTGGCTTGTTCTATCCTTTTGGGCGTTTTTAATTTATCTCGAGCGAGCGGGCTATCTGTCATGTGATAGTTGGATTCCTTTGGTGGTGTCAGGAGCTTTGCCTTGACTCGAGGTTCGACCGTAAGGTGTCGTTCCTTGTTCTTCTTTGTTAAAGTGGTGGTAGACTCTTGGTAGGGAGGAATTTGTTTGTGCCATTAACCGTGATGACGCCGCGTGGACTGGGCATCTTTAATTTACGGTAGGCATAATGTGGCACCACGTTGAACCGAGCCAATGCGGTTCGTCCGAGCAGTGCCTGCTGGTTGCTACGAAAGGGGACGATGTCGAAGACTAGGTCTTCGGTACGGTGATTGTCCGGAGATCCGAAGACTACTTCCAGTGTGATTGATCCCGTGCAATGGGCCTTTGCACCTGGTATTATACCTTTAAAGGTGGTTTTTGTGGGCTTGATCCTTGAAGGGTTGATGCCCATAGTGCACTGTGTCCTGGTAAAGCAGGTTCAGGCTACTGCCTCCGTCCATGAGGACTTGTGTGAGGTGGAATCCATCAATGATGGGGTTGAGGACCAATGCGGCTGAACCGCTATGACGGATACTAGTAGGGGTGGTCCCTGCGATCGAAGGTGATCGGGCAAGAGGACCATGGGTTGAACTTTGGGTCGATTGTATAAACCTCCCTTAGTGCACGTTTCCACTTGGGAATGTGGCTTGCGCGTATCATATTCACCGTTTTCACCTGGGGAGGGAATTTCATCTTTCCTCCTATATTCGGTGATTGGGGCTCTTCGTCGTCGTTGTCGCTTTGAGACCCCTTCCCCTTGTTTTCGGTGTCTGACCTGCCAGCTTGTCTGAAGATCAAGCATTCTCTATTGGTGTGGTTGGCTGGTTTTCCAGGGGTGCCATGAATTTGGCATGGACGGTCGAGTATGCAGTCAAAACTGGATGGGCCTGAATTGTTTTTGTTGAATGGTTTTTTCTGCTGACCGACCTTGGAGCCGCTGAATCCGGCATTGACTGACGTGTCTTCGGCATTATCGCCGTTTTTGCGGCGCTTGTGTTTGTTGCGCCGTGATTTGTCGTTGCTATCTTTAGCTTTCAATGTGCCTGGATTGCTTGCTGTATTGTTGCTACGGGCCAGCCAGCTATCCTTGCCGTCTGCGAGTCATGAGTGTTGTGAGCTGCCACGGACTTTGGCTTTTCCTGACCGAGATGTCGGGCAAGCCATTCGTCACGGATGTTATGTTTAAAGGCCGCTAGGGCTTCGGCATCTGGACAGTCAACAATTTGGTTCTTTTTGGTTAGGAACCGGGTCCAAAGTTTCCTGGATGACTCTCCGGGCTGTTGGGTTATGTGACTTAGGTCATCAGCATCCGGTGGGTGCACGTAAGTGCCCTCAAAGTTATCAAGGAATGCGTCTGCTAGGTTCTCCCAATTCCCGATGGAGTTTGCCGGCAAGCTATTCAGCCAATGCCGAGCCAGTCCCTTTAGTTTAGTGGGAGGTACTTGATGGCATGTAGATCATCTCCGCGGGCCATGTGAATGTGAAGAAGAAAAATCTTCTATCCATACCGCGGGGTCTATGGTGCCATCGTATGATTCAATGTTCACGGGTTTAAATCCTTTCGGGAATTCATGATCCATTACTTCATCAGTGAAGCATAGGGGATGTGCGGCGCCTTTGTGTCGGGCTTCATTGCGTTCGGCCCGGCCGGATATGGTAGTGTATCTGGCGTGACGATTCTTGTCACGCGTTGGGGCACGTCCTCGTGATCCGTAGATCGATCTTGACTGTCCTTCTTTGTTTTCTAATACATCTCGCTGGTTCTTCGTGTAGCCCCGGGCCTTGGTATTATCATTTGATTGGCGGCGGGGTGCGGTTTGGACTTCGGGCTGGTACGCCGTTTTGTCGCGACCGCGGGGTGGCCGGTCAGCCGCATCATGCGCTGGTAGTGTGGGCTTTAAAGCCTCCTCCTCGAGTTGAGGTAGCAGCCTGCGCTTTGGGTAGCTTTTGCTAGGGCGTTCGAGTCCGTATTCTTCGGCAGCGGGACCTCGGTCCATCATCGATTAGCAGATCTTGATCAGCTTGGAGCTGTTGCTGATTTTTCTTCAGGCTTTTTGCAGTGGCTATAAGCCGGCGTGTGAAGCGCTCCTGCTTGATGGGATCCTCCGGTATGACGAATTCTTCGTCGCCAAGGCTCACTTCGTCTTTGAAGAGAGGCATGTAATTATCGTCCTCTGATTCTCCATCAGTTTCCTATTCTTTAGGGCTAGCTTGCCCATCCTCTTGCTCGGCCTGCTCGAATCTTGGCTGGGCAGGATTATCTTCGTCTTCGGCACCATCTGGATTGTTATCTCTTGTGCCAGCATCGCTATTTTTGCTATGGCGGGGCTTAGAGCGGCGCCGATGGCGCTGGTGTCTAGATTGCTTCCCCAAGGGGTTATCTTCCGTTGCCTCATTGCCATTGTTTTCTTTAGGGGTGTCCACCATATAAATATCATATGATGAGGTGGCGGTCCAGCGCCCTGTAGGCGGTGGTTCCCATTCTTCTCCTGCATCTCGTCCATACCGTCGATGTCTTCGGAGTCGAAGTCAAGCACGTCGGTTAAATCATTGACAGTGGCTATAAAGTGGGTGGTGGGTGGGGGACGAATTTCTTCGTCGTCTGCTCCCCACTCGAGCCGGACATAGTTGACCAGAATCTCGACAGGGCGAGACCTTAATGAGTTTAGCACATCACCCAGGGGTGAGTGGTGAAAGATATCCGCGATAGTGAACTCCATGATGGGTGCCCAATCTGATTTGATAGGCACGGACGCACGCGGTTCGGATCCTGCAACCGGAGACGAGTCCGAGGGTCCGATAATGACACTCTCACAAGAGGTGGGATCGGTGTTCGGCTCTGACGCCGATGACTGTACGACCTCCATGGCGGAGTCTATCCACCCGTCCTCGGAAGGCACGATTTGCTCCGGATTAATTCCCGGCGCCAACGCGGGTGTGATCTCCCGAATACCGTCCGACGGCAGATCAAAGTCATGTCCATCGTGACTGCTCGGCGCACCTGTCATGGGCTCGAATCCATCGAAGATCAAGTCTACGCGGATGTCGGCAGTATAGTTTAAGCTTCCAAACCCAACCTGATGGCCAGGGGCGTAGCTATCTATATGCTCCAGATGGCCAAGCGAGTTGGCCCGCAGTACGAAGCCGCCGAATATGAAGATCTGTCTGGGAAGGAAAACCTCCGCCTAGACAGCATCGTTCAAGATGATCGAGGGATCCATCAAGCCTTATCGCGACGACACAGTGGAACTCTCAATGAAAGCACCAATGTCGGTGTCAAAACCGGCGGATCTCGGGTAGGGTGTCCCGAACTGTGCGTCTAAGGCTAATGGTAACAGGAGGCAGGGGACACGATGTTTTACCCAGGTTTGGGCCCTCTCGATGGAGGTAATACCCTACTTCCTACTTGATTGATCTTGATGATATGAGTATTACAAGAGTTGATCTACCACAAGATCGTAGAGGCTAAACCCTAGAAGCTAGCCTATGATTATGATTGTCCTTGTCCTACGGACTAAACCCTCTGGTTTATATAGACACGGAGGGCTAGGGTTACAGTCGATTCTGAGAAGAAATCTATACATCCAAATATCCAAGCTTGCCTTCCATGCAAAGGAGAGTCCCATCCGGACACGGGGCGAAGTCTTCAATCTTGTATCTTCATAGTCCAACAGTCCGGCCAAAGTATATAGTCCGGCTGTCCGAGGACCCCTTAATCCAGGACTCCCTCAGTACCCACACAAGCATGTTCATTATTACTTGGTAGACCATGGCAATTCGATAAAAATTATGTAGACCATGGTAGAAACAATCACTATACTCTTGTTCATAAGGATAAACATATTACTTTGCTTCCTATGACTCCTGATTCCATTTTGAAAGATGATATTAATTGTGCTATTAAAGCAAAACAGGAGCAAACTAAGAGTGAAAATCAGATAGTGGCAAAAGAATTTGAGCAACAAATGAAACCTAATAATAAACAAACTAGTGTTGCTTTTAAAATTAAATTGAAAAGTGGATGTTTACTTGCCACCAAATCTGATATTGATGATCTAGATTGTAGCAAATCTGTTTGCTATGCTGTTGTGTGCAAAGAGGCATTATTTTCATTCGAGGACGTGCCTTCCTCTTTGCCTCCTGTTGTCACTAACATTTTGCAGGAGATTGCTGACGTCTTTCCACAAGACGTGACACCGGGATTACCACCTATTGAGGGATTGAGCATCAGATTGATTTAATTCCCGGTGCATCACTACCCAACCGTGCACCACATCGTACCAATCCAGAGGAGATGAAGGAGATTATGTGTCAAGTGCAGGAGCTGCTCGACAAAGGTTATATCCGCGAATCTCTTAGTCCTTGTGTTTTTCCTATTATACTAGTGCCAAAAAAGGATGGTACGTCGTGTATGTGTGTTGATTGTTGTCGGATTTCGGGTTCCGGTAGACCATTGAGGTTCGAACACTGGGGTGCGCGGAGATTCTACCCTCTGCCGGCTCGCTCCTCGCCGAGTTGCTAGGACCTAAACTACCAAACTGAACAGCACAAGAGACACAAGATTTATACTGGTTCAGGCCACCAATGTGGTGTAATACCCTACTCCAGTGTGTGGTGTGGTGGATTGCCTCTTGGGCTTGATGATGAGCAATACAAAGGGAGATCAGCCTCGCGAGGGTCTGTTCTTGGCTGGTGCGACGAACTGCTAGGGGGAGTTCAGTCACCTCTCTCTCTGTGTGTGTGTCTTCCTATCCTTGTTCTCTTTATCAGGTCTCGCCCCCTCTACCCAAGGGGTGGATAGTCATATTTATAGGCAAAGGCCCTGGGCCTCTTCCCAAATATTGAGCGAGAAGGGCGCCAACAATTGGCCATTTTGAAGGGGAACAGCGGGTACACTTATCCTGACTAAAGTTGGTCCTCGCTTTGTCAAAGGCTCTAGTGATGGCCTTGGCTTGGGCTCCTGATGACTTCCTTCCAGCCGTTGGGCTGGTCTTGGTCTTGTTGCACGAAATGGGCGCCTTTGCTTGATGCTCTCGCTGCGCTTGCTCCTTTGCACCAAATAGGAAAGGAGGACCTTTGCTTGGCTGGCGCCCGGGCGCCCTTGGTAAATCATGGCTTGCATCATGGGCACCTCGCGAGGTACCTGCCTTGAACTCTCCGCCCCCTCATGAGCCAGCTGGCGAGGCCGTGCACGAGAAGCTCCTTGTCGTCCACCCCACGAGGCTTGGCCCCTCGCGAGGGTCTTGAGCTTGCGTTGATGAAGATGGGCTGTGCTGGGCCCCCTTTGAGCCACACCGCAGGCCGCATGCAGGCAAGTCTGGGGACCCCGTTCCCGGAAACGCCGACAGTAGCCCAGACCTGGCGCGCCCGACTTAGCTGGTGAGGCGAAAGGGCAAGTCTTGAGCGTCATGAGCCCTAACAGCTCTGACCTTAGGCGCCAGCGTGGCGGTTGATTGGATGGGGGCGACTCCGCTTCCCCACGACGCCTTGGCAACCGCACGGATTCGACAGGTCCCTGCATGCCAAGCGGGTCATGATTACCTGCGATCATGGAGGTCGATGGTTGGCCTTTGCCGGCTATAAGTAAGGAACGGCATGCGCCCTTCCAGCCTATCCCCTCTTGCTTCCCCTTCTTCTCCATGGCTCCACCAAGGAAGTTTTCGGCCACAGAGAATGGGAAGGCCCGCCAGGCCGAGTCTTCCTCTCCCCCGCCCAAGAACGGTCGGGGTCGCCCTCGCAAGCATCCTGTGGCCTCCACGGCGGTCCCCCGTGGTCGCGGAGGTGGCTCTCAGCGCGGCGACGAGTGGCTGGCCATGGTCGGTGGGCGTGCCCCGACCGTGCGACCCCCGAGGCCGCGCC
The DNA here is from genome assembly GCA_021437245.1 of Aegilops speltoides. Lineage (NCBI taxonomy): Eukaryota > Viridiplantae > Streptophyta > Magnoliopsida > Poales > Poaceae > Aegilops > Aegilops speltoides. The sequence continues at coordinate 284,712,636 of CM038143.1, read as the reverse complement.
TCCACGCTGCGGAGGTGCTGCCGGAGTTCATGGTGTGGGCGGTAGAGCCGTCCGTCAGCTCCCTCGCTTCCTCCTGGGTGAGCTCCCAGATGGCGCCCTGGGTGGCCTCTGGCTCCAGGCGGATGGCTGCTGCAGCCGGGCTTCGTGGGCTTCTCTGGAGGTCTCTCTCTGAGGAACCTGTTCGACCAGGGTGGCGGAGCGTTTGCTTTCATGTGTGATCTCCGCCGCCGGTGCTCCCTGCACTTCAAGTCTGACGGCGACTACACCCTCTCGTGAGGTGTTTGGGAAAGATAGTCGCCGCATGGGGTGCTGCCACGAGGCGGCGATCGCGGCGGGAATAAGCCCGGTGTGGGCGAGAGAGGCGTGGCGGGCGGCTGGCGGCGCCGTGACTCCTCAAGCTTCACCAGCTCTTATTGGGCGGTGACTCTTCTACCGGTGACGCGGCCAGCCTCCACGCCGCGCGCTGCTTGGAGGGTGGCAGCGGTTACGCTCGCCGTCGTGCCCGGTGAAGCACGAGAGAGTCGCCCTAAGCTCGGGCGGCTCGAGTCTTCAAGAGGGCGGCGGGGCGTGCTTCACCTGCTTTTGTACTTTTCCTTTCTTTTTATCCTGCGCAAAAAGACAGCAATGTGTGGCCCCGTGGGGGCGCGTTTGGGTTAATGTCGTCAATCATTGTACTACTTTTGTTATCCCGGTATTGTACCTTTCCGTTGTATGCCCATTCTCAAGTAATCCCTAGCCTCGGTCGTAGGGGCGATCGACCCGGGCCCTGTATTCGCGTCGTGATGCCCGTGAGGCATGGCCCGGAGGGGTGCTCTGGTAGTAGACCCGGGCCGTGAAACTTGAGCGATAGGGGCAAGAACGCTCGCGAGGGCTCCTGGGGCTTCCGCCTCGCGAGCCCCCGTGCAAGAGAAATCGAGGCTGGAGAGCGAAAGAAGCCGAAGAACCACAGGTCAAAAAGCAGCGATAATTTCGATAAAAACTCCAAATGGGAATGAACTAGCCAACTGCAGAAAGCAAATGAAAAAGCCGCGTCCGGCACCTAGTCTAGTCTTCAACGTCTTCTCACCAGCGCGGAGCTAAGTGCTGCCACTGGGCGTGGGAGGGAGCCCCAGGGCCTGAGGCCGGCACCCCTGAGACTCCGGGGCGTGTACAGCCCCAACTCATTATTATGTGAGAGTGTCACGGGCGGCGAGCTTCACAGGCGTTGGCTTTCTTCATAGGCTCCGGGCCTTTCTTCGGGGAAGCAAGCTTCACGGGTGTTGGCCCTCTTCACAGGCTCCGGGCCTTTCCAAAACGCGACAGCTTCACAAGCATTCGCCTTCTTCAGAGGCTCTGGGCCTTTTCCAAAAAGTTGAGCTTCACAGGCATTCGCCTTCTTCACAGGCTCTGGGCCTTTTCAGGGGTAAAACCTCCGGAGGTGCTGGATGTTCCACGCGTTTTGTACAGGTACTCCCTCCTGAGTCTCCAAGTGCAGGCCGGGCACGAAACATGAACAACCTTGAGCGGGCCCTCCCACATAGGAGAGAGCTTATGCAGTCCCTCCTCAGAGAGGACCAGCCGAACACGAGGTCCCCTACCTCGAGGGTCCTAGGGCGGATGTTGTGGCATGGTATCGCCGGGCGCTTTCTTGGTACCTCGCCGCTCATGTGCTGCTTCTCGGCAGCGCTCCTCCCGACAAGGTCCGTCCCCCGTATGGCGTCCTGCAGCGTCTCATCGAACGCCAGGACCCGCGCGGATCGACGCCTGACCTCATGAGGGAGGACCGCTTCGGCTCCGTAGACCAGGAAGAAGGGGGTCTCTCCAGTTGTCTTGGTCGCAGTTGTGCGGATGGACCACAACACGGACTGAAGCTCATCATACCAGCCTCTGCCGCAGGCCTCTAGTTTTTTCTTGAATGTCCTGGTCTTGAGGCCCCTCAGGACCTCCGCATGGGCCCGCTCGGCCTGGCCGTTGCTTCGGGGGTGCGCCACTGAAGCGAAGCATATCTGTGTCCCAAGGTTAGCACAATATGTTTTGAAAAGGTTACTGGTGAACTGCGAACCGTTGTCAGTGATGATGCGGTTCGGCACTCCGAACCGGTTCACGATGCCCTTGATGAACTTAACCGCAGAACCAGCAGGGATGGTGCGGACGGCCTCGACTTCGGCCCACTTGGTGAACTTGTCCACGGCGACGTAGAGGTAGCGATAGCCCCCTGGCGCCCGAGGAAAAGGGCCCAGGATGTCCAGCCCCCAGACCACGAATGGCCAAGTGAGGGGGATGGTTTGCAGACCTCCTGCCGGCTGGTGGATCTGCTTGGCAGGCCTCACAAGCCTTCACAAGCTCAACAGCGTCATTGGCCTTGATGGGCCAATAAAACCGCTGCGAAGCATGCTTGCCGCGAGGGTCCGTGACGATGAATGATGCCCACAGTCTCCACCGTGTATGTCTACCAGCAGTTCCTTCCCTTGTTCCCTAGTGATGCAGCGCAGGGACACATCGTTCGGTCATTTTCCGTAGAGCTCTCCATGCATGATGCAGTACGTTGTGGCTTGCCGCGCCACACGCTCTGCCTCCTCCTCCTTCTCCGGCAGGGTCCCTTGCGTTAAGTAACTCCTGAGCTCTGTGATCCAGCACCCCTCTTGAGGTTCCATCGTCAGGAGCAGGTGTCCTCCTGAGGCCGACCCAGTGTGGGGCTCCCGAGGCAGTGGTGAGAGAGCTCCACCGAGGTTGTCTTGTGCTTGACAATGGTGGCTGGGTGAAGGCTTGAAGAGCCGTTCCTCAAAACGCCAGTTCTGGGGCAACCTCACGGAGGTTCGTTTAGCGATGTCGTCGGCCTCTTGATTAGTGCCGCGGGGCACGTCTTGCAGCTCAACCCCAGGCTGTTTCTCCATCCTGCGGACCTCCATAAGGTAGGCCTCCATGTGCTCATCTCTTGGCTTGTACACCTTGTTGGAGAAATTGGCGAGGCTGCGAATCGCCCTTGATAGTAAGGCAGCTTCACTCCCGAGGCGTGGCGGCCTTGAGCCCTTCTCGATCCCTCGTACTCTGCTATATTGTTGGAGACCTTTTCACCCTGCTGGAAACAGAGCTGCACGACGTAGTAGAGCTTGTCCTGAGTGGGAGATATGAGCACCGCCCCAGCTCCGGCGCCCTGCCTGGAGAACGCTCCGTCAAAGTACATGACCCAGCCTTCTGGCGCCTCACTTCCTGGGGAGAGGGATCGATCCTCTCCGGCCCTGAGGCCCGGTGCCTCTGTCCATTCGGCCACGAAATCTACCAGCGCGGCCCCCTTGATGACTCTGGTCATGCTGAATTTGAGCTGGAATGCATGCAATTCAATATTCCACTCAGCGACCCTTCCGGCTGAATTGGGGTTCCTGAGCACCCTCTCCAGGGGGTATGCCGAGACAACCTTGATTGGATGACCCTGGAAGTAGTGCCGCAGCTTGCGCGGAGCCACCAGTAGCGCGAGGAGGAGCTTCTGCGGCATTGGGTACCGTGCCCTCGCATCCCGTAACACTTGTCTTGTGAAGTACACCGGGTGCTCGACGAGGCTAGGGGCGTCAGTGCTGGTGGCGTCCTCCGGAAGCCGTGGTGCCTCCTGAGGTGGCGGAGCCTCCAGAAGCTGGGTGCCTGGAAGGAGGGCCTCTCCCGCCCCCGGTGCGCTCTGCTGCGACGGTTGATCTTCTTCAGTCATGGTGGTGGCTTCTGCGAGCTCCTTTTGATTCAACCTTGCCTTCACTCGGGTGGCTGCCATGGTCTTGGCCCGACGCTCCTCTCTAACTGCCACCAGGGCTGCGCTAGCGGAGTAGGGAGTGGTGGCGAGGTAGAGTACCAAGGGCTCCTGAGGGCGCGGGGCCACCATCACTAGAGGGCTGGTTAGGTACCTCTTGAAATCTTGGAGCATGTGTCGGCCTCTTGATCCATTGAAGGGCCCTTTCTCTTCATCGGTGGAAGAAAGCGCGCGCCGCTCCCCAATCGGGAGATGAAGCCCAGCGCCATCACGCGCCCGTGAGCTCGCATTTCACGAGGGTCTTTGGTGGGCTCATGTCCTCAACTGCCTTGACCTTTTCTGGGTTGGCCTCGATGCCTCGGTGGGATATGAGGAAACGTAGGAGCTTGCCCAAGGGAACTCCAAACACACACTTCTCCGAGTTGAATCGCATGCTCACTGCGTTGAGGCTCGCGAAGGTTTCCTCCAGGTCTTGTATCAAGGTCTTGGCCTCGCGAGACTTCACTACGATGTCATCGACGTAAGCCTCCACATTCTTCCCGAGCTGCGGGCCCAAGGTGATGTGCATGAGCCGCTGGAAGGTTGCCCCCGCGTTGCGCAGTCCGAATGGCATGCACGTATAGCACTACACCCCACACGGGGTTAGGAAGGCCGTCTTCTCCACGTCTTCCACCGCCATTTTGATCTGGTGATACCCGGAGAAGGCATCCAAGAAGCATAATAGGTCACACTTGACGGTGGAATCAACGATCTGGTCGATGCGAGGGAGCGGGAACGGATCTTGCGGGCATGCTTTGTTGAGGTTGGTGTAGTCGACACACATGCATTCCTTTCCTCCCTTCTTTGGCACAACCACGGGGTTGGCCAGCCAATCCGGGTATCGGACCTCGCAAATAACCCCTGCGGCTTCTAGCTTGCGAGTCTCTTGGACGATGAAGGCCTGCTTTTCAGTGGACTGCCTCCTGCATATACGCTTCACGGGGCGCTTGCGTTGGGACACACGTTGAGGTGGTGCTCGATTCGCCCGTGGGATCCTGCCACCGATCGGGCTCCCGGCGAACACCTTCTTGTTTGCACGCAGGAACTTGACCAGGGCTTCCTCCTGCTCGGGCTTGAGGTTGGCGCCTATGGTGAAAGTGGCGTTAGTGGACCCGTCCTCGTCGACAGGTATCTGCTTGGTCTCTGCCTTGTCTTGGGTGAACAACTGCTTCTTCTTGGTCGGCGCAGCCCCCTTGGGCATGGGGGTTTCCGCACTGGCGGGCCGCGCCGCCGCCGCTGTCTTGAGGGCGAGCTTGAGCACTCGCAGCGCACCTTCGGTGTCCCCAGGCACGGTGAGGACGCCGTTGCTCCCGGGCATCTTCATGAGGTTGTACCCCGGGTGAGTCGCGGCCATGAATTTGGCCAATGCTGGATAGCCAAGGATGGCATTGTAGGGGAGGCCGATGGGGGCGATGTCAAAGTCGACCAGCTCCGTGCGGAAGTTGTCGTAGGTGCCGAAGGTCACCGGAAGCTGGATCTGTCCCAAGGTCTTTGGGCGACCTGCCTCCTCGCCGAGAAAGGCCGGTGGGCTGCGGCCGCTCGAGTATCTGAGAGGAGGTTGCGGCCTCAGCGAGACACGTTGAGGCCAGCGCCGCCGTCGATGAGGTCTGGTGATGGCCACTGGCGGATGGTGGGTGTCGCGAGCATGGGGGCGCACCGAGCGGTCGAGTTGGTGGGGTGGTCCCAGTCGAAGTCAGCCCGGCCGGCGGCTCCGTCGCCCAAGGGAGCCTTGCAGCGTGGAGGCAGCGCCGACCAGCGAGACGAATAACAGCGTGGCGGTGGAGGGCGGCGCTGCGAGCCGCCAGAGGGCCGCGACGACCGAAGGAGCCGGCGCAACGGGGTGGGTGATGAAGAAGCTGCGCGGCTCCTCCCCAGAGGTCGCTGGGGAGCACAGGGGTGATGCTTGCTGCCCGTTCCCCGCCAGGCCGGTGGCGGTGTTGACGGCGAGCGACGGGGAACGACGAGGGCGCCCGCCAGCAGGAGCCATCTGGGCGACATGGGAAGCGAAGGCGGCTTGGCGCTCGGCGCAAGCCCGACGAGCGTCAGACATGGATGCGATGGTCGGAGAAGAGAGACGACGGAAGGCAAATTCCGGCGCACCCCTACCTGGCGCGCCAAATGTCGGATTTCGGGTTCCGGCAGACCCTTGAGGTTCGAACACTGGGGTGCGCGTGGAGATTCAACCCTCTGCCGGCTCGCTCCTCGCCGAATCGCTAGGACCTAAACTACCAAACTGAACAGCACAAGAGACACAAGATTTATACTGGTTCAGGACACCATTGTGGTGTAATACCCTACTCCAGAGTGTGGTGTGGTGGATTGCCTCTTGGGCTTGATGATGAACAATACAAAGGGAGATCAGCCTCGCGAGGGTCTGTTCTTGGCTGGTGCACGAACTGCTAGGGGGAGTTCAGTCGCCTCTCTCTCTCTCTATGTGTGTCTTCCTATCCTTGTTATCTTTATCAGGTCTCTCCCCCTCTACCCAGGGGGTGGCTAGTCCTATTTATAGGCAAAGGCCCTGGGCCTCTTCCCAAATATTGAGCGGGAAGGGCGCCAACAATTGGCCATTTTGAAGGGGAACAGCGGGTACACTTATCCTGACTAAAGTTGGTCCTCGCCTGTCAAAGGCTCTGGTGATGACGCCGGCTTGGGCTCCACAATGACTTCCTTCCAGCCGTTGGGCTGGTCTTGGTCTCGTTGCACCGAAATGGACGCCTTTGCTTGATGCTCTCGCCTGCGCTTGCTCCCTTTGCACCAAAGAGGAAAGGAGGACACTGCGCGGGCTGGCGCCCGACTGGCGCCCTTGGTCGTCATGGCTTGCGTCATGGGCACCTCGCGAGTACCACCTTGAACTCTCCACCCCTCATGAGCCAGCTGACGAGGCCGTGCTCGAGAAGCTCCTTGTCGTCCGCCCGTGAGGCTTGCCCTCGCGAGGTCTTGAGCTTGCGTTGATGAAGATGGGCTATCTTTGGGCCCCTTTGAGCCACGCCAGAGGCATGCAGCGAGCAAGTCTGGGACCCCGTTCCCGAACGCCGACAATTGTAGAGGCATTAATAATATTACTATTCGTTATCATCATCTGAAAGCACATTTGCTCCCTGGGTGGTTTTGGTAATTAATGACAACATACTTTGTGGTTGGACTAATGCTTTTATCAAGTATGTTTCAGAAATTCAATCACATTGGCATGGCGAAAGGATGAAGAGGTGGACCCTCAAAATGCTAAGGCAAGCATTGGCAAAAGCTCAAGACTCCATTTTTGGTTTAGTGATCCAAGATCACATTGAGTCCATAGGAAAGCCAATACTATTAAAGGGGATGAGGTTATGATGATGATCCGGTTGCTCAAAGTGCTTAGTGATACATCTCCTAAACTATCGGCAACTCTCACGCCATATACACTCATAAGTAATCTCGGTCCCACCGATATTCCAAACTTCGATCACACCGAGATGAACCACCTCAGCCATATAGCCAAACCCTAGAAATCTCGGATTTTCCGATTCGAACTTCGGTCTCACGAAACTTGAGTATCAAGCTTCAGTAACATACGTCATCAAATCGGTGTCACCGAGATGATGAAGTCGGTCCCACCGAGATTGGCAAGCTCTGTCTTTACGTGTCGGACTAACCGAGTTTGTATTTTCGGTCCCACGAAAATCCCAACGTTCACATGATTTGAACTTTCGGTCTCACCGAGTTGTCAACTTCGGTCTCACCGAGATTGGTCAAATGTGTATAGCAGTTGGATTTTGTGTGGAGGCTATAAATACCCTCCACCCCCTCTTCATTAGGAGAGAGAGCCATCGAGAAAGTACTACCACTCCTACCTTACATTTACGAGAAGAGAACTACCTACCCTTGTGTTGAGATCAAGTTGCTCCACTCCCACCATCTGAAGCTTGATCTCTAGCCTTCCCAAGTTGCTTTCCACTCAATCCTTTCTTCCACCACAGCCAAATCGGTGAGGAGAGTTGAGTGTTGGGGAGATTATCATTTGAAGCACAAGAGCAAGGAGTTCATCATCATCAACACCATCTATTACCTTTTGGAGGGTGGTGCCTCCTAGATTGGTTAGGTGTCGCTTGGGAGCCTCCGTCGAGATGTGGAGTTGAACCAAGAAGTTTGTAAGGGCAAGGAGATCGCCTACTTCGTGAAGATCTACCCCGAGTAAGGCTAGCCCTCCGTGGGCGTAGGCCATGATGGAATAGACAAGGTTGCTTATTCGTGGACCCTTCGTGGGTGGAGCCCTCCGTGGACTCTCGCAGCCATTACCCTCCGTGGGTTGAAGTCTCCATCAACGTGGAAGTACGATAGCACCACCTATCGGAACCACGAGAAAAATCTCCGTGTCTCCAAATTGCGTTTGATCTTCTCCACTTCTCTTTACTACTTGTGCAATTTACTTTCCGCTGCCCATACTCTAGAATTGCATGTGTAGTATGCTACTTGACTTGTGTGATATGCAAAATCTGCCAAAATCTGTCCTTTGTCAAAAGGCATAATTTTTATCTTGTCGAGTAGTCTAATCACCCCCCCTCTAGACACTCTCACCTTCTTCGATCCTACATCATCCTATTCCTAGGATAGATGATATGCTTGATGAATTGAGTGGCTCTACAATATTCTCCAGAGTTGATTTGCGTAGTGGATACCATCAAATTCGTATGAAATTGGGAGATGAATGGAAAACAACATTTAAAACTAAGTTTGGATTATATGAGTGGGTAGTCATGCCTTTTGGGTTAACTAATGCACCTAGTACTTTCATGAGATTAATGAACGAAGTTTTACGTGCTTTCATTGGACGATTTGTGGTAGTCTATTTTTATGATATGCTGATTTAGAGCAGATCTTTGGAGGAACATTTGGAACACTTACGTGCTATTTTTACTGCTCTATGTTATGCACGTTTGTTTGGTAACCTTGGGAAGTGCATCTTTTGCATCAACCGAGTATCTTTTCCTTGGCTATGTTGTTACTCCACAGGGAGTTGAAGTTGATAAAGCCAAGATGGAAGCTATTGAGAGTTGGCCGCAACCCAAAATGTCACACAAGCGAGGAGTTTTCTTGGCCTCACTGGATTCTATAGGCGTTTTGTGAGAGATTTCAGCACCATTGCTGCACCTCTCAATGAGCTTACAAAGAAGGATGTGCCTTTTGTTTGGGGTTCCGCACAGGAAGAAGCCTTCACGGTATTGAAAGATAAGTTGACACATGCTCCTTTACTCCAACTTCCTGATTTCAATAAGACTTTTGAGCTTGAATGTGATGCTAGTGGAATTGGATTAGGAGGTGTGTTATTATAAGATGGAAAACCGGTTGCATACTTTTCAGAAAAATTGAGTGGCCCTAGTCTGAACAATTCTACTTATGATAAAGAATTATATGCTCTTGTTCGGACTTTAGAAACATGGGAACAATATTTATGTCCCAAAGAATTTGTTATACATTCTGATCACAAATCTTTGAAACATATTAAAAGTCAAGCCAAACTGAATCATAGACATGCTAAATGGTTTGAATTCATATAGACTTTTCCTGATGTTATTAAACACAAGAAGGGTAAACAAAATGTTATTGCTAATGCATTGTCTTGTCACTATATTGTGCTTTCACAACTTGACTTTAAAATATTTGGTTTGAAGACCATCAAAGATCAATATGTGCATGATGCTGATTTTAGAGATGTAATGTAGAATTGTCAAGAAGGAAGAACATGGAACAAGTTCATCGTTAATGACGGATTTGTGTTTCGTGCTAACAAGCTATGCATTCCAGCTAGCTCCGTTCGTATTTTGTTGTTGCAGGAGGCACATGGAGGAGGATTAATGGGACATTTTGGCGTGAAGAAAACAGAGGATATACTTGCTACACATTTGTTTTGGCCAAAGATGAGACGGGATGTTGAGCGTTTTGTTGCTCGCTGCACTACATGTCAAAAAGCTAAGTCACGACTCAATCCTCATGGTTTATATATGCCTTTGCCTGTACCTAGTGTTCCTTGGGAGGATATATCTATGGATTTTGTTTTAGGATTATCTCAAACAAAGAAGGGGAGGGATAGCATATTTGTTGTCGTGGATAGATTTTCAAAAATGGCACACTTCATACCATGTCATAAAAGCGATGCTGCTGCTAATGTTGCTGATTTATTGTTTCATGAAATTATTCGCTTGCATGGTGTGCCAAATACTATTGTTTCAGATCATAATACTAAATTTCTTAGCCACTTTTGGAGATGTTTATGTGCTAAGTTGGGGACTAAACTGCTTTTTAGTACTACATGTCACCCCGAAACTAATGGACAAATTGAGGTAGTCAATAGGACATTGTCTACTATGCTTAGGGCTGTTTTCAAGAATAACAAGAAAATGTGGGAAGAATGCTTGCCTCATATTGAATTTGCTTATAATCATTCGCTGCATTTTAGTACTAAGATGTGCCCTTTTGAAATTGTGTATGGTTTCCTACCTCATGCACCTATTGATTTGTTACCTCTTCCATCTTCAGAGAAGGTTAATTTTGATGCTAAACAATGTGCTAAATTGATATTAAAAATGCATGAGTTAACTAAGGAAAACATTGAGCGTATGAATGCCAAATATAAACTTGCTGGAGATAAAGGTAGAAAACATGTCGTGTTTGCACCTGCAGATCTTGTTTAGTTACATTTGCGTAAGAATAGATTTCCTAATTTTTCCAAATCAAAGCTAATGCCATGTGTTGATGGTCCTTTTATGGTGTTAGAGGAAATAAATGATAATGCATATAAACTTGAGCTGCCTGCAGATTTTGGGGTTAGTCCCTTTACAATTGCAGATTTGAAGCCTTATTTGGGTGAGGAAGATGAGCTTCCGTCAAGGATGACTTCATTTCAAGAAGGGGTATGATGAGGACATCCATACCATTGCTACACCCATATCCCCTGCTGCTATCCATACTGGACCAATTACTAGAGCTCGCGCACACTAATTGAATTACCAGGTTGAAAGAGCAATCATGCCCTTACATCATGTTTTGATGTTGATGACAATATACATATAGGGGACTAACAATGGTTGTTAAGTAAATCTCAGGTGTTAGTCCCCGGTTCATCAAAGTGTGTGGATCAAGAGCATACAAAGTGTATTACTCAAGGATGAAGCATAAAAATTGATTTCATATTTGTTTTCTTGAGTATAGGATCCCGCACTATTAAGAGGGGATTGGTAGGGTTAGTGAAAGACTTGCTCAAGCTACAATAATTCCTAGCTTCAATAAAAACTTAGGGTCACACAAAAATACTTTGGTGCACATGTCTTTTTGCTCCCATGCCGGATGTCCGGGCTGCCATCCGGATGTCCGGCTCACTGCTGTTTAGACACAAGTAGGACTGCACGTTCATGCCGGATGTCCAGGCTGCACCCCGGATGTCCGGGACTCCCAGCCATGCCGGATGTCCGAACTTTTCCCTGGATGTCCGGCTCCCTGTCATCCCGACTCCAGTAGGTTTCCACATTGTTGCCAGACGTCCGGGCTTCGCCCCGGATGTCCGGGCCTTCCCGTGTTGCCGGATTTCCGGGCTTTACCCCGGATGTCTGGCCCCTCTGTTTTTATCCATGCCCTATGTTCTTCAAGTGCCTCGCCAGCCCGGATGTCTGGCCTGCCCATTCACTTGTGCTGCAACAGCCACATTTGTGCTCACAATATATATAGCCCTTCTTCCCCACGGGAGAAGGCTGACCACTCACTTTGAACAAACCCTAGAACACATTTCACTCTCTCTCACTCCTCCACACTAAATCTTAGATCCCCAAGGGATTTGAGAGCATTTGAGAGAAGTTGTCCAATCAAGTGATAGAGCAACTCCTTCTCCTTATTTGCACCAAAGGAATTCGTGATTTGAGCAAGTCTTGAGCTTTTCCCCATCGTTCTTGTTACTCTTGGAGGTTGAAGACTCCTAGGCGGTAGGAGTCTTTCGGAGAGGAATCGACCTTTGTGATTACCCCCGGAAAAGTTTGTGAGGGTTTGGAGACCACCCCAAGGTCTACCACTAGTGGTTGATAAACGCCTTTGTGGTGTTGTCTCAAAGGGAGAATAGGGTGAGCCTTCGTGGCGTTGGTGTGCCTTCGTGGTAACATCCACCTCTCTAACGGTGACGTAGCTTCCCTCCAAGGAAGTGAACATCGGCTTACATCCTCGTCTCTCGAAGTTGCGGTTATTCCTAACCCTAACTCTCTACTTGTGGTTACTTGTCTCTTTAGAACTTACTTATATCATATTGTGCTTGCTTCCTTTCATACTCGTGTTACTTGCTGACCACTTAGTACTACTCTTGCAATTGTTAGGCTCACTCTCATATTCTGCATTATTGCCTAAAATTGCCTAGTAATAATTAAAAAATTTAGTTGTATATTCACCCCCCTCTAGGTCCATCTCGATCCTTTCAATTGGTATCAAAGCCTCATGCTCTATTCTTGTGGCTTAACCGCCCTAGAGCAAGATGAACCCCAATGGGTCTCCCCTTGTTGCAGATCTGAAGGATAAAGGCGATGCTTCTTCTGAAGTCAAGTCTTTTACTTCTGAGGATCTAGAAGGGGCCCTTGCTAAGCAAAAAGAGGAGCATGATGCTTCTCTTGAGGCCTTGGTCCAAATGAGATTAGCCACATTGTCCACGGTGCCTGCACCACTTTCGGGTGGTGTGGCTTCGAGGCCAACTGTGACTGCTCCGTCACTTGGTCAACAACCTCCTAGCAATGATCACTCCAGTGTTCCTTGGCTTTATGCAAGACCCGAAGTTGAGAAACCGAAATATAATCCTCAAGGCAAACCTCCTTTACTTGATGCTACTTTCGATTTTGCCTTGTGGAGAGTTGCTATGCAAGATCATCTTCGATATGGAGACGATGAAATGCTGGAGATCTTGGAGTATGGATACCATGTGGTTGATCCAAAGAATCCTACACCAAGAGAAATTTATGACAAGAATCTCAATGACACTGCAACCATGTGTATAAGAAGAGGTATGGTTGAAAAGCAAAGGGGATTGTTCATACACATCACAAGTGCCAAGGAACTATGGGAAAGCATTATAAGATCCAAGACCGGTACCTCCACCTCCGGAGTGCTCAATATGAAATTTCCAAGGGGCAATTGCAAAACTTTTTTATGGAGAAAGGTGAAACTCCCAATCAACTCCTTGAGCATCTCATGACTCTCACCTCTGACATTGAGTCGTGTGAGTGTGACAAGACACAAGATGGATTCAACATGACTAAGCGGTTCCTTGTGGATAAGTTGCTTCATGCTCTTGCCCCATATCACCATCAAATGGTGTGGGACATAAGACAACACCATGCCTTCAAGGAAATGACTACATATGACATCATATCCACCTTCTAACTATTTTAAGAGTCAAAGGCAAATGCCACAAAACATCTTGCCATGCATGGTACTCCAACATCAAAGATCAATCTTGCATTGAAGGCCAAATATGTATGTGAAGACGAGCAAAGTGAAGAAGAAGAAGATGAAGATGATGATGATGGTGAAGATGGTGATGAGATCTGATGAGGGCCCTTCATATGAAGACATGGCTCTCTTTGTCAAGAAGTTTAGCGCGGGAACATTCAAGGGAAGATTTCAAAAGAAGAAAGTAAGAAAATGCTACAACTGTGAAGAAACCAACCACTTCTCCAATGAGTGCCCCTATGAGAAGAGAGAGGATAAACCAAGGTTTCCCAAGATTTTTCCCAAGAAGAAGTTGCCAAATCGTTTGAACTCCAAGCTCAAGAAGAGAGATGGGTAAGCAATGGTTGCTCAAGAAGAATCCGATCTAGATGATGTTAGTGGTGTTGCTGGAGTTGCTCAAGACTCTCAAAACACTTTGAGGTTAGTGAACAAGAGTGCTGATGTGGTCACCTACAACTACATGAAAGACTACAAGGGCAACGCTCACAAGTGCCTAATGGCAAAGGATATGGTAGAAGATGGAGAGGACCAAAGCTCTCCTGACAAGGTCAAGGTTACCCCACGATCAAATCCTCCTCTTTTCACTCCGTCTACTCCTAGTGATGAGTATCTTGATGCGGAGGATAGATATGAGGATGATGATCTAGATGATCCTAGGCTTGCTAAACTTAATAAGTTCATGTGCTCCCTCAAAGGAAAGAAGCTCACTATGTTTTGTATGCTTATGGAGATGGTGAGTAAGCACACCATCACCATTAAGGAACTCGAAACCCTCGTCGCCGAGGAAAAGGAAAAAATGTGAAATCCTTGAGCGGAAAGTCCAATATGAGTAAGCACAAAATGATGAACTATGCTTAAAAATTGGTGCAAACATTGATGTTCATACTAAAGATCTTGCCTCCTTGAAAAAGGCTATTGACTCTTGCAAGGAGTTGATGAATGATAAAAGTAAGCTTGTGAAGTCTCATGCTTCTCTCTCTAAGGATTGTGAGCTTCTATCCGGGTCCCTCAAGACTAAGGAAGAAGAGCTCACCCTTCTTACAAAGAGTTTTGAGACGCTCAAACTTACTTATCTTGAAACTCTAGCCAAGGCTTACTCTTCTCCTATTATCAATGTTGATGCTTGTACTACTAACTCTAGTAGTGATCTAGCATCTATTCTTGAGGAAAATCGCTTTCTCAAGGCTCAAATTAAGAAAGGTCTCATGACATGTGCTCAAGGGTAAAAGAACCTTAATGAGGTATTGAGCCAACACAATGAGGTGTTTGCCAAAGAGGGACTTTGGTTTGACCCAAGCACAAGCAAGAAGAAGACATCCTCTCAAAAGTGCACAACGCCTCTAAAGGAAACATTTGTACGAGAAGGGCACAAGGAGAAAGGTAAGGTTGTTAGTGGGAAGGCCACAAGGGGCATGCCCACTCTCAACAAGCCAAAAGAGTTCATGCCTCCATCCTATGTACTTCGAAAGACTAAGGATGGAGAAGTTTATGCAAAATTTGTTGGTCCTCGAAATGCTTTCCGATTCTATGCTATTTGGGTCCCTAAGACCCTTGTGACTAACTTGAGAGGTCCCATTGCAAAATGGGTGCCTCTAACCAAGTCATAATTGTGTGTAGGTTGCCTTCACCGGTGGAGTAAAATGGGTGATTGATAGTGGATGTACCAATCATATGACCAGAGATAGAAAATTGCTCTACGATTTCATGGAAGCTATTCAACCATTCATGGGCATTATGTTTGGTGGAGGTTCGAAAGGACAGGTACTCGGGTTGGGAAAGGTGGCTATCACAAATGACATGTCTCTTGCAAATGTCATGCTTGTCCAATCCCTTAAATACCATTTTCTTTCTGTTCGCCAATTGGTTTCTGTTGGTTATGATACACTTTTTGGACTAATGGATGTGAAAGTCTTTAAGAGAGATACTCTCGAAGTGGCCTTTGTTGGAGAGTTCGATGGCAACCTTTACACGGTTGATTTCTCGAAAGAGAGCACATTCCATGCAACTTGTCTAATGGCCAAGGCCGACAAGGGGTGGCATCGCCGGCTAGCCCATGTCGGCATGAGAAATCTTCAAGATCTCTTAAAGGGGAATCACATCCTTGGACTAACCAATGTCTCTTTTGAGAAAGATCGTGTGTGTAGTGCATGCATAGCCAGGAAGCAACATCAATCAAAGCACCCACCCAAGAACATTGTGTCTACTTCAAGGCCCCTGGAGCTCCTTCATGTGGATCTTTTTGGGCCTCCTTCATGGGACAGTCTTGGTGGGAAAAAGTATGGACTTGTCATTGTTGATGATTACTCAAGATATACATGGGTGTTTTTCCTCAAGTCCAAGGATGAGACAAAGATCACCTTCATTGATTTTTCCAAGCAAGCACAACGCAAGTTTGACAAAGAGATCTTGGCAATAAGAAGTGACAATGGCTCTGAGTTCAAGAATTATACCTTGGAAGAATTCCTTAGTGATGAAGGGATTGAGCATCAATATTCAGCTCCATACACTCCTCAGCAAAATGGTGTAGCCGAAAGGAAGAACCGTACACTTGTGGAGATGGCAAGGTCCATGTTGGATGAATACAAGTCACCACATAGTTTTTGGGCCGAAGCTGTCAACACTGCATGCCATCCATCAAACCAGCTCTTCCTCCGTACTATATTGGAAAAGACTCCATATGAGCTCCTAATTGGGAACAAACCAAATGTCAAGTACTTTCGTGTATTTGGGTGCAAATGTTTCATCCTCAACAAAAGAGAACGGTTAGGAAAACTTCAATCCAACACAATTGAGGGCATATTTGTTGGCTATGGATCAAACTCTCACGCCTATAGAGTCTACAACAAATCCAATGGATGTGTTGTAGAAACTTGTGACGTGGTGTTTGATGAATTTAATGGCTCCCATGGGGAGCAAGTTGATCTAAGTGATGTAGGTGAAGAAGATTCCTCTCAAGATATCTTGACCATGGGTGTTCATGCACTTCTTCCAATGGAACAAGAACCTCATGATGATGAAGAAGAAGACGGAAGTCTCACACATCATCAAACTACTTCAACACCCATACCACCACAAACTCCTATTGTTCAACCGACGCCCTTAGTCGAAGTACAAGAAGATGATCAAGTTCATCTTCATGATAATCTTCAAGAACAAGATCATCATCAAGGGCAAGAACAAGAAAGTCCAATCATTGATGATGATCCATATGTTGAGGACGTGGATGATGGACATGAAGTTGAACCTCGAGAAACCCTAACCTCCATCATGCCTTGAGTCGCCGGTCGTGTTGATGTTGACAAAATTCTCACCGGCATATCGGAAGGTAGAGTCACTCGTAAACATTTGACAAACTTTTGTGCTCACTTCTTGTTTGTGTCTAGTGTTGAGCCCTCAAGGTACAAGATGCATTGATGGACAACGATTGGCTCGTTGCTATGTAAGAAGAGTTGAACAATTTTGAATGCAACCAAGTATTGTCACTAGTCAAGAGGCCACCTACCGAGCACAACGTCATTGGAACAAAATGGATTTTCAAGAACAAGCAAGATGAGAATGGTGTAATCATCCGTAACAAGGCAAGGTTAGTGGCACAAGGGTACTCACAAGTTGAAGGTTTGGACTTTGGTGAGACCTTTGCCCCTGTTGCCCGTCTTGAATCCATCAACATCTTACTTTCTTATGCCGCTTTCAATGGTTTTACTTTACATCAAATGGATGTGAAGAGTGCTTTCCTTAACGGTCCTCTACAAGAAGAAGTATATGTGTCACAACCACCTGGGTTCATTGATCCCGATCACAAAGACTATGTGTATAAACTTCATAAGGCTTTGTATGGCCTCAAACAAGCACCTCGTGCTTGGTATGATCATTTTAAGAAGTTTTTACTCGATGATGGTTTTGTGAGAGGGGTGATCAATCCCACTCTTTTTACTAAGAGGGACAAGGGTGATTTGATCTTATGCCAAATATATGTAGATGATATCATTTTTGGTTCTCCTAACATTCATTTGTGCAAGAAGTTTGCGGCTTCAATTACCAAGAATTTTGAAAGACACTCAATGCGGATTTGAAGTTCTTTCTCGGATTTAAAATTCAACAATTTCAAGCAGGAATTTTCTTGTCTCAAGCAAAATACCTCAAGGATATCCTAGAGAAGTTTGCATGTCTGATGCTAGTCCATGCAAGACACCCATGCCAACCAAAATTGCACTCAGTGAAGACACAAATGGTATTCCTTTTGACCCATCTATTTACCGCTCTATGATTGGTTCATTGCTTTACCTTTTATGCATCTAGACCAGACATCATGTTCAGTGTATGCATGTGTGCTAGATTTCAAGCTTCCCCTATGGAAAGTCATCATAAAGCAGTTAAACATATTATTAGATACCTTGTTCACACCCCAAAGTTGGGTTTATGGTATCCCAAGGATGCTAAGTTCGATCTCATTGGGTACACGGATGCGGATTGGGATAGAGACAAAGTGGATCGTAAGTCCACCTCTGGCGCATGTCAGTTTCTTGGATGCTCCTTGGTAAGTTTCGAAGAAACAAAATTGTATTGCCCTCGTTACTGTAGAAGCTGAATACATTGCAGCCGCCAGTTGTGCAAGTCAATTACTATGGATGAGACAAACCTTGAAGGATTATGGTATCACTTATAGACATGTGCCTCTCCTATGTGATAATGAAAGTGCCATCAATATTGCTAAGAACCCCAAGGATCATCTCCGCACTAAGCACATTGATATTAGGTATCACTTCTTGAGAGATCATGTTGAAAAGGGTGATATTCGCATCGATCATGTTGGTACAGATTTGCAACTAGCAGATATTTTCACCAAACCATTGGATGAAGCAAGGTTTTGTCGACTTAGGCGTGAACTTGGTATCTTGGAGCTTGACAATATTATGTGAAATCTAGTACCCATTCATGCATGAACTCAATGTCTTTTCGTGATGTAGGCATATATTTAGGGGGAGACATTCAATTCATGAGTATTCTCACCTTACATAATGCATAAATAGAACAAACACTCTCAAAGTTGTCATGGTTCTCAAACTATGGTACTTTAACATGATGGAGTCGTGACTATGTGCCCAAAGTCTACATCTTTGCGGCACTATATTCCATATGCTCAAACATGGTGACCTCGGTCACCGCTTGTGCATTTGCTTGTGAGGACCTTTCATTTCCTATTATTGGTTGGGTTGTTATTACTCCTTAGTATGGCCTTAGATTACTCAAGGTTTCCTTTCCACATAATTCTCAACAAAACTCCTTGGCGGAGTCTATATCAAATCATATTTTTTGGCCCCTTCCACATCTCTCCCCTGCCTGGTCCTGTTGTCTAGTGACCGGACAACCGGCTCCTCAGCCGGACATCCGGGCCCTAAAGCAAAATCATTCTGAAGCTCAAACTCCCATCATGCACTTTCAGTGGCCCGACATCCGGACATCCGGGCCCTGAACATTTTGCCCCTTGACCCCCACACGCCGGATATCCGGGCTTATTCCCGGATGTCCAGCCAGTCGCCCGCAGCCGCATATAACTGTGGTTGGGCGTGAGATTTGGGGGCAGTTCCTCACTCACTCCCGTTCATATCCCCATCTCACCTCACACTGCCGCTACCGCCCGGCCATTGCTCCGGCGCTGCCCCGGCCCTCTCCTCCGACCTCCGGCCCCGATCTCCTGCCCATGGATTCTCCTCCTCCCGATCTACGATTCTATCCAATCCATTTCCTGGGTTGTGGTGTGAATCCATCGGGGGGGATTCTTCCGAGTTCCTCATGGCGCGTACCAAGAACTGTGGCCCCGATCGCCCGAGACTTCTTCCTGGGGTATGGATGCTATCTCTCCTCCATTCTACTTCTATGGTGACCGAAAAATCTTAGGGCTTCACTCTCTCATGCATATCTTGGCGTCTATGGCTCTCTTGAGTGTTGGTGTCTCTTGCCTAAGCCTAAAAATCTGTCAATGAACTCGGCTAATCAATTTAAATCATGGACATATCACATTTTTTATCTACCACTGGACTTATTCTGTGGTCATGCTAAAAAATTGTCATCCCATTGTTTAATTTGTTTTATCAATGTTCATACTTGTTGGCTCCATCTCATCGGGATCTCTCATTATCACTACTAGGGAAACCTTATACACAGAAGTTTATCAATGCATGGTTTAAAAATGGGCGCTACTACTAAGTTGATAGTAGTAGCAAGGGGTATAAACCCGCGCTGCTACTAAATGGTCTCCAACAATGCCCCTGGGATAGGCCATAGTAGTAGCGAGGGGTATAAAATCGGCGCTACTACTAAGTAAGTAGTAGTAGCGTAGGCAAGACTCCATGCTACTACTAAGCGTGTCCACCCCACCCCACCACCCACCCCCGTCTAAAAAAATCCACCTTCGATCCAGATCCCCTCCTCCTCCTCCCGCGGCCGCACGGCGCGCCAGTCGCCATTCTTCCGCGACCTCGCCTCGCCCGTCCCGTCCCACCGCAGCGGCCCCCACTTCGCCTCTCCTGCGGCCGCCCTGCCCTCCGCACGCCGCCGTCGTCGCGGCGTCGCCCCCCACCCGCCCGGCCGCACCCACCTCCCGGCGAAAACCGCCCCCACCCTCGCCCCCGCCTGGGTAAGAAACGAGAGGGAGGAGGGTCCCAACGAAACCCGCCCCCGCCCTCGTCCGGGTTCAGCTCCCATGGAGGCTCGGCCCCCACCGCCTGGTTCACCTCTCCCGCCGCCTCCACGCCTCCGCCGGCTCCGGCTCCGGCGCCGGCCAAGGTATCTATCCATCCCCCCCACCCACAACTCCTCATGCTCGCCGCGGGCTCTGCACTGCCGCCGTCGCCTATTGCCTTCCCTGTCGGCGTCGGGGCATCCGCGAATGCGACGCTGCTGCTAGTGCCTAGTGCTGGGGCGGGCAGGCCATGTCGCGAGCGGACGCTGCACAAGAGTTTGTTCCGCTGGACTGGACGCCTCCTGCGGATTCTGCTCTACCGCTGCCGGCTGCCCACCGCGTTCCTGCCCCGCCACCAGTCCTGCTCATTTTAGCCTCTGCTTTTCCCTTTTGCGCTTCGATTTGAGCAGCAATTTCTGTGTCACTGATTTGCTAGTGCGTCACTGCGTAATACTGCAACTGAAGCACATGCTCGTTAGACCTCTCTGATGCTCATCGTCCCATGTTTCACATGGGGATGGATATGCTACTAATCATTTCTAGTCCTGTCATGGGTGTCTGCGTGCTGGCCTTGTTTATCTTCTTCCTCTACATACAAGCACTTCTGCTCCTCTTGTTTCCCCTTCGTTCTCAGTATGTGTCACTGATGACATGGTTTGTGCTTTTCCCTGTCGGTTTTCAGGCAAATTGCTTCTACCCGACGTCTCCAGATCGATACTAAGCATGGACAAGTCTGCCTGATCCCAATCAAAATAGTGTGTCTGTCACCAAGGTACGTACGAGTGGAAGGATGAGGTTGTTCCCATTATTTGTTTGTCCAGATATCAACGCACATGCCTGAGTTGTTCCTCTGAATGCGTATATGGGTATGTGTTTTTGTAGTGGACGAGAAGGAGATGCATATGTGCTGTGCGGCCTTGATGTGTATTACTGTATATATGCATGTTATTGTCTCATTTTTCTAGCGATTGGTAAATGGCTCAGGGTCATGTACAAAGTCTCAGATGTATGGATGTGTTTTCCGGATGTAGCATCCAAATCGATTTGTTAATACTGAACATGTTTTCCGGATGTATCTTCCATATGTATTATGTGCATTTCAATATCTTCGAAAATTATAATGTGGACAATTAGTTATCATGGCTTGGAAGGTGAACTCCTCGACCCATGGATACAGTCCCGCATCTATAATGAAATCATAAGTAAAGTACAACTTTTGTCACATATTTTTTTTGAAGCCTGGCTACTATTTTTCATCTACTACCAACCATAAGCATTTCATTTTCGTATACATCAGCTTGCAATTGTAGTTATATAAATCACGGCATTCAAATTATATTCATGAGTGATATTTACTTATTTTATGAAGTTTTAGATGTCACCAATCGCCTCTGTTTGAGAAATTTTTGCACCTTGGTTGGGCTGCAAGTATGCATGACAACCAGGGAGACGACGAAGTGCTATCGAACGACCGTACGATGCTAACTCTCTCTGCTGCATCTGCAATTCTGCATGGGCATTCCAGCCGGCGTTCTTCCGCGTCGAAGACCTTGAAGAACATCAAGGAGGCGCCATCGTATTCGAAATGAATCACGAGGGTGCCTCCAGTTCGGCAGACCCGACCGATCTCGCCCCAGCCCCGGGTCATGTAGACCTTGCCCGGAGCGACAACCTCAACCTCCGCTATGGTCGTAGGGGTACTGCAGTCAGCGTGCTGCAGCCAGAGCTCAAGAGGCCCCCTCGGCGGAATCTCGAAGGCGAAGGAGGAAGGAAGGCGAATCCAAGATCGAGGAGGCATGGCGGCGTGAAGCACGAGCTCGCGAGAGGAGCCCTCGGCGTGGACTCCAGGGGAGACGACGCGCACCGCAGTAACTCGCCGGTGTCGGCGGCGGCACCGTCGGTGTGGCTCGACGCCTTCTCCTCCAGGGCCCTCGATGCGGGCGTACAAGGGCAGCGGGAACCCAGGCGGTGGCCGCTCGTACCAGGGCCTCGAGGCCTCCTGCCGAGCACCCTCATCTCGGTGGCAGAGGACTAGCCGCTTCTTCGGCGGAAGCGGGTCGGGGCCCTCTTGGGGGGCCTTTCCCTTCTCTTCTGCAGAAAACCGGCGGATTGGTGCCATTGGCATAATGTGGAGCAAGGGCGAGGAAGAAGAAGGAAAGGAGTAGCAAGATGGGATGGACTGGAAGGGCTCGCGACGTTCCATACTTATAGCCGGAGAAGGCCAACCGTCGACCAACACGATCGCAGGTAATCATGACCCATTTTTTCATGCAGGGACTTGTCAAGTCATGCGATTGCTGAGGTGTCGTGGGGAAGCGGAGACGCCCACGTCCAGTCAATAGCCACGCGGCGCTCAAGGCCGCAGGCTATTGGGGCCCGCGGCGCTTCACACTTGCCCCTTCGCTTCTCTGCTAAGCCAAGTCCGGGCGTGCCTTGGGCCCGGGGGATACTATCGGCGTTCTGGGAACGGGGGTCCCCAGACTTGCCTACCCGCGGTCTGCGGCGTGGCTCAAGTGGGGGCCCAGTGTAGGCCAGCTTCATCAGCTCAAGCTCAAGACTCTCGTGAGGGGCCAAGCCTCGCGGGGTGGACGACAGGAAGCTTCCTCAGGAGCAGCCTCACCAGGCATGCTCGCGAGGAGGCGGAGAGATCAAGGCAGGGTACCTCGTGAGGTTCCCGTGACGCAAGCGATGACGATCGAGACCAAAGGGCGCCAAAGGGCGCCGACTGCTGCTTGATGTCCTTGTTTCCCCTTCATGCAAAGGGGCAAGCACATGCCAAGGCATCGAGCAAAGGTTACCGTTTCGGTGCAACAAGACCAAGACCAGCAGAACGGCAGGATGGAGGTCATCGTGGAGCCTAGGACGGCGTCATCGTCAGAGCCTTTGGCAGCCGAAGACCAACTTTAGTCAGGATAAGTATACTAGATGTTCCCCTTCAAAATGGCCAATTGTTGGCGCCCTTCCCGCTCATTATTTGGGAGGAGGCCCAGGGCCTCCCTCTGTAAATAGGACTAGCCACCACAGAGTAGGGGGAGCGAGAATCCAGATCACGCCTAGACTAGAGAGAGGCGACTAAACTCACCCAAACAGTTCATCGCACCAGCTCAAGAACAGCCCTCGCGAGGCTGTTCTCCCTTTGTATTGTTCATCATCAGCCCCTGAGGCAATCCACCACACCACAAACTAGAGTAGGGTATTACACCACAACGGTGTCCCGAACTAGTATAAACCTCGTGTCCCTTGCGTGTTCTTCTTTTTAGCCTAGATCCTTTGCGAGACTTTGAGGCGTGAGCTGGTAGGGGAAAGATCTTCGTGCGCACCCTAGAGTTTGAACCTCAAGGGTCTGCCGGAACCCGAAATCCGACAGGGTCCCTCCCGGTCTTGCTGGTTTCGGTCTGCAAAGCGCCGCCAACCTGTCTTGCGTGTCCTTGTTGTCGGTCGGGTCTACTTCGACGTGAGCTGTGGTGCATCACCCTCGGCATCAAGGGTATACGTGACGTGTTCGTGTGTCAACACACTTTTTGGCGACTCCGTTGGGGACGAAGATCAATCATCATCATCTACCATGTTCGATCTTCCCAAGCCATCTGAGGTAGACGCAGATAACATCATTAAGCCTAGTCTTGATGAGATATCGGCCTATCATCGCCAATTCTATGAGGAGTACAAGAAGGCGCGCGAAGAGAAGGATTTGCAGGAGTTCCTTGCAAAATTCAATAAGGATCGCCAAGGCAACATCACTCCGATTGAAGAAATCAAGTTCCCCCCTCTTCAAGCCGAGTAGGTTAAACCCGCTGTGAGTACTACCTTTTCTCCTGAGCAGTGGGCTGAGATTGAGAGTCATATTGCTGATGGTAACAATCTGGTCTATCAAACTTCCATTGAAAATACTAATGCTCACAAAAATATATCTCAATCATCTAGTGGTAATGATGGTGTAGCTGCTAGTGTGCAAAACCCTAATCTGGCTTTACCTATCTCATCGGCGCCTCCCATGCCGATGACTTATTATCCTACTCAAACAAATCGATCGTGTTCGCACTCAAGAATCCTATTATGAGTATGCGGGTTCGTGTGCAACGCCGAACCAAACCCTACCTACAGCTACAACCACTCGGCCATTACCGAACTATAGTTCGTCATACATGCCACAGTTCCTACCTATAGCTAGTAGTCCTACTCCTCCTATGCCGCTGCCACAAGTTTCATCGTCCACTGTGGATGATGGTCTGGCTAATCTTAGAGAGGAGATGGCTAAGATGCTCTGCGAGAATTTTGGAGTTGAGTTACCTCGGAATCGGATTTACCAAAAGCCGTACCCCGAATACTTTGATGCCATCCAGTGCCCTCCGGGATATAAAATCCCAGATTTTGTTAAGTTTAATGGAGAAGGCACAAAAACCACATGGGAACATGTTAGTCAATATTTAGCACAATTGGGTGAGGCAGGCTCATTGATTTAATTGAAAGTGCGTTTCTTTCCTTTATCATTAACTGGTACATTGTTCCATTCGAGTTTGGTCGCAGCTAGAGTAGAAATTTCATGATCACTTTTATAGCGGCGACAATGAACTCAAGTTGTCACATCTAACATCGGTTAAATAGAAGCATGATGAATCGGTCTCCGATTACGTCAACAGATTCAGAGAAACAAAAAAACGGTGTTTTAGTTTGGTGATAACCGAAAGGGACTTTGCGGACCTAGTGTTGAGTGGTTTGAGAACTCCCATTAGAGAAAAGCTAGAAGGCTATGAGTTCTCAAATATCAACCAAGTCTTACAAAGGGCTTTGGCTCAGGAAAGCCGAAGTAAAGATCTCAAAGAAGTGCATAGATATAAAGCCGATCGTCCAAAGATGAATATGGTCGAATATGATAGTGATCACTCAGACGATGAGGGTGACATTTTTGCTACTGAATTTGTTTGGCCATCTAAAGCCAAACCGTTTACTTGCAATGATCTGAAACTGATTCATAAGAATCGTGATGAAGAGATGAAGTTTACTTTTAACATTGCTAAGTGTGATAGAATATTTGATGCTTTGCTGTAGGCTAAGTTATTAGAATATCTCATACTTTACCGCCGTTTGAAGAGCTGAAATGGTGCGCTTATTGCAAGTATAATAATTCTTTTTCTCATGTTACTAATGATTGCAATGTTTTTCGACGACAGATACAATCGGCCATTAATGAGCCCAGGAAAGGCAAGGAGGACAACAAGATCTTGGGAAGACAGGTTGTGCTTGGTAAGCATCCCAGTGGCAAAGAGATAATGAAGATCACCATCAAGAATCCGACACTCGGGGGGCAACCACAAGTGCAAAAGAATGCTCATGTCAGATTTGTTAAGCCCAAGAGTCCAGAAGTTGGTAAGTGGAAGACGAATGAAGCTAAAGTGCAGCGCAAGAAAATCAAGCCAACTTTTGATATGTTGTTGTCCAAGTATGCCAATCATGCGGCGAGTTCTAGCTCTAACCGGTCATCAAATTTGAAGCACTCAAGGTCACCTCCTTGGGAACAATTTCAGCATCATGCGAGGCCATATGGGTCATGGGCGCCGGGGCCATGGATGCCGCCACTCCCCTATGCGCCATACTACATGGGAGGTTTCAATGGTAGATGGGGGCGGCCCCCAATGGCCCCTTATGCTTTTCATCCGGGTTGGGAAGACCAAGGAGGCCCGTTCATGAGAGACTTTCTTATCCCACACGAGGCTATTTGAACAATGGTGTCAATCGGCCAGTGCAAGATAATCAGAAAAGGGTCGACAAGCAAGAATGGCGTGTTAAGTCACCATGTGTTGCAACGGTCGAGTCAGGAAAAGGCAAGGAGAAAATGGATGTCGACTCACTTATCTTGGGCACCGAAACATTCCCCATACAGCAGCCGGCTGTGCATAACCACTCGACTGAGCCGATACTTACTATCGCGCCAGAGCACTCAGCTAATGACCATGAAACAAGCAACAACCAAGTAAATGCGAGAGATCCTAAATACACTCAGCCAAAGTGGTGTCCTCCAGGGCTAACAAAGACACAAAGAGGAAACTGCAGAGGTTTAGGAGTCAAGAGATGGCAGAACAGGAAGCCGAGAAGCAAAGGGATAAGTTGTTCAATGACACTCGGCCCCTGGTTCTAGCAAAACAAGTGTAGAGGCCTAAACAAATGCAAGATATATCAGCTTCTACACCTATCACAGCAGCACCTGTGCCACCAAAGGAGGACGATGCAACAACTATTACATCGTCTGCGACACTTCTTACTTCTCCTTCACTTGGACAGATTTCAGAGAAGCCAAAAGACCCAGTAACGCATCTGAAACCGTTGTATCTCAGAGGTCATATCAATGGATCACCGCTCACTCAGATGCTTGTTGATGGTGGTGCTGTGGTGAATCTTATGTTGTATTCGGTCTTCAAAAAATTGGGGCTGCATGATGAAGAGTTGATAAAGACCAACATGGTGCTCAATCGATTTGAAGGCAAAGAGAAAACTAAGGCCAAAGGTGTGATGTATGTGGAGCTCACGGTGGGAAGTAAAACTTTGGCTACCGCATTCTTTGTTGCCAAGGTGCAAGGTAACTACAATGTGATATTAGGCCATGATTGGGTTCATGCAAACCAATGCGTGCCATCTACTATGCACCAATTTTTAATACAGTGGGTTGATGATGAAGTGGAAGTCATTATTGTGGATAACTCGACCTGTGTTGCTTTGGCCGATGCATCGGTGGATTCGCAGCATCCCAATACTACTTGCTTGACGGGACGTGACTTGTCAGAGTTCGATTTTCTCAGCGCGACCAAGAATGGTTTCGTGCCCGTCTCTTTAAAGCCGACTGAATGCAATCGGCTCCAAGGTATGATATGTTTAAATGGATCCTAATCAGAGTGGTTACAAAAGCAACTTGTAGAATATCGGTCCGATGAGAACGATATGTATGAGTCCATAGAAGAGTTAGATGATATGGATAAATTAGGACAAGGTTTTACATCGGCCGATCCATTAGAACAGATAAATATAGGAGATGGTTCAATTCCTAGAACGACATTTGTAAACGCAAATTTAAGAGCCGATCATAAAGCTAAGTTGATCGAGCTTTTGAAAGAGTATGTTTGTTGTTTTGCATGGGAATATCATGAGATGCCAGGTTTAAGCCGAGAGCTAGTGGAGCATTGGTTACCTATAAAAGCCGGTTTTAGACCATACAAGTAATCGGCTAGAAAATTTAATCCAAAAACATATGGCCGATCAAGGAAGAGATCGGTCGTTTGCTTAAAGCTAATTTTATTAGACCTTGCAGGTATGCCGAGTGGATTTCTAACATTGTCCCAGTGGAGAAGAAAGGATCCGGCAAGTTGAGGGTGTGCATTGACTTCAGAGATTTGAATAGGGCTACACCCAAAGATGAGTATCCCATGCCAATAGCCGATATGCTTATTAATGATGCTTCTGGACATAAGGTTATTAGCTTTCTAGATGGTAATGCCGGATACAATCAAATTTTTATGGCCGAAGAGGACATGTCCAAGACAGCTTTTTGTTGCCCTGGTTTTCTTAGTTTATTCGAGTGGACATTGATGACATTCGGATTAAAAAATGCTGGCGCCACATATCAAAGGGCTATGAATTTGATCTTTCATGATTTATTCGGTGTCAAACTTAGTTTATGCTAATGATATTGTTGTCAAATCGGATGCTTTTGAGTCTCACTTGGCCGATTTGCGTTTAGCTTTTGAAAGAATGAAAAAGTATGGACTGAAGATGAATCCTTTGAAGTGCGCATTCAGCGTGTCAGCTGGCAAGTTTTTGGGTTTCATTATCCATGAAGATGGAATAGAGATTGATCCCAAAAAGATAGAGGCCATACAGAAAGTGGAGGCTCCATGTAGCGACCCGACCTCAGACGGTCAAGCCTCTGTGTATCTGTGCCATCCCTGGATCAGTATGCTGGCACACACAGTACATCAGTGTATATATCAAAGTGCAATCACATGTATGGATAACGTAAAACGGATATATACCTCATAAGTCACAACGGAAACAAAATAGTAGGGTGTGGAGTCCCATCAACGCCATCGGCAGGTTGAGTGTAGACCGTAACCCTGTACCGTACTCTTACTCGTCGGAAGAAAGTATCTGCAACATGATACGTTGCAGCCATGTAGGTCAGTACATTGAATGTACGGGCAAGATCACAATATGAGAAAACAGATGATAAAACTATTCTATATGCAATATGGTTTTGTGACTGTGTGTCTGAGTTGTTTTGCATAAAAGCTGGTTTTATTTTCCCTACATCAAAGGAATAGCTGGAGTCTATACTATAGAGTTTTCTATCATGACATGGTTCCGCCAACCGATGTCTCATAGCCCAATTCATAAGTTGCCCACAATTAAGTTTTGGATCCAGTGTTGAGAGTTCCGAGATAGATCCAAGTCCAGAGGTGTGTACACTTTACCCGCAAGATTTGATCCATCTCTTTACATTCTCGCACTTCAGGGTGTTTGAGAACAAGATGACCGAAACATGGTCTTCCGAAGAGTTCCCCTGACCACTGTCCGGTGCTCATCCAATCCTACCGTAGTTCTACATCTTCTAGCACCGTCCCAGCCAGAGTCACAACTAAGGTCAACCAAGCCAGAGCCCATAGTGACTTGCGGTTGCACAGGTAAGCTTCCGGGCATGAAGTATTCTTCTGTCTCTTTGAGCGTGGGTGAAGCTTTCCGCAAGATGTCATAGCGCTTCTCCATGCATCCCGGCCATCCATTGGTTTCTCCAGGGTGCCCGTCAACCATCCTTCACCCAGTAGTGTGTATTGAATTTTTGTCTCGAGTCTTGAAGTCTTGAGGCCTTGAAGATGCAGTCCTTGCATATGCCATCACGAAGTTGTCGTCATTGACGTAGAGTCCTCCATTCTCACACCACTCTTGAGCACTCATACCAAACCCCGTCTACATTAGCGTAGCATTAAAACTATATAACGTCCCAGGCTTGGTAACAGGGGATAGGTTCCTACCTCATGCATTCTACTCAACTACAAGAAGACAATATCACTACTGGAGGGATTATTGAAAGGTACTACATGCAACAAAAACATAGGTATAAAAAATATGGTCGAAGTGAACTTGCCTGGTAAGTTGATGAAGATAATAGCGCTCTCGAAAATAACTTGATATTATTCGTCACTTCGATGAAAATCTATATTAACATACATAGCATTCATATAAGCAAACAATTCTAGCACTCAAAAAAAAAACTAAGTCAACAAAGAAAATGCAATAATAAGCTCAAATGAACTCCAAAGAAACTTCAAGTAAAACCACAAAGAAAACTACTAAGGAAAGTCTACGACTTTACTACAAACACCTAACATAGTTTTGCCGTAAGTAAAAACTTAACAGCAATTAAAACACTAAACTAATAAGTTAACATAAAATAAAAATTGAAACAACTAAGTCAACAGAAAGTATTTTTCATAAAAAAATTGCAAAAAGAAAGAAATAGAAAGCTTTTATGAAACACTAACTATGACCTAAACAAGTTTTCAAACAAAACTAATTAAATAATTTTTTAAAATAAAAATAAATTTTCTTTTGTTGACTAACAGAAACAAAACTAAATTTGTCAAAAGTGACGAAAATAAATAATTAAAAAAACAATTAAAACTATAAAGAAAAGACTAAATCAAAACTATAACTAAAACAGTACTGTTTCTGCTATAAACCTAATTTAAAATAAACTAAAATAAATAACTATATGCTACTGTTTCCGGCAACGGTGGCGGCTCTAGGAGATGCGAACGACAGCAACAGCCACATGGGTGGAGTCAACTAGGGTCGGGGACGACGGACTTGAGCCGGGCAATCTTGACGGCGGCGGTGACGTTCGGTGGTCGACGGCGAGCTCGTTCTGGAGGCGTTGAAGCTTGGGCGAGGGGTTGGGGAGGTGCGGGTGAGCGAGGAGGGGTCGGTGGTGGGTTTGGACGGCGACGAGGTGGTCAGGGTGGAGCGCTGCAGCAGCAATGGCAGGCGGCGGAGCTCGGGCTCCGGCGAGCAATGGCGGCGAGCGGAGAGGGGTTCGGGGTTCGGGAAGGGGAGGAACGGGGTGAGGGGAGGGGTATATATAAGGGGGAGTCGACTTGGAGGAGGGGGCGGATCAAGGAGAAGATCCCGAAGAATCCGGGATACGGCAGCGGCTGCGCGAGCTCGGATGCGGCCGGGGCTTGGCGTGAGGAGGAAGAAGATTGCGGGCCCCGCTGTCAGCGACGGAGGTGAGCGAGGGGAGGAGCGGGCGTCCGGACCGAAGGGGATTAGGTGCGAGCGAGGCTGGGCAGGCTAGCTCGCCGGTTTGGTGGGCTGCGGGGCAGGCCGCCTGGCTGCTAGCGGGAATCGAAAAGGAGACAACGGAAGCCGTACAGATCTAGTTGGGAATGCTGGGGCTGGTCGGCCTGGCTGGCGCAAGGAGTTTTTTTAACAGACAAACAAAAGTAAAAAAGAACCAAAATAATAAAAACTATATGTAGGCATAATATATATCAAAATGTTCAGAAAAACATTTCCCAAAACATGAACATATTTTCGTGGCGAAATAAAATACACAAAAATTGACAAAAGTCAAACAATGCTGCTGTTGCATTAAAACCCAACAAAAATCATTTTTTAAATACCAAAATGTTTTTAAATTTATTATCTCCTAATTTTCCATTGAAGGGAATCATTTTACCCTTATTTCCATTTATTTATTTTTAGGAGAAAAATAATTTGAATGAAATCCAAATTAATTCCAAATTTGAAAGGGAGTTTCAAAATACTTTCAAATGACTTTCAACTTGATTCTTTTTAACTTCCAACTCATATTTAATATAATTGAAGAAGTCATTTTATCTTCTCTCATGAAAATCATTGAGTTGCATAAAGTTTCAGAATTTGAAATATTTTCAGACGGAATTCAAATCTTTTCAAAACTCTTTTCATTTCAAATGGAAGAAGTCATATCATCTTCACTCTAGAGTTTTGTGATGAAATGAATTTGAATTCATGGACATCAAATTGCAAATATGAAGGCTTTGGGAAAGTCCTTTTATTCCCTCTCATTCAACTTTAAAGTTTCAAATTCCACTCACTTTCAGTCAATCAATCAAACAAACAATCATAATAATTTATTTAATATAACATTCCAAAATTTAGAATTTTGGGATGTTACACTCCAACGTGCAAGAGAGATATGCAAAAGTTCCTTGGCAAGGTTAATTACTTAAGGAGGTTCATAGTTAATCTGTCAGGGAAGGTTGATGCGTTTACTCCTACCCTTCGGTTAAAGAATGATGCTGATTTCACTTGGGGGGGAAAACAACAAGAAGCATTTGATATGATCAATAATTATTTGTGCACTCCTCCGGTGATGAGAGAACCCAAGCATAGGGAACCCTTTAGGCTTTACATTGCAGCAGAGGAAGGAGTTATTGGTGATGTTCTGACTCAAGAAACCGAAAGAAAAGAGCATGCCATCACTTATTTGAGCCGCCGCTTGTTGGACGCCGAGACAAGGTATACATTTATTGAAAAATTATGTCTATGTTTATATTATGCTTGCACAAAATTGAGACATTATTTAGTACCGAGTGCTTGCATAGTAGCTTGTCAGACCGATGTCATTAAATACATGTTGCATAGACCAATTCTTAGTGGTAGAATTGGTAAGTGGACTTATGCTTTGATTGAATATGATTTGGCTTATGAATCTCTAAAATCCATGAAAGACCAAATCGTTGCTAATTTTATTGTTGAACATCGGATTGATGACAAGCATGATGTTGATATAAACCTTGTCTCACTAGTACCGTGGAGATTATATTTTAATGGTTCAGTTTATAGCAATGGCCAAGGAGTTGGTATTGTTTACATATCTCCTCATGGTGCTGTTTTTGAAGCCTCATGCCGCTTAGAATATTTTTGTACGAACAATCAAGCCAAATATGAAGCATTATTATTCGGCCTAGAGATGTTACTTGCTATAGGTGTTACACATATTGAGGCTTATGGTGATTCGTTATTAGTAGTACAACAAATATCCAAAGTCTTTCAATGCTTTGACGAATCACTTAATGTTTATCTTGATAAATGTCTAGATATAATTTGTGCTTTTGATTATTTTAGCATTGCTCATATATCTAGACATGACAATTGGAAAGCAAATGATTTGGCACAACAAGCATCCGGCTATCATGATGATCGTGGCATGTTTCATATTTCTGAAAAGCCGATGGCTAGTCTTGCCAACCTAGGGGAGGTCGAACCGGAGCCCACCGTTTCGGACACTAATGAAATATTCAATCCAGGAGAAAATCAAGACTGGAGGAAACCCATCATTGATTATTTGTGTGATCCTAGTAGAAGGGTGGACATGTCTGTTTGGCGTATGGCTTTCAAGTACACAATGAGAGATGATGGTCTCGATCGCCGAACGGTTGATGATGTTCTTTTAAAGTGCTTGGACGAAGACCAAGCGAGAATTGCTATGGGAGAGGTCCATGAAGGTATTTGTGGCACTCATCAGTCGGCTCCCAAGATGAAATGGTTACTACGACGTGCTGGGTTTTATTGGCCGACCACGATTAATGATTGCTTCAAATATTATAAAGGGTGTGAAGCTTGTCAAAAATTTCGTGATATTCAGTTGGCTCTTGCTGCTATGCTACATCCCATTATCAAGCCGTGGCCTTTCAGAGGATGGGGTTTAGACTTTATTGGACAAATTCATCCGTCTTCATCAAAGGAGCATCGGTTTGTATTAGTAGCAACCGATTATTTCACTAAATGGTCTGAAGCAGTGCCTCTCAAGAACATGACACATACAGAGGTAATGAAGTTCATAACCAATCAAATTATTCATAGATTTAGCATTCCTCAAACGTTGACTACAGATCAAGGCTCATCTTTCATGTCACACCAAGTCAGAGAATTTGCCGAATCTTATAACATAAAGTTGCTCAATTCCTCTCCATATTATGCCCAAGCCAATGGACAAGCTGAGTCTAGCAATAAAATTTTAATCAAACTAATCAAGAAGAAAATTGAGGATAATCCGAGGAGATGGCATGAGTTGTTGTCTGAAGCATTATGAGCACATAGAATCTCAAGGCATCGTGCTACGAAAGTGACTCCATATGAGCTAGCATATGGTCAAGAGGCTATTTTACCAGTGGAAGTAAATTTGAATGCTTTGAGAATAGCCAAACAAAATGATTTATCAGCAGTAGACTTTTATAACTTGGTGATGGACAGTATTGATGATGTTGCCGATAAACATTTGTCTGCTTGGAAGGCCATAGAGAGGGACAAGTTGAGGGTAGCAAGAGCTTACAATAAGAAAGTTAAGTTGAAGAATTTTCAAGTTGGTGATCTCGTCTGGAAAGTGATTCTGCCGATTGGTTCAAGAGATAAAAAATTCGGGAAGTGGTCTCCAAGTTGGGAAGGTCCTTTTAGGATTACAAGAGTAGTTCCCGGAAACTCATATTTGGTGGAATCCGTACAAGGGGCATTGTTACCTCGATCTCTCAATGGCAAGCACTTGAAGAAGTACCATCCGAGTGTGTGGCAAGAAGCCTGAGTAGGCAATGGACGATGTACGATTATCGCCCTTAGCACAAACATGGCCGATACATAATTATTGCCCTGAGAAAAATAAATGGCCGATGGAGTGTTGACAACGTCCTTAGAACAAACACCGTGCATATTATTTTTCGGCGTGCAAGCTTTGCCGAAAAACTGGGGGGCATGTGTTGACACCAGATTTTGGCATGACATAAAAAGAAAATGAGATGGATTCGAGTGAAAGGGTTTTCAGCATGGAAAGTTTCACATCGCCGAGAGGAACAACTTTGATGTTTAAGTCATAGCCATCCGACCTCATCTCTAAGGCCGAAGTTGTGTTCAAAGTACTGAGATTTTGTATTCAGAACACTGTTCGGCTAATTACACCCCCAAGACGGCCTCACATGGAAGAAATATCTACACGAATTGTCTTCGCCTCGTCGAAACGATCGATTTTGATATAAAAATTGTCCCAATCCGAGTTCGTATGCAAAAGTTAGAGGCAACACTCCACGGGCCGGCCGTGAGTGAAAAAAGTGACGCGAGGGACCAAACACCCACCTAGGTGGTGTCTGATGGGTCGCGTTGTTGGGGAACGTAGTAATTTCAAAAAATTTCCTACGCACACGCAAGATCATGGTGATGTATAGCAACGAGAGGGGAGAGTGTTGTCCACATACCCTTGTAGACCCGAAGCGGAAGCGATCACAACGTAGAGGAAGTAGTCGTACGTTCTCCTCGCGATCCGACCGATCCCGGCGCCGTTACTCCGACGCCCGAGTTCTTGACACACGTACAGCTCGATGGCGTCCCTCGTACTCCGATCCAGCCGAGTGTCGAGGAGAGTTCCACAAGACGACGGCGTGGTGGCGATCTTGATGTTTCACCGCGCGAGGCTTCGCTTAAGCTTCATGACAGTATAACCGAGGTGGAATATGGTGGAGGGGCACCGCACGGCTAAGGAACGATCTCACGATCAACTTGTCTGTTCAAGGTGCCCCCTGCCCCGTATATAAAGGAGCAAGGGGAGGGGGGCGGCCAGTGTGTGGCGCGCCAAGGAGTCCTACTCCTCTGGGAGTAGGATTCCCCCAATCCTAGTTGGACTAGGATTCCTGAGGGGGAAAGAGAGAGGGGGGGCCCCCTTCTCCTAGTCCTAGTAGGACTAGGGAAGGGGGAGGCGCGCCCACTAGGGCTGGCCCTTCTCCTTTCCACCAAGGCCCATAGAGGCCCATTTACCTCCCGGGGTTCCAGAACCTCCTCCGGTACTCAGAAAATTCCGTTTTACCGGAACCATTCCGAACTCCAAACATAGGCTTCAATATATCAATCTTTATGTCTCGACCATTTCGAGACTCCTCGTCATGTCCGTGATCACATCCGGGACTCGAACTCCTTGGTACATCAAAATACATAAACTCATAATAACATGCCATCGAAACCTTAAGCGTGCGGACCCTACGGTTCGAGAACAATGTAGACATGACCTAGAACTATTCACGGTCAATAACCAACAGCGGGACCTGGATGCCCATATTGGTTCCTACATATTCCACGAAGATCTTTATCGGTCGACCGCATAACAACATCGTTGTTCCCTTTGTCATCGGTATGTTACTTGCCCGAGATTCGATCGTCGGTATCCAATACCTAGTTCAATCTCGTTACCGCAAGTCTCTTTACTCGTTCCGTAATACATCATCTCACAACTAACTCATTAGTTGTAGTGCTTGCAAGGCTTAAGTGATGTGCATTACCGAGAGGGCCCAGAGATACCTCTCCGACAATCGGAGTGACAAAACCTAATCTCAAATACGCCAACCCAACATTTGCCTTTGGAGACACCTGTAGTACTCCTTTATAATCACCCGATTCGTTGTGACGTTTGGTAGCACCAAAGTGTTCCTCCGCAAGCGGAGTTGCATAATCTCATAGTTACAGAACATGTATATGTCATGGATAAAAGCAGTAGCAACATACTAAGCGATCGTGTGCTAAGCTAATGGAATGGGTCATGTCAATCGATCATTCTACTAATGATGTGACCTCATTAATCAAATAACAACTCCTTGTTCATGGTTAGGAAACATAACCATCTTTGATTAACAAGCTAGTCTAGTAGAGGCATACTAGTGACATGTTGTTTTGTCTATGCATTAACACATGTATCATGTTTCCGTTAATACAATTCTAGCATGAATGATAAACATTTATCATGAAATAAGGAAATAAATAATAACTTTATTATTGCCTCTAGGGCATATTTCCTTCATCTCCCACTTGCACTAGAGTCAATAATCTAGATTACATAGTAATGATTCTAACACCCATGGAGTCTTGGTGCTGATCATGTTTTGCTCGTGGAAGAGGCTTAGTCAACGGTTCCGCAACATTCAGATCCGTATGTATCTTGCAAATCTCTGTCTCCCGTCTCGACTAAGTCCGGATGGAATTGAAGCGTCTCTTGATGTGCTTGGTCCTCTTGTGAAATCTGGATTCCTTTGCTAAGGCAATTGCTCGATATTGTCACGAAGATTTTCATTGGACCCGATGCACTAGGTATGACACCTAGATCGGATATGAACTCCTTCATCCGCACTCCTTCATTAGCTGCTTCCGAAGCTGCTATGTATTCCGCTTCACATGTAGATCCCGCCTGACGCTTTGTTTAGAACTGCACCAACCGACAGCTCCTCCGTTTAGTGTAAATCGATCCGGTCTGCGATTTAGAATCGTCCGGATCGGTGTCAAAGCTTGCATCAACGTAAC
Source organism: Aegilops speltoides (assembly GCA_021437245.1). NCBI lineage: Eukaryota > Viridiplantae > Streptophyta > Magnoliopsida > Poales > Poaceae > Aegilops > Aegilops speltoides. Next base: position 284,676,388 of record CM038143.1, on the reverse strand, counting down.
TGCCATTTATGAGCTCTTTGTCACCTCCATATCGAGAAACATATCCTTCGTCCTTTTCGTATTTCAGATGTTCTTGACCGCTGTCCGATGATCCACTCTGGATTACTTTGGTACCTCCTGCTAGGCTTATAGCAAGGCACACATCAGTGCGTACACAGATTGCATACATGATAGAGCCTATGGCTGAAGCATAGGGAACATCTTTCATTTTCTCTATCTTCTGCAGTGGTCGGGCATTGAGTCGACTCAACTTCACACCTTGTAACACGTGCAAGAACCCTTTCTTTGCTTGATCCATTTTGAACTTCTTCAAAACTTTGTCAAGGTATGTGCTTTGTGAAAGTCCAATTAAGCGTCTTGATCTATCTCTATAGATCTTAATGCCCAATATGTAAGCAGCTTCACCGAGGTCTTTCATTGAAAAACTTTTATTCAAGTATCCCTTTATGCTATCCAGAATTCTATATCATTTCCGATCAGCAATATGTCATCCACATATAATATCGTAAATGCTACTGAGCTCCCACTCACTTTCTTGTAAATCTGAGCTTCTCCAAAAGTGCAGACAAACCCAAATGCTTTGATCACACTATCAAAGCGTTTATTCCAACTCCGAGATGCTTGCACCAGTCCATAAATGGATCGCTGGAGCTTGCACACTTTGTTAGCTCCTTTGGATCGATAAAACCTTACGGTTGCATCATATACAACTCTTCTTCCGTAAATCCATTCAGAATGCAGTCTTTACATCCATTTGCCAAATTTCATAATCATAAAATCGGCAATTGCTAACATGATTCGGACGGACTTAAGCATCGCTACGGGTGAGAAGGTCTCATCGTAGTCAATCCCTTGAACTTGTCGAAAACCCTTTGCGACAAGTCGAGCTTTAATAGACGATAATATTACCGTCGTCGGTCTTCTTCTTGAAGATCCACTTGTTTTCTATTGCTTGCCTACCCTCGGGCAAGTCAACCAAAGTCCACACTTTGTTTTCATACATGGATCCCATCTCAGATTTCATGGCCTCAAGCCATTTTGCGAATCTGGGCTCACCATCGCTTCTTCATAGTTCGTAGGTTCATCATGATCTAGTAGCATGACTTCGAAGGATTACCGTACCACTCAGTGCGGATCTTACTCTGCTTGATCTACGAGGTTCTGCGAAGAACTTGATCTCAAGTTTCATGATCAACATCATCAACTTCCTCACTACTTGGTGTAGGTGTCTCAGAAACTGGTTTCTGCGACGAACTACTTTCAAGTAAGGGAGAAGGTACTATTACTTCATCAAGTTCCACTTTCCTCCCACTCACTTCTTTCGAGAGAAACTCCTTCTCTAGAAAGGATCCATTCTTAGCAACGAATGTCTTGCCTTCGGATCTGTGATAGAAGGTGTACCCAACTGTCTCCTTTGGGTATCCTATGAAGACACATTTCTCCGATTTGGGTTCGAGCTTATCAGGTTGAAGCTTTTTCACATAAGCATCGCATCCCCAAACTTTAAGAAACGACAACTTTGGTTTCTTGCTAAACCACAGTTCATAAGGTGTCGTCTCAGCAGATTTCGACGGTGTTCTATTCGATGTGAATCGGCCGTCTCTAGAGCATAACCCCAAAGCGATAGCGGTAAATCAGAAGAGACATCATAGATCGTACCATATCTAGTAAAGTACGATTACGACGTTCGGACACACCATTACGTTGTGGTGTTCGGGTGGCGTGAGTTGCTAAACTATTCGCATTGTTTCAAATGTAGACCAAACTCGTAACTCAAATATTCACCTCCACGATCGGATCGTAGAAACTTAATTTTCTTGTTACGATGATTTTCAACTTCACTCTGAAATTCTTTGAACTTTTCAAGCGTTTCAGACTTATGTTTCATTAAGTAGATATACCCATATCCGCTTAAGTCATCTGTGAAGGTGAGAAAATAACGATATCCGCCATGAGCCTCAATATTCATCGGACCACATACATCGTATGTATGATTTCCAACAAATCTGTTGCTCTCTCCATAGTACCGAGAACGGTGTTCTAGTCATCTTGCCCATGAGGCACGGTTACAAGTGCCAAGTGATTCATAATCAAGTGACTCCAAAAGTCCATCGGCATGGAGTTTCTTCATGCGCTTTATACCGATATGACCTAAGCGGCGATGCCACAAATAAGTTGCACTATCATTATCAACTCTGCATCTTTTGGTTTCAACATTATGAATATGTGTATCACTACCATCGAGATTCTTAAGAAATAGACCACTCCTCAAGGGTGCATGACCATAAAAGATATTACTCATATAAATAGAACAACCATTATTCTCGATTTAAATGAATAACCGTCTCGCATCAAACAAGATCCAGATATAATGTTCATGCTCAACGCAGCACCAAATAACAATTATTTAGGTCTAAAACTAATCCCAAGGTAGATGTAGAGGTAGCGTGCCGACCGCGATCACATCGACTTTGGAACCATTTCCCACGCGCATCGTCACCTCGTCCTTTGCGAGTTAAGCAATCAGTAGTCCTGTTTGAGTTGCAAATATTAGCAATGTAACCAGTATCAAATACCAGTGCTACTACGAGCTCTAGTAAGGTACACATCAATAACATGTATATCACATATACCTTTGTTCACCTTGCCATCCTTCTTATCCGCCAAATACTTGGGGCAGTTCCGCTTCGGTGACGATCGCTTGCGGTAGAAGCACTCGATTTCAGGTTTAGGGCCGACTTGGGTTTCTTCTCTGAGCGACAACTTGCTTGCTGTTCTTCTTGAATTCCCTTCTTCTTCCCTTTGCCTTTCTTCTTGAAACTAGTGGTCTTATTGACCATCAACACTTGATGCTCCTTCTTGATTTCTACCTCCAGCCTTTAGCATTGCGAAGAGCTCGAGCATAGTCTTTACTAACCCTTGCATATTATAGTTCATCACGAAGCCTTTGTAGCTTGGTGGCGTTGATTGAAGAATTACATCAATGACACAATCATCCGGAAGATTAACTCCCAATTGTGTCAAGTGATTGTAGTACCCGGACATTACGAGTATATGCTCACTAATGTAACTATTCTCCTCCATCTTGCAGCTATAGAACTTATTGGAGACTTCATATCTCTCAATCCGGGCATTACATTTGGAATATCAACTTCAACTCTGGAACATCTCATATGCTCCATGACGCTCAAAACGTCGTTGAAGTCCCGGTTCTAAGCCGTAAAGCATGGCACATTGAACTATAGAGTAGTCATCAGCTTTGCTCGCCAGACGTTCATAACATCTGGCGTTGCTCCAAAGAAGAGCACTGTCACCTAGCGGTGCATCCAGACGTAGCTCTTACGTGCAGCAATGAGGATGATCCTCAAATTCGGACCCGATCCGTGTAATTGCTACCATCATCTTTCAACTTTGCTTTCTCAAGGAACGCATTAAAATTCAACGGAACAACAAAGACGAGCCATCTATCTACAATCAAACATAGACAAGCAAGATACTATCGGTACTAAGTTCATGATAAATTTAAGTTCAATTAATCATATTACTTAAGAACTCCCACTTAGAAAAACATCTCTCCAGTTATCTAAGTGATCACGTGATCCAAATCAACTAAACCATAACCGATCATCACGTGAAATGGAGTAGTTTCAATGGTGAACATCTTATGTTGATCATATATACTATATGATTCACGCTCGACCTTTCGGTCTCCGTGTTCCGAGGCCATATCTGCATATGCTAGGCTCGTCAAGTATAACCCGAGTATTCTGCGTGTGCAAAACTGGCTTGCACCGTTGTAGATGGACGTGAGAGCTTATCACACCCGATCATCACGTGGTGTGCAGGCACGACGAACTTTGGCAACGGTGCATACTCGGGAGAACACTTCTTGATAATTTAGTGAGAGATCATCTTATAATGCTACCGTCAATCAAAGCAAGATAAGATGCATAAAAGGATAAACATCACATGCAAATCAATATAAGTGATATGATATGGTCATCATCTTCTTGTGCTTCACGATCTCCATCTTGCAGCACCACCATGATCACCATCGTCACCGTAGCGACACCTTGATCTCCATCGTAGCATCGTTGTCGTCTCGCCAAACTTATGCTACTACGACTATCGCTACCGCTTAGTGATAAAGTAAAGCATTACAGGCGATTGCATTGCATACAATAAGCGACAACCATATGGCTCCTGCCATTGCCGATAACCGGTTACAAAACATGATCATCTCATACAATAAAATATAGCATCACGTCTTGACCATATCACATCACAACATGCCTGCAAAAACAAGTTAGGCGTCCTCTACTTTGTTGTTGCAAATTTTACGTGGCTGCTACGGGCTTAAGCAAGAACCGGTCTCACCTCGCATCAAAACCACAGCGATACTTCGTCAAATAGACTCCGTTTAACCTTCTCAAGGACCGGGCGTAGCCACACTCGGTTCAACTAAAGTGAGAGAGCAGCACCCACCAATCACCTTTAAGCAACGAGTGCTCGTGGCGGTGAAACCAGTCTCGCGTAAGCGTCTGGCGTAATGTCGGTCCAGGCGCTTCATCTCACAATACCGCTGAACCAAAGTATGACATGCTGGTAGGTAGTATGACTTGTATCGCCCACAACTCACTTGTGTTCTACTCGTGCAAAACATCAAACCATAGAAAAACCTAGGCTCGGATGCCATTGTTGGGGAACGTAGTAATTTCAAAAATTTCCTCGCACACGCAAGATCATGGTGATGTATAGCAACGAGGGGGAGAGTGTTGTCCACATACCCTTGTAGACCCGGCGAAGCGATCACAACGTAGAGGAAGTAGTCGTCGTTCTCCTCGCGATCCGACCGATCCGGCGCCGTTACTCCGGCGCCCGAGTTCTTGACACACGTACAGCTCGATGGCGTCCCTCGTACTCGATCCAGCCGAGTGTCGAGGAGAGTTCCGTCAAGACGACGCGTGGTGGCGATCTTGATGTTTCACGGCGCAGGCTTCGCTTAAGCTTGACGACAGTATAACCGAGGTGGAATATGGTGGAGGGGGCACCGCACGGCTAAGGAACGATCTCACGATCAACTTGTCTGTTCCAAGGTGCCCCCTGCCCGTATATAAAGGAGCAAGGGGGAGGGGGCGGCCCAAGTGTGGCGCGCAAGGAGTCCTACTCCTCTGGGAGTAGGATTCCCCCAATCCTAGTTGGACTAGGATTCTCGGAGGGAAAGAGAGAGGGGGCGGCCCTTCTCCTAGTCCTAGTAGGACTAGGGAAGGGGGGCGCGCGCCCACTAGGGCTGGCCCTTCTCCTTTCCACCAAGGCCCATAGAGGCCCATTTACCTCCGGGGGTTCAGTAACCTCCGGTACTCAGAAATTCCGTTTTACCGGAACCATTCGAACTCCAAACATAGGCTTCCAATATATCAATCTTTATGTCTCGACCATTTCGAGACTCCTCGTCATGTCCGTGATCACATCCGGGACTCGAACTCCTTGGTACATCAAAATACATAAACTCATAATAACATCCATCGAAACCTTAAGCGTGCGGACCCTACGGTTCGAGAACAATGTAGACATGACCTAGAACTATTCACGGTCAATAACCAACAGCGGACCTGGATGCCCATATTGGTTCCTACATATTCCACGAAGATCTTTATCGGTCGGACCGCATAACAACATACGTTGTTCCCTTTGTCATCGGTATGTTACTTGCCCGAGATTCGATCGTCGGTATCAATACCTAGTTCAATCTCGTTACGGCAAGTCTCTTTACTCGTTCCGTAATACATCATCTCACAACTAACTCATTAGTTGTAGTGCTTGCAAGGCTTAAGTGATGTGCATTACCGAGAGGGCCCAGAGATACCTCTCCGACAATCGGAGTGACAAAACCTAATCTCAAATCGCCAACCCAACATTTGCCTTTGGAGACACCTGTAGTACTCCTTTATAATCACCCGATTCGTTGTGACGTTTGGTAGCACCAAAGTGTTCCTCCGCAAACGGAGTTGCATAATCTCATAGTTACGGGAACATGTATATGTCATGGATAAAAGCGGTAGCAACATACTAAGCGATCGTGTGCTAAGCTAATGGAATGGGTCATGTCAATCGATCATTCTACTAATGATGTGACCTCATTAATCAAATAACAACTCCTTGTTCATGGTTAGGAAACATAACCATCTTTGATTAACAAGCTAGTCTAGTAGAGGCATACTAGTGACATGTTGTTTTTGTCTATGCATTCACACATGTATCATGTTTCCGGTTAATACAATTCTAGCATGAATGATAAACATTTATCATGAAATAAGGAAATAAATAATAACTTTATTATTGCCTCTAGGGCATATTTCCTTCACGCGTGAGTTATTTGGCCTTTGCCGGCTGAATTAAAGCATTGCCAGGGGGAAAACCTTGCCGGGATAGAAGCTTGCCGGGGTAGAAACCTTGCCGGGATAGAAGCTTGCCGGGGTAGAAACCTTGCCGGGGTAAAAACCCTACTGGGCAAGAACCTTGCCAGGATAGAAGCTTGCCGGGGTAGAAACCTTGCCAGGATAGAAGCTTGCCGGGGTGAAAACCTCGCTGGGCGAGAAGCTTGCCGGGTGAAAACCTTGCCGGTGTGAAAGCTTGCCGGGGTGGAAAGCTTGCCGGGATCAACCCGACCGGAAGTTGGAGATGGGATCGAAAGGTTATTCAGATGACCTCGGATAGGAAAGTGTTCTACACAGCAGTTGTGCGTATCATCAAAACAGTAAACTTTTCTTTTGGAGTCATCATCATCATCTGAGATAGTATACAACCTGTAGAGTTGCTGAAAGAGTCGGACAGCCAAGAAAACTGCATGACCAAATCCGACTGGAAGTTAAAGATCACCTCGTATAGTATTGAAGATGACCTTTTTTGGAAGAATAATAAACAGGGAAGTTGTTCGTATCGTCGAGGTGCATAAATTTGGTATTTTGATCTTCTCAATCGGAGGTCATATGCAAATTCCACGGCCTGTACAAGGAACAGGATAGAAGTTTGGGCCAGATTCGGGCTGAATCCGAGTTGGATTGGAATTAGAACTGGAGGACGTGAATTAATGTAATTTTCTTGCAAGGAAAGCCTAGATGAATCCTTTGCATGTATGCGAAGTCCAGCCGCCTCTTATATATGTTGGGGGTGACGGCCGATTGAAACAACACACAATCGAACAAATCAATATACTCCCTCCATTTTTATATACAAGGCCACTATAAAATATACATTTTGCATCTATACAAGGCCACCAACAGTAATCGAGGCAAAGTTAATGATATTTTCTCGTACTAACAACCTGTTTAATACTTGCATGCATGCAGTCATAATGACACCGATCGATTACTTCCTCCACTCAGTTTCTTTGCATGCATGTGAAGTATTAATGATCCCAGTAAACAAGAAGAAAAGTTGACTTGTAAAGCAGGCATTAAATTTTACATTGGTACCTGTAATCTGAGTTTGTGGCCTTGTATACAAAAATGAAGGGAGTACTACTTTTTCCTGTCTACGTTTTATATCTCCATCGTTTCTCTCTCTCGTTCTTCGCTGTTCTTCGTGTTTGAGAGCTGTGAATACCGAGGCTCTAGGGGCGAGCAAATCGACCTAGGGCAGCCCATGACCGCCGCAATCCCGTAAGGGTCCCTCCCGGCGCTTGTGAGGTTTGGTCCGCAAAAGCGCCCATAACCGTCTTGCGTGTCGCTACTTGTCGGTCGGGTCTCCTTCACGTGAGCTGCCGGTGCACCACCCCCGGCGTCGAGGATACACGTGACGTGTTCGTGTGTCAACAACATGTTCATAGTCGGATCGACAAAGTCTACTCCTCCGAAACGATAATCACCATCTCATCAAAAGACGGGACACCTCAGCCTCTATCACACGACGATCCAGACGTCAATCGATTTTAAGGACGGGGTCTTTTACCAGGAGAGTCTTGACGGCTCTAAGGTGGCCATTTTCGCTAATCACCCTGGGGCACTTCCCTCCTTTGCTGTAAGTAACAATAAGGCAGCTTCCCGAAAAGGGCGTTCGCCTCCCGTTGTTCCGAGTACAATGACTTCTACTGCCAAGGGCTATCGCACCATGCCGAACATCGGCGAGAGCAGCACCGGCTGCATCAGCACCAAACGACAAATGAGCTCCCAAGCATGTGGCGGCCATGGGAGCTACCTTGATCGCGCCCCCGGCCAAAGAGGTAATACATTGAACTCATAGTTCAGTCATTGTTATGGTCGCTACAAGCACTTATAATCTTTGCTGAGATTTGTAAGAGACGTGTACAGCTACCTTCGTCCGAGGACGTCAAATAGGTGCCAGGTGGTAATCCCGAAGCGAGGTCTTCGGCAAGGGCCGGGGCCAATGCAGAGGTCCCCTTTGCAGACCAGCTCCAAGAGGATCCCGAGGATGTCTCAGTTACCAATTTTGAAGTCGGAAGTGTGATGAATCACCGATGGAGGAAGGAGTCAGTGCGTCATTTCGCGTTTTCCGAACATGAGTTCAATGCACTTAGTTCGGTGGACGCATACCTTGAAGCCACCTGAACCGGACTTAGGGAGTCGCCAACCTTTTGTTGACCAACATGCAAGTATGTGATTGGTTTTGATAACTGAACATAAATCCTAACCCAGTAGCCCTGAGCCTTAATTTTGGAGGGATGGCCAAGTTAAAAGTCTGAATGTGCATATGTTTGCGACAGGTGCAGGCCTCGAGGGAACAAAACAAAAAACAGTCCGAGGACCTTGAGCTGAATCAAACACAGTTGGCAGCACATGGGAAGCATATGGTGAGTAAAAAGTTTTAGCATGCATAAATTGTTTGGGGCACCTTTTCTAACAAAAGATTGCCTTATAACGGTTGTGTCCATAAATCAACTATAGAAGGACCTACACGCGGCCAAAAAATCTCAAAGGTACACGGAATCACAACACGAAGCTAGCTGTCAGGTACTGACCCGAAGGCATGAGGAAAAAACAAGCTTAAAGCGGAAAATAAGCGACATGCCAAAGAAATTGAGAGTTCAAAACTCAACTAGCCCAATCCCACAAGGAGAACCAGAGATTGAGAGGAGGCATATTCGGTGAGTGAATTTTTAACTTGATCACGTAAAGCATATGTATTATGCCAATGTAAGAGACATGCCATGTCTCTTGTTATGTCTCCTGACCGGGTGCCCCGAGGAAGAGGTTTTCTCGTTCGAAGGGAACTTGCTAAAGGAGCTGTTGAAAGTGCAACTATCCCTAGGTGGTTTTGGTAATTCATAACAACATATAGCTCATTGAGCTAATGCTATTCCAAGACTATTATTTCAGGAAAGCTCAATGAATGGCATGGCATGGATGATGAAAGTGGATCCCTCAAAATACTAAGGACAAAGGATTGGCTCAAGCTCAAAAGCTCAAGACTCTTCATTTTATATTTTAGTGATCCAAGATCACATTGAGTCTATAGGAAAAGCCAATACTATCAAGGAGGGATGAGATGTTGCTTAATGAGCCTCTTGCTTCATGTGCTTAATGATATGCTCCAAAACCCTCAGCTACCTACTCACATCCACAAATGACCTAAACCCGAAGCCAAAATCGGTCACACCGATTCTGCCTATTCGGCGCCACCGATTCCAAAGGTCATAGCCACTGCCACAAACCCTAAGCAAATCGGTCTTACCGATCGGGATCTCGGTCTCACCGAGATGGGATTGTACTCTCTGTTTCCCTTCGTAACGTTTCGTCTAACCGAAGTGAGCGATCGGTCCCACCGAGATTGCAATGTAAACTCTCTGTTTCCCTTTTGTAACATTTCAGTCTCACCGAAAAGAGCAATTCGGTCCCACCGAGTTTACCTGACCAACTCTCTGGAAAGCTTATTACCAAATCGGTCTCACCGAGTTTGTGTAATCGGTCTTACCGAGATTACGTTATGCCCTAACCCTAACCGAATTGGTCTCACCGAGTTGCATTTCAGTCCCACCGAAAATCACTAACGGTCACTAGGTTTACTAAATCGGTCCGACCGAGTCTGTTGAATCGGTCCCATCGAGTTTGGTAAATTGTGTGTAACGGTTAGATTTCGTGTCGAGGCTATATATACCCCTCCACCTCCTCTTCATTCGTGAAGAGAGCCATCAAAACAAACCTACACTTCCAACTTACCATTTCTGAGAGAGAACCACCTACTCATGTGTTGAGGCCAAGATATTCCATTCCTACCATATGAATCTTGATCTCTAGCCTTCCCCAAGTTGCTTTCCACTCAAATCTTCTTTCCACCAGATCCAAAACCTATGAGAGAGAGTTGAGTGTTGGGGAGACTATCATTTGAAGCACAAGAGCAAGGAGTTCATCATCAACGCACCATTTGTTACTTCTAGGAGAGTGGTGTCTCCTAGATTGGCTAAGTGTCACTTGGAGCCTCCGACAAGATTGTGGAGTTGAACCAAGGAGTTTGTAAGGGCAAGGAGATCGCCTACTTCGTGAAGATCTACCGCTAGTGAGGCAAGTCCTTCATGGGCGACGCCCATGGTGGGATAGACAAGGTTGGTTCTTCGTGGACCCTTCGTGGGTGGAGCCCTCCATGGACTCGTGCAACCGTTACCCTTCGTGGGTTGAAGTCTCCATCAACGTGGATGTACGATAGCACCACCTATCGGAACCACGCCAAAAACATCCGTGTCTCCAATTGCGTTTGAATCCTCCAAACCCTTCCCTTTACTTTCTTGCAAGTTGCATGCATTAATTTCCGCTGCCTATATACTCTTTGCATGCTTGCTTGAATAGTGTCATGATTGCTTGACTTGTCCTAAGATAGCTAAAATATGCCAAACTCTAAAATTGGGAAAAGGTTAAGTTTTTAATTGGTCAAGTAGTCTAATCACCCCCCCTCTAGACATACTTCAAGGTCCTACAAGTGGTATCTGTTGGGGAACGTAGTAATTTCAAAAAATTTCCTACGCACACGCAAGATCATGGTGATGCATAGCAACGAGAGGGGAGAGTGTTGTCTACATACCCTTGTAGACCGAAGCGAAGCGATCTGGCGTAGAGGAAGTAGTCGACGTTATCCTCACGATCCAACCGATCCCAGCGCCGTTACTCCGGCGCCTCGAGTTCTTGACACACGTACAGCTCGGTGGCGCTCCTCGGGCTCCGATCCAGCAAAGCTCGGGGAGAGAGTTCCGTCGGACGACGGCGTGGTGGCGATCTTGATGTTCTACCGACGCAGGGCTTCACCTAAGCACCGCCACGATATGACCGAGGTGGAATATGGTGGAGGGGGCACCGACTGACTAAGGAACGATCTCAAGGATCAACTTGTGTGTCTTTAGGGTGCCCCCTGCCCCGTATATAAAGGAGCAAGGGGAGGGCGGCCGGCCCTAGAGGCGCGCCAAGGGGGAGTCCTCCTCCTAGTGGGAGTAGGACTCCCTTTCCTAATCCAACTAGGAGGGGAAGGGGAAGGACGGAGAGATAGAGGAGAGGGGAAGGGGCGCGCCCCTTCCTTGTCCAATCGGACTCCTCATGGGGGCGCCACCTCTGGCGCAGCCCTCTCTCTCCCTCGTGGCCCATTAAGGCCCATTACTTCCCGGGGTTCCGGTAACCCCTCCGCACTCCAGTATTATCCAAACCACTCGGAACCATTCCGATGTCCGAACATAGCTGTCCAATATATCAATCTTTACGTCTCGACCATTCCGAGACTCCTCGTCGTGTCCTTGATCACATCCGGACTCGAACTCCTTGGTACATCAAAATACACAAACTCATAATATAACCGTCATCGAAACCTTAAGCGTGCGGACCCTACGGTTCGAGAACAATGTAGACATGACCGAAAAACGTCTCCGATCAATAACCAATAGCGGGACCTGGATGCCCATATTGGCTCCTACATATTCTACGAAGATCTTTATCGGTCGACCGCATAACAACATCGTTTGTTCCTTTGTCATCGGTATGTTACTTGCCCGAGATTCGATCGTCGGTATCAATACCTAGTTCAATCTCGTTACGCAAGTCTCTTTACTCGTTCCGTAATACATCATCTCGCAACTAACTCATTAGGTCTAATGCTTGCAAGGCTTAAGTGATGTGCATTACCGAGAGGGCCCAGAGATACATCTCCGACAATCGGAGTGACAAATCCTAATCTCGAAATCGCCAACCCAACATCCGCCTTTGGAGACACCTGTAGTACTCCTTTATAATCACCCGATTCGTTGTGACGTTTGGTAGTACCAAAGTGTTCCTCCAGCAAGCGGAGTTGCATAATCTCATAGTTATAGGAACATGTATAAGTCATGGATAAAAGCAATAGCAACATACTAAGCGATCGGTGCTAAGCTAATGGAATGGGTCATGTCAATCGATCATTCAACTAATGATGTGACCTTGTTAATCAAATGACAACTCCTTTGTCTATGGTTAGGAAACTTAACCATCTTTGATTAACAAGCTAGTCCGGTAGAGGCATACTAGTGACACTCTGTTTGTCTATATATTCACACATGTATTATGTTTCCGTTAATACAATTCTAGCATGAATAATAAACATTTATCATGTAATAAGGAAATAAATAATAACTTTATTATTGCCTCTAGGGCATATTTCCTTGATCTCCCACTTGCACTAGAGTCAATAATCTAGATTACACAAGAATGATTCTAACACCCATGGAGTCTTGGTGCTGATCATGTTTTGCTCGTGGAAGAGGCTTAGTCAACGGTGCGCTACATTCAGATCCGTATGTATCTTGCAAATCTCTATGTCTCCCACGGACCAAGTCCCGAATGGAATTGAAGCGTCTCTTGATGTGTTTGGTTCTCTTGTGAAATCTGGATTCCTTCGCTAAAGCAATTGCTCCAGTATTGTCACAAAAGATTTTCATTGGACCCGATGCACTAGGTATGACACCTAGATCGGATATGAACTCCTTCATCCAGACTCCTTCATTAGCTGCTTCCGAAGCTGCTATGTACTCCGCTTCACATGTAGATCCCGCTACGACGCTTTGTTTAGAACTGCACCAACTGACAGCTCCACCGTTTAGTGTAAACACGTATCCGGTTTGCGATTTAGAATCGTCCGGATCATTGTCAAAGCTTGCATCAACGTAACTGCCATTTATGAGCTCTTTGTCACCTCCATATCTGAAAACATATGCTTAGTACTTTTCGGTACTTCAGATGTTCTTGACCGCTGTCCATGATCCACTCTGGATTACTTTGGTACCTCCTGCTAAGCTAATAGCAAGGCACACATCAGTCAGTACACACATTGCATACATGATAGAGCCTATGGCTGAAGCATAGGGAACATCTTTCATTTTCTCTCTATCTTCTGCAGTGGTCGGGCATTGAGTCTTACTCAACTTCACACCTTGTAACACAGGCAAGAACCCTTTCTTTGCTTGATCCATTTTGAACTTCTTCAAAACTTTGTCAAGGTATGTGCTTTGTGAAAGTCCAATTAAGCATCTTGATCTATCTCTATAGATTTTGATGCCCAATATGTAAGCAGCTTCACCGAGGTCCTTCATTGAAAAACTCTTATTCAAGTACCCCTTTATGCTATCCAGAAATTCTATATCATTTCCAATTAGTAATATGTCATCTACATATAATATCGAAATGCTCTGAGCTCCCACTCACTTTCTTGTAAATACAAAGCTTCTCCAAAAGTCTCATATAAACCCAAATGCTTTGATCACACTATCAAAGCGTTTATTCCAACTCCGAGATGCTTGCACCAGTCCATAAATGGATCGCTGGAGCTTGCACACTTTGTTAGCTCCTTTGGATCGATAAAACCTTCTCGTTGCATCATATACAACTCTTCTTCCGTAAATCCATTCAGAATGCAGTTTTACATCCATTTGCCAAATTTCATAATCATAAAATGCGGCAATTGCTAACATGATTCGACAGACTTAAGCATCGCTTCGGGTGAGAAGGTCTCATCGTAGTCAATCCCTTGAACTTGTCGAAAACCCTTTGCAACAAGTCGAGCTTTGTAGACATAATATTACCGTCGGCGTCGGTCTTCTTCTTGAAGATCCACTTGTTTTCTATTGCTTGCCGACCCTCGGGCAAGTCAACCAAAGTCCACACTTTGTTTTCATACATGGATCCCATCTCGATTTCATGGCCTCAAGCCATTTTGTGGAATCTGGGCTCACCATCGCTTCTTCATAGTTCGTAGGTTCATCATGATCTAGTAGCATGACTTCCAAAACAGGATTACCGTACCACTCAGTGCGGATCTTACTCTGGTTGATCTACGAGGTTACAGAGTAACTTGATCTGAAGTTTCATGATCAACATCATCAACTTCCTCACTATTTGGTGTAGATGTCGCGAAACCGGTTTACGTGATAAACTACTTTCAATAAGGGAGAAGATACTGATTACCTCATCAAGTTCTACTTTCCTCCCACTCACTTCTTTCGAGAGAAACTCCTTCTCTAGAAATGATCCATTTTTAGCAACAAATGTCTTGCCTTCGGATCTGTGATAGAAGGTGTACCCAACTGTCTCCTTTGGGTATCCTATGAAGACACATTTCTCCGATTTGGGTTCGAGCTTACCAGGTTGAAGCTTTTTCACATAAGCATCGCATCCCCAAACTTTAAGAAACGACAACTTTGGTTTCTTGCTAAACCATCGTTCATAAGGTGTCGTCTCAACGGATTTTGACGGTATTCTATTCAGCGTGAATGCAGCCGTCTCAAGAGCATAACCCCAAAATGATAGCGGTAAATCTGTAAGAGACATCATAGATCGCACCATATCTAGTAAAGTGCGATTACGACGTTCGGACACACCATTACGCTGTGGTGTTCCGGGTGGCATGAGTTGCGAAACTATTCCGCATTGTTTCAAATGTTGACCAAACTCGTAACTCAAATATTCTCCTCCACGATCAGATCGTAGAAACTTTATTTTCTTATTACGATGATTTTCAACTTCACTCTGAAATTCTTTGAACTTTTCAAATGTTTCAGACTTGTGTTTCATTAAGTAGATATACCCATATCTGCTTAAATCATCTGTGAAGGTGAGAAAATAACGATATCCGCCACGAGCCTCAACATTCATCGGACCACATACATCCGTATGTATGATTTCCAACAAATCTGTTGCTCTCTCCATAGTACCGAGAACGGGTTTTAGTCATCTTGCCCATGAGGCACGGTTCACAAGTGCCAAGTGATTCATAATCAAGTGACTCCAAAAGTCCATCAAGATGGAGTTTCTTCATGCGCTTTATACCGATATGACCTAAGCGGCGATTACCACAAATAAGTTGCACTATCATTATCAACTCTGCATCTTTTGGCTTCAACATTATGAATATGTGTATCACTACTATCGAGATTCATTAAAATAGACCACTCTTCAAGGGTGCATGACCATAAAAGATATTACTCATATAAATAGAACAACCATTATTCTTTGATTTAAATGAATAACCATCTCGCATCAAACAAGATCCAGATATAATGTTCATGCTCAACGCGGCACCAAATAACAATTATTTAGGTCTAAAACTAATCCGAAGGTAGATGTAGAGGTAGCGTGCCGACCGCGATCACATCGACTTTGGAACCATTTCCCACGCGCATCGTCACCTCGTCCTTTGCTAGTGTTAAGCAATCCGTAGTCCCTGTTTGAGTTGCAAATATTAGCAATGTAACCAGTATCAAATACCAGTGCTCTGCGAGCTCTAGTAAGGTACACATCAATAACATGTATATCACATATACCTTTGTTCACCTTGCCATCCTTCTTATCCGCCAAATACTTGGGGCAGTTCCGCTTCGGTGACGATGCGCTTGCGGTAGAAGCACTCGGTTTCAGGTTTAGGTCCGACTTGGGTTTCTTCTCTGAGCAGAACTTGCTTTCTGTTCTTCTTGAAGTTCCCTTCTTCTTCCCTTTGCCTTTCTTCTTGAAACTAGTGGTCTTATTGACCATCAACACTTGATGCTCCTTCTTGATTTCTACCTCCGCAGCCTTTAGCATTGCGAAGAGCTCGGGCATAGTCTTTACTAACCCTTGCATATTATAGTTCATCACGAAGCCTTTGTAGCTTGGTGGCGGTGATTGAAGAATTACATCAATGACACAATCATTCGGAAGATTAACTCCCAGTTGACTCAAGTGATTGTAATACCCGGACATTCGAGTATGTGCTCACCGATGACCCATTCTCTTCCATCTTGCAGCTATAGAACTTATTGGAGACTTCATATCTCTCAATCCGGGCATTACATTGGAATATTAACTTCAACTCTGGAACATCTCATATGCTCCATGACGTTCAAAACGTCGTTGAAGACCCGGTTCTAAGCCGTAAAGCATGGCACATCGAACTATAGAGTAGTCATCGCCTTTGCTCGCCAGACGTTCTTAACGTCGTCGGTTACATCAAGAAGAGGCTCGGCACCCAGCGGTGCTTCCAGTGTAACTCTTACAGTGCAGCAATGAGGATAATCCTCGAGTTCGGACCTAGTCCGTGTAATTGCTACCATCATCTTTCAACTTTGCTTTCTCAAGGAACGCATTAAAATTCAACGGAACAACAAAGACGAGCCATCTATCTACAAACAAACATAGATAAGCAAGATACTATCAGGTACTAAGTTCATGATAAATTTAAGTTCAATTAATCATATTACTTAAGAACTCCCACTTAGAAAGACATCTCTCTAGTCATCTAAGTGATCACGTGATCCAAATCAACTAAACCATAACCGATCATCACGTGAGATGGAGTAGTTTTCAATGGTGAACATCACTATGTTGATCATATCTACTATATGATTCACGCTCGACCTTTCGGTCTCCGTGTTCCGAGGCCATATCTACATATGCTAGGCTCGTCAAGTATAACCTGAGTATTCTGCGTGTGCAAAACTGGCTTGCACCCGTTGTAGATGGACGAGAGCTTATCACACCCGATCATCACGTGGTGTCTCGACACGACGAACTTTGGCAGCGGTGCATACTCGGGAGAACACTACTTGATAATTTTAGTGAGAGATCATCTTAAAATGCTACCGTCAAGCAAAGCAAGATAAGATGCATAAAGGATAAACATCACATGCAATCAATATAAGTGATATGATATGGCCATCATCATCTTGTGCTTGTGATCTCCATCTCCAAGCACCATCGTGATCACCATCGCCACCGTAGCGACACCTTGATCTCCATCGTAGCATCGTTGTCGTTTCGCCATCTATTGCTTCTCGACTATCGCTACCGCTTAGTGATAAAGTAAAGCAATTACGTAGCGTTGCATTTCATACAATAAGCGACAACCATATGGCTCCTTCCATTGCCGATAACATCGGTTACAAAACATGATCATCTCATACAATAAAATATAGCATCACGTCTTGACCATATCACATCACAACATGCCCCGCAAAAACAAGTTAGGCGTCCTCTACTTTGTTGTTGCAAATTTTACGTGGCTGCTACGGGCTTAGCAAGAACCGTTCTTACCTCGCATCAAAACCACAACGATAGTTTGTCAAATAGACTCGTTTTAACCTTCACAAGGACTGGCGTAGCCTACTCAGTTCAACTAAAGTGAGAGAGCAGACACCCGCCAATCACCTTTAAGCACGAGTGCTCGTAACAGTGAAACCAATCTCGCGTAAGCGTCTGGCGTAATGTCGGTCCGGGCGCTTCATCTCACAATACCGCTGAACCAAAGTATGACATCTTTGGTAGGCGGTATGACTTATATCGTCCACAACTCACTTGTGTTCTACTCGTGCATATAACATCAACGCATAAAACCTGGCTCGATACCCTTTGTTGGGGAGCGTAGTAATTTCAAAAATTTCCTACGCACACGCAAGATCATGGTGATGCATAGCAACGAGAAGGGAGAGTGTTGTCTACATACCCTTGTAGACCGGGCGGAAGCGATCACAATGTAGAGGAAGTAGTCAGACGTTATCCTCACGATCCAACCGATCCCAGCGCCGTTACTCGGCGCCTCCGGAGTTCTTGACACACGTACAGCTCGGTGGCGCTCCTCGGGCTCCGATCCAGCAAAGCTCCGGGAGAGAGTTCCACAAGACCTGACGGCATGGTGGCGATCTTGATGTTCTACCGGCGCAGGCTTCGCCTAAGCACCGCTATGATATGACCGAGGTGGAATATGGTGGAGGGGGGCACCGCACACGGCTAAGGAACAATCTCAAGGATCAACTTGTGTGTCTTTAGGGTGCCCCCTGCCCCCGTATATATAGGAGCAAGGGGAGGGCCCGCTGCCCTAGAGGCGCGCCAGGGGAGGGGGAGTCCTCCTCCTAGTGGGAGTAGGACTCCCTTTCCTAATCCAACTAGGAGGGGAAGGGGAAGGAAGGAGAGGGAGGGAGAGGAAAGGGGGCCGCCCCCTTCCTTGTCCAATTCGGACTCCTCATGGGGCGCCACCTCTGGCGCAGCCCTCTCTCTCCCTCGTGGCCCATTAAGGCCCATTACTTCCCGGGGTTCCGTAACCCCTCCCAGCACTCGGTATTATCCAAAACCACTCGGAACCATTCCGATGTCCGAACATAGCTGTCCAATATATCAATCTTTACGTCTCGACCATTCCGAGACTCCTCGTCGTGTCCGTGATCACATCCGGGACTCGAACTCCTTGGTACATCAAAATACACAAACTCATAATATAACCGTCATCGAAACCTTAAGCGTGCGGACCCTACGGTTCGAGAACAATGTAGACATGACCGAGACACGTCTCCGATCAATAACCAATAGCGGGACACTGGATGCCCATATTGGCTCCTACATATTCTATGAAGATCTTTATCGGTCGACCGCATAACAACATACGTTTGTTCCTTTGTCATCGGTATGTTACTTGCCCGAGATTCGATCGTCGGTATCAATACCTAGTTCAATCTCGTTACCGGCAAGTCTCTTTACTCGTTCCGTAATACATCATCTCGCAACTAACTCATTAGTTGTAATGCTTGCAAGGCTTAAGTGATGTGCATTACCGAGAGGGCCCAGAGATACCTCTCCGAGCAATCGGAGTGACAAATCCTAATCTCGAAATCGCCAACCCAACATCCGCCTTTGGAGACACTGTAGTACTCCTTTATAATCACCCGATTCGTTGTGACGTTTGGTAGTACCAAAGTGTTCCTCCGCTAACGGAGTTGCATAATCTCATAGTTATAGGAACATGTATAAGTCATGGATAAAAGCAATAGCAACATACTAAACGATCGGGTGCTAAGCTAATGGAATGGGTCATGTCAATCAGATCATTCAACTAATGATGTGACCTTGTTAATCAAATGACAACTCCTTTGTCTATGGTTAGGAAACTTAACCATCTTTGATTAACAAGCTAGTCTGGTAGAGGCATACTAGTGACACTCTGTTTGTCTATATATTCACACATGTATTATGTTTTCGGTTAATACAGTTCTAGCATGAATAATAAACATTTATCATGTAATAAGGAAATAAATAATAACTTTATTATTGCCTCTAGGGCATATTTCCTTCAGTATTAGAGCTTTGATCTCCATTTGCTTTGATTTCCATAGCTTTTGCTGGTCATAGCCTTGGTTTCACAACCTATGAGAGTATGGCGTCTAGCGAGGGAAATTATCACCGTAGAGGTCCTTATTTTGATGGTACTAATTTTGCTAGTTGGAAGCATAAGATGAAAATGCATATTCTTGGACATAACCCCGCCGTTTGGGCAATTATTTGTATTGGCTTGCAAGGTGAATTCTTTGATGGGAGAGAGCCGAACCGTGAAGCTAATGCGAAAGAATTGAAGATGCTGCAATATAACGCTCAAGCTTGTGATATCATCTTCAACGGATTGTGCCCCGAAGAATTCAACAAAATCAGCCGTCTTGAGAATGCAAAGGAAATTTGGAGTACTCTGATTGATATGCATGAAGGTATTGAATCCGTCAAGGAATCCAAGTTGGATGTGCTAGAAAGTCAGCTTGACAAGTTCAAAATGAAGGATGGTGTAGGTGTCGCTGAAATGTACTCTAGGCTTGCTCTTATCACAAATGAGATTGCCGGCTTAGGGAGTGAAGAGATGACCGACAAATTCATCATCTAGAAAATCCTAAGAGCATTGGATGGAAAGTATGATACCATGTGCACATTGATCCAGATGATGCCAAACTACAAAGATCTCAAGCCAACGGAAGTCATTGGAAGAATTTTTGCTCATGAGATGTCACTCAAGGATAAGGAGGAACTTCACAACAAGTCAAGTGGTGCTTAGAAAGCCTCAAGTGAATCCCCCACATCATCAAGTGAGAAACAAACCTTCAATGAAGGATTGAGCTTAATGGTGAAGAACTTCAACAAATTCTACAAGAGTAGAAGCAAAGAAAGAAGCTCCAAGTCAAGGTCTTACAATGACAAAAGATCTTCTAGTCGAGAGCGCAATTGCTACAATTGTGGGAGACCGGACACTATTCAATGAGTGTACGGCACCCTACAAAAGAAGAAGATTCTCCAAGAAGAAGAAGCAAAGAGAAGAATCACCACCAAGAGAGAGGAGGAGTAGAGATGATCATTATGAGCGAAGACCCTCATGGAGAAGCAAGGATTCGGAAAGGAAGGACAAGTCATCAAGGAGCTACACAAAGCGAAGACATCAAGCTCATGTTGGTGAATGGGTATCCGCTCCGACTCGACAATCACTCCGAGAGAAGCTATCACTCCGACTCGAATATACTCAAGATGAAGGTGTTGCCGGTCTAGCACTTGTGTCAACCAACTCCTCGACATATTTGATTCACCAAATGAAGGAATTGGAAAATGCTTCATGGCCAAAGGTCCAAAGGTAACACATCCTGAGTATGTTGATTTCAATAGTGATGAAGATGACTTGCTTGTGGATGATGATTTACTTGTTGACAACTCTAGTGATGAATACTATGATGAAACGTCAATTAATCATGCTAATCGAGATAAAACGAATGACAATGATAAGGAGAAGATTGAGCTTCTAACTAAAGAACTAAACACTCTTAAGTTGGCTCATGAAACTATCTTCAAAGATCATCGAGAACTTTTAAGGGCTCATGAGAAGTTACGCTTTGAAAAGCTCAATCTTGAGCAAGAGCATGAGTTCTTAAAGGCAATCAATGATGATCTCCGTAAGAAAAGTTCTTCTTACATTGCCAAGCGTTTACTCTTATCTACTTACATGCCTCAAGTCAAGTCTAGTAACAAGTACAAGAAAGATACTTCCTCTAGTAGTAACAATAACAATGTCAAATCCAATGTTGTTTCTTCTAGTAGTTCTCTTGATTCCACTAATAATTCTCTTAGCCAAGTTACACTTGAGCAAGAAAATAGCTTATTGAAGGGAATTATAGAGAAAGGTGTTTACAAGAGCCTTGCCGGGAGTAAGCAACTCGAGGAAATTGTACGCAAGCAAGGAAGGCACCGGAAGAATCAAGGTGTTGGTTTTGAACGAAAGTTAAATGCCAGTGGAGTTGAGTGGGAAGAAGATCAATACCCCAAGATGAAGTTTGTTCCTCAACAAGAGAAGTATGATCCTACTTCCTTCAAGGGAACACAAGCACAAGATGATCTTCCACCACAAGACCACAAGAACAAAGGCAAGGACAAGCTTCAAGAAGAGATTGATGCATTTGAAGAAGCACCTAAGGCCTCGTTCAAGTGGGTTCCCAAGACTACGTCAAGTTCTACTTCATCAAGTACAACTACAACTCAAGGATTCCCATCAAGATGATGTGGATCCCAAGAAGAAGAACTAGAGAGTTCTTGAGGGTGACTCCGCCAACATTCTTCACTCATATCATTATGGCAAGAACAAGTGCAATCAACTTCCACATCTTGCACTAGTTCAAGGAGTCACAAACCCTCATGTTGGTAAGACAAGGGACAAGGTAGCCTAATGATTTCATGGACATCATCTTGTGTGTGCATCACTCTATGTTTATGGATATTCTTGTTTGTTCCTTGTGGGACTAACCCATGTAGGTAAGTTGAAAGTGCAACTCACTCCAAAGGATTGCTCCGAATGATCTACATCAACATTGAGCATCCACATCTTCAACACCTACATGAAGTCATCATCGACAAAACCCAAGGTTAGTTCATCCCTCTAAGGGGGGATCTCACATCTAGGGGGAGCTTAACTCTAAGAATTGAGTCAAAGCAACTCTAATGGTGTGAACACATCAATGCATTATGTAAAAGTGGTAACCCCACTTGAGCTTAAACGATGAGTATGACCTATGATCAAATGTTCTCATTTGACTCCTAAGTCAATATACTCATATATAGATGACCTAGTCATCGTCAATTGTTTGATAGATGCTAGAATTGGTTGTGCATGCTTTGCCACATATTTCATTTGCCATCTTATTGTGTGAGCATGTTGGTGCATATTTTACTCATTCAAGGACATCCACTTGTTGTTTTGATTGATTGGCTTCTTTTCTTTTTGCCAAGTGGATGGACAAGAATTCCTAAGAACTTTCTCTAGCTATCTATGCTTTTCTCATCTCAAACTCTATGCATGCTACATCACGAAATTTGATCAAGTCAGATTCTAACCACTCTATGTGAGGAGCACCCGGAGTCCCCGATTCGTCATAGACTTAAACTTCCAAAACCTCTTTGTGATTCTCGGTCTGACCGATTCCTCCATTCGGTCCTACCGAGATCATTAAGTTGATCTAAGTTTTCAATCTCGGTACCGATTTGAACTTTTTTGTCACACCGAGTTGCTGTAACTGTATACAGTTATGCATCTCGCTGCCACCGAGTTGTTCCACTCGGTCACACCGACAGGGTCGTGCTATATATAGTCACGGGCAAAATTTTGGAAATTTCTCCGAACCCCTTCGCCCGCGCAATAGCTCGCTTTGCCATCGAAGGTCTCCAGATCGTCTCCTCGTCGCCACCCGCCTCCAGTAGCTGGTCTCTGCCGCCGTCAACGGATTTCGCCCCCGCCGTTGCCGCCGTAGCGAGTTCATCGCCAAGCTAGGGTATGGACTCGATCACTGTGCTATCCTCGTCTGATTGCTAGCACATTGTGTTCTTATTGATTCTTTCCATGATTGAAACACTCCTATCCAGCCAAAGTAATCCGTAGATTAGATGAGATTCAAAATTTTAGGGTTAGGCTTCCGCCGAAACCATCTCGGACCCACCGAGTTGAAAAACTCGGTCCCACCGATTTGGCTTATGCCATTGCACAAGTAACTCTCGGTCTGACCGAGAATTCCTAATCAGTGTGACCGATTTTAGGACTTTGTGAAACCCTAGCGGTCTCGGTGCCACCGAACTGTGACTCGGTCCAACCGAGTTCATCAGTTTAGGTTCCAGAACTGCTTCGGTATCACCGAGTTTGAAAATCGGTTGATCCGAAATGCTTTCTGGGAAAACTAAAACTGAATTTTTGAATCATTCTTTGCAAAAATCTCTGCATTTTGTGATGCTCATCTATTCTATCTCATCAACAACTCTTCACGAGGTCAAGTCGGTGTTTGCGGCATGTCGGACAGAGTGACAGCGAGCAGTCGGAAGAGCAGATTGACATGAGCAAGGGCACTAGTCCCTCAAGTTCTCTGAGATGAAGGGAGCAGAAGCACTCCTAGCAACCTGCCTAAGGCTGCTACCAGGCAAAGGAGGAAGAGAACCTCAGACTCAGAGTATGAGGACTACAAAGATGAAGAAGATGAGGCTACTTCCAAGAAAGTAGTGCTCAAGAAGGAATATGGCTCAACACATAGCACAAAGCACAGATGAAAAAGAAAGTTCCTGCCAAGAGGACACCAATGCCCAAGGCCAAAAGGTCCACTCAAGTGCCAGAACAGACTGAACCCAAAGAGGCACCTGAAAAGAAAGTTACAACTTCAAAATCCAAGAAAGTTCCCACTGGAGAGATAATGAAATTTACCATTGAATCAGAGGATGAAGGTGCTCAGGACAAGAAGAAGTAGAGAGCAAGAACCACAACCGCCTGTGTTCTTGGAAAGCCCTCTATGAGAAGAGATTACGAAGAGGAAGAAGAGGTTCTTTTTTTGAGCACCCAAGGCACCAAAGCTTATGGGTGATGCTATTAGATCGGGGCTGCAACATCTAAGCCCAAGGAAGCACCCAAAGCTGCCTCCAAGGCCAAGCTTATACCAAAGAGGAATACTAGGAGTATTCCAAATTCTTTGAAGAACAAGGCCCCAGTGCCAAATGTTGCTGATGAAGAAGATGAAGAAGGACAGGTCCTAAGGAAGCTGAAGCCCAAGATACCAGACCACAATGATGCCCATCCTGTGGCTGAGGACATGAGGATCAGGAAGGACTCAGGGTTGAGGCTATGGAGGATGGAAGATCCATATGCCTCAAGGAGAAGAACCGCTGTTAACTACAGGTTCCATACAAAGGAACAACAGGACTTCTATGAGACAATCTTGTTGGATAAGAAGCCCATAGTTTGTGACATGAGGTGGGTCGACTGGACCTACATCAACGACAATGAAGAGCACTATCCTGGAGTGCAAGAAAGCTTTGTTGCTTGTGGAGTTGCTGATTTTGTTGGGCAAAAGCTCACTGAAAGTGCGTTATATCGACTAGAGGGGGGGGTGAATAGGCGATTTTTATGAATTCTTCACTGAGGAATTTGCTGGTGAGGAAATTCCTTAGCGAAGAACTACTTGTAGCGGAATAAGTACTCAGAAGTAAACATAGCATAATACAAACATGGTCATCATGATGAAATGAAGACTAGCACAGAGTACAGAAAGCATAAACACAGGATAACAAGATGAAGACAAACAGACTGAAGAAATTGAACTGAGGAATTTGTGAAAGTCTTCAGACAAAGTCTTCAAGCACAGATATGAACAACATACAACACAGAAATGAGGAAATGAAAGAGTTGAGGAAATAGAACCAGTTAGTTGGTGAAGACAATGGTTTGGCAAACCAGTTCCAACTGCTGTCTCAGTTGTACGTCTGGTTGGAGCGGCTGAGTATTTAAACTCGAGGACACACAGTCCCGGACACCCGATCTCGAGCCGCAACTCAGGACACCCATCCTCACCGTATTCTCCTTGAACTAAGACCACGCAGCCTCGTCCAATCACTCGTGGTAAGTCTTGGTGACTTCCAAACCTTCACAGACTTGGTCACTCGGCGATCCACAATTCCTCTTGGATGCTCTAGACCTTGGCGCCTAACCGTCTGGAAGAAGCACAGTCTTCAAAGGTAACAAGCGTCGGATCCACGCAGATCAATTTCTTGATGATGCTCAATCACTTTGGGTTTGTGGGGGTTTGGTTTTGGGATTTTCCTCACTTGATGATTTTCGCTCAAAGTCCTCGGAGGATGGGTTGCTCTCAGATGACAAGTGTCAAGTTCTCTCGGAGCAGCCAACCAGCTAGTGGTTGTAGGGGCGGCTATTTATAGCCTAGGGAGCAGCCCGACATGATAAGACATAAATGCCCTTCAATGATATGACCGTTAGGTGGATAAGATATTTTGGACAGCCGGCACGCAGCACAGCAACGGTTGGAAATTTGACTCTCAAATTCCTCAGGGCTATCATGTTCCTCCTTTGTGTAGGCAATTCGACTGGCGAATTCCTAACTCCTCGATTAGAGCAAAGTCCTCAAGAACGGAAGAACTGCGTCTCATCCTTTCAAGAAATTGGTGAATCGTATGAGATTTCCAATGGCTTCACTCGAAGGATTGGTGGGTGTAGGATTTTGAGTTGAGCATCACATGGAAATTTTTCCTTAGTATTTCCTCGATCCCTTTAACGATGACGGTGTTTCCTATGACTCAAGAAAGAGAAAATGAAACTACGAAAACAAAAGTCTTCACGCTCCATAATCCTCGAATGAATACCAAGTCTTCAAGGTCACACCAATTTCTTCACTTTCAAGGTCTTGAAAAGTCTTGAGAATATCAAAGTCTTGATTGAAGAACTTCATTTTAGGGTCGACTTTCTCTGTAAATATCAAACTCCTCATAGACTTATAGACCTGTGTACACTCACAAGCGCATCAGTTACTTAACCTATAAGTCTTCAATACACCAAAATCACTAAGGGCACTAGATGCACTTACAATCTCCCCTTTTGGTGATTGATGACAACATAGGTTAAGTTTTCAACGGGGATAAACATATGAAGTGTAAATACTGATATTGAGGAATTTGATTGCAAGATATAGAAGAACTCCCCCTGAATATGTGCATAGTGAGGAATTTGCTTTTGAGGCAATGCACATTTTAAGAATTGAATCATGGAGATCTCCCCCTATATCTTGTAATTCATACACGCATTTGATATATAATATGAAGAATTTGAAATGCATGATGAAATATGGTGCCTGATGAGATTCAGCATGCGTGCAATAATATTAACGAGGAATAAGCATGCAGAATAGCACATCAAAAGTATTAGAGCTCAATGTATCAAAGCATCAGAGCACGACCAAGAGTGTCAAGGCACCATCGGATTTAAGATTACAACTCGATCCAAAAAAAACTTTCGGAAGAACGAGAGTTGTAACTTAACAAAACACCCATAATATAAACCCGCTTGAAGACTGACTCTGATTTCTCCCCCTTTGTCATCAAATGACCAAAAGGATCAAAACTGAGGACTAACGCCCCTGAAGAATTTCAAGTCGATGGAGGCGCCCGATATTATCGGGGTTGTTCGTTGAAGTAGGGCCTGCCGCAGATGTCGTCCAAATCTTCATGTTCATCGGTTTCACGCGATGAAGAATAAGAGCTAGCCACGGATCGGGAACTTTGACTCTCTTGAATTTCTTGGAGGTGGTGCGAGACCGGTCAAATGCTTCCGGAGACCCATAGTCTTGATTCTTCCGCTGAATAAACATGAGTGAGAACAGCCCAGTGCGGTTGAGGGTTTCATGAAGGTGATCTGATTTTCTTCACCGCATTATGGGTTGAGGTCATGTTGTGAAGAATTGCAGCAAATTGACGTTTCACCCATTTGTGATTGCGATCAACCTTCCGATGAAGGCGAGGAGTAACTCATGGTCGATCATCACCACAGGTCTTTGTTGCTTGAGGATTTTGCTTAGCTGAGGTATTTGCGGCAATGTCATGTGTTGCGTAATCGTCATTGGTGGAGTAAGATGTAGCTAGGCGGAATTGACCATTCAATGGGCGAGTGCCTTCATCGATAACAAAGCTGCCTTGCCCTTATCATCGATGATGAAACCGGTAAACAAGGACTTCAATGGGCGGCAAGTAGCTACCATGGTTGAGTGTCGACCTTGTAATTCGGTGAAGATCTTGCCCTTATGAATCTCATAATCCAAAGGCGCATAGGGCTTCAGCTCAAAAGGTGACATAGCAACATTAGCGAGTCCTCATGAAGAAATCATGAAAGTTGGCGGAACGCCATAAATGATGTTGAAAAGCATGTTCTTCATGATGCCAGCGACATCTTCATCATTTGAGTCATGGCCTTTGATAGGACTCATTGTCTTCGTCGAATTCGATAGACAGTCCGAGGCACATACAACAATTCCTTGACGAGGAATTTGGTTCGAGGGCCTGCCACAGCGAAGGCTTCATGAGCACTTGCATATAATGATCTGTCGATTCGCGGTCATTGTAGATGCAACATGCCTTTGTCATGGGGAGGATCAAGAGGAAGGACACGAAGCAATTCATTCTTTGGTGCCTTATAGTGAGTGTTTTCGGTCATCAATCTAGCACCCATGAATTGACATCTTGACATCTCCGGTGATATGCAAAGTGGCATAGAATCAAGAATGAGTTCTTCATTCCAATCACGAGATATCGGTCACGAAGTTCAAGAGTCCCGCATCGTGAATAACTCGGAGGACTGGCTCGAGCACGGCAGGATTCCATATCCACATGAGGAATGTGCTCATGATCGAAGATTTTGTCCTTCTCAAAAGCACCGAGGAATAGAAGTTGGCTTGAGTAGCAGTCGAAGCGTCTTTTCCTTATGCGGCGAGTCATATGGATTATGTCGATGAAGAACACATGCTCAAAAAGAAGTCTTCACCTTGAATTTTGCTTGCTAGAGAGCGGATTCTTGGTTTGGGCGGAGGAGTGTCGGTGATTTTAGCACAACCTCGGGAATGCGATCTCGGTGCTTGGTGAGAATTTCTGGTTCCTCTTCTTGTGCAGTTTGGGGATCAGCACGGGTTCTTGACACTAGCGGTTGGAATCTCTTCATGAGCAGATTAAGTGGGATGAGTTTCTTGAGCCCATTTGAGCAGTTGTAGCCGGGGTGAGTAATTTGTTGAATAGGAGTGAAGAGAGGGTATTGGGATCTTGACTTTCCCAAAGTCATCGTTCATTCTTGGTGTAGTGCAGCCAATATCCACAACTTCATCTTCTTTTCAATTTCCTCAACACCAGCCTCTTGGTGTGAACCGAGGCATAGGTGAGAAGCGACTTCGCGTTGGGAATGTTTCCACTTCAATTTCTTCATCAAACTGCTCGAGGTAGCAACAGAATGATTTTCTTCATCGGATCCGCTTGGGATCTTGTAGTCTTCTCCATAAGGAACAATTTCCTTTGATGACATGGAGGAAATTGAATGGCATCAATAGGATTTTCAAGCGAGCTGGTCATTGGCTTCATTTTCTTGGCGGCGAAGAATTTGGCGCAGCTGATGCCTTCCTTTTCTTCACTCGCAGCTCGCTCTGCAGCCTTGGTCTTCTTCACTTCATAAGCGTAAGAAAGAATTGGAGTTGGTGTTGGCGCAGGAGGAGCCGAGGATGTGGTTCATTTTCTTGGTATGGCCAGTGCGATTGCCTGATCTCTTCGATTTCTTGAGCGCACCACTAGTGGATGCCACAGGAATTTCTTCAAAGCAATGGAATGGAGTCATCAGCCACGGAACTTGTATTCTCATCGGCAGTTGAAAGTCATCAGCGATCTTGGCATGTTCTTCAAAGAGTGAGCGAGTCTCAGCTGAGGATTTTCTTGTTGCGATGGAGCTGCAATCTGTTGTCATTTTCTTCGTCAAATTGATTTAATCTCACTTTGGCTCCTTGCCAATCGGCATGGTATGCATCGAAATCTTTCTTTGAGGGCTTGGATCTCAAATTGAGCCTTGAGAAGTTCTTGGTGATAGTCGACAACGTTCTTCTTGAAGCTTCTCCTTTACGGCTTGTGCTCTCTTTATCTCACGAGCATTTTCAAACTTCCATTTCTCTTGAGCGATGAAATGGGTTAGCATATGACTTTGACCAGAGCGAGGCGAGATCAAGCATTGGAGTGTTTGGATCCTTATGCCATAAGTCAATGTAGTCGAGGATCTTCTTGGATCGAGCGAGGGCACAGTGTTCCTTTGGCTCTAGCGGCCTTTGCTGTCTGTCTCGATGATTTCGCAAGTTCTTCATCGAAGCCTCGTCATCGAGGGCACTTGAAAGCAACTGTTTCTTTCTTGGACTTGGCGAGGACCGCGTCCATTGTTGCTTTTGTCTTCAGAGTGGGGCTGATGAGGACATTGGTGCGGTGAGGAACTCATTGAGACACGAAGCAATTGAGAAACCACGAGTCCTTTGACACGTAGCGGATGCACAGGAGTTGAGGACTTGGAGGAGCTGCTTGAGGACTTTGGTGGAGCAGCGATAGTCTAAGGAATTTGCCGTGAGGGCGCGGCTGAGGAACTTGGCCGTGAGGGCGTTGATGGTGAAGCACTTGGCTTGCGAGCAGGCTTCTTCGGCATTGATTTCCTCGGCTTGACCGAGGTCTCAGCGGCAGCAGCAGCAGCAGAATCCTCATTGAATTTCCTCACTACCTCCTTGGCTTGTCTTGTCAGTTTTGCTTGACACCTAGCCCATTCTTCAGGAAAGTCCTCACCACGCTTGATGCTAGTGGGACCAGCGACTTGGCCAGGTGCCAGTGGAGCTCTTGGGCATGGAGGATTTAAGGCGAATTTCTTCATGTACTTTGGAGTAACATATCGATATTCCCTCCATTCTCGTGCCCATCTTCGTTCAATCCTCTGAATGCGCACTTTGCGCTGATTTTTGTTCTCTTTGCCAAACTTGGCTTCATCAGATGTGCAATAATCCTTATATATTTCATCAGGGATCTCGAAAGCAGTCATGACCTCCGGTTTCTTTCCTCCTTTCTGCGGTCTCTTTCCTTCAACCATTTTCTTGGATGAGGAATTTGAACAATTGAACACTCAAGAAGTATGCAGTTTTTTCCTCGAGGAACGCTGCAAATGAGTTAAGTTGATGAGAACCTAGTGATTCAGCGGACATGAGTACTGTGAGCAGAGTGTAGGTGCGAGGAATTTGGAGAGGTCATATCGTTCTCGTAAGATTTTTCAAAAGAAAAGTTTTGAGAATTTGACCAGTTGAGCCTTGAGGAATTTCACTAAGCGTTCTTGTCTTAGGTTCGAGTTATCAGATCGAAAATCCGCACAATTGAGGAATCTTGAAGAAATGAGTGCTTAGAGAGATGGATCAAGACGTACAGTGTGTGAGGTGTTCATATGTGAAGATTTGAGAATAAAAACACCTTTGAAGATTTTCAGAGAAGTTTGAGAATCAAAGCGAGTAATAAAAGTGACTTTTAATTACCCGAATTGAAGAACACGATGAACAGATATGAACAGCGGTGAAGTTCATCAAGTTAGATCTCCCACGCCCTAACTTGGCAGAGGGAGACGACTACGGCGGCGGCGGAGTGAAGATTTCCGCAGCCGGGCCTTGTACGACGGGCGACGAGGTCGAGGCGGCGGTGAAGCTCTTCCTCACGGGCGGCGATGGAGTAGCGGCGGCGCTAGGGTTTGTGGAGATCTCGGCGAGAGACAATGACGGCGGAGTAAATGAAGTAAGGAAGGGAGAGGGTATTTATAGCCACGGTAAAAACTGTTCGCCGAAGATTTTGGGACGAACATGCCCTGCCCTTTCTTCTTCCACGCGACATGTGTCACCCACGTCTTGTGCGAGATGAGATCGTGTAAGATCGTGGGTGAATAAACTAATGCATCGTGGGATGTGGAGCGGTTTGAGCGGTAAAACCGAAAATCTGGATAAGATTTGTTTTAAAGTTTAGATTCGCAATTTCTTCAAATTATCAAGGACACAAAGAAGACTTTGAGCGAGTTTCAATCGAACGCACATGAAGAATTTGTGAATAGATTGGGTTGAGTATAGCATAGAGGATGGGTCGATCACATTCACTTAGCATAAATCGCAACTTGAAGAAATAGCAATAAGTGAATCTTGTAGAGGACATAAATTCATATATATATATATATATATATATATATATATATATATATATATATATATATATATATATATATATAGCCAATGAAGAAAAACGACGGAAATAGTGAAGATTTTGTAAAGTTGAAGAATTTGAGAGACTGAAGAATTTCAAAAATGAGGAAAAACTCAAATTGAAGATTTTCAACTTTTGTGGTGGCGTGTCCCACCGTATAAGAATGATGATTTCAGACACCGCGTACAATTGTCGTAGGGTTCTGAGAATCAAATTCTTCATTAATGTCTTCACACTTAGAGTGTTATTCTTCATTGATTGAAAAAAAGCGTTTCTTTATGTGTTGCACATCTAAGTCATCAATTCTGCATAAGGGTTAGGATGTGTGTCCTTTTCAAAGAACATTCGAAGATTCTAGGATATTTAGCTCACACCGAACTTGCTAAATCTCTTCTCGTCCAAGGGCTTAGTGAAGATATCAGCTAGCTGTTCTTCAATCTTCACATGCTCGATGGAGATGTCGCCCTTCAACACATGATCACGAAGAAAATGATGACGAATCTGGATGTGCTTAGTCTTGAGTCTTTGAATCTGGATTGTGAGCAATCTTGATGGCACTCTCATTGTCGCAGAGGAGAGGCACATTCTTCACGTTGACGCCATAGTCCTTGAGGTTTGCTTTATCCAAAGCGCTTGAGCACAACATGAGCCAGCAGCAATGTATTCAGCTTGAGATGAGATCGTGATACGCAGTTCTGTTTCTTCGAGGACCAACGGACCAAAGATCGTCCGAGAAATGACAAGTGCGGATGTTGACTTGCGGTCCACGATCACCAAAGATAGTCGAGTCGAAATATCAATGAGATCAAAAGCGAGCCCTTGGGGTACCATAATCCTAGTGTTGGTGTGTGAGCTAGATATCGAAGAATATGCTTCACACATTATGGTGTGATTCCTTGGTGCAGCTTGAAATCGGGCACACATGCAAACACTAAGCATTATATCTGGCCTAGATGCACATAAGTACAATAAAGAACCAATCATGGGCGGTATACCTTGTGATCAAGTCAATACCATTTTCATCGATTGCATAGATGGCCATTTGTGGGCATAGGAATTTTAGCGCCTTTGCAATCTTGCATGCGAATTTCCTCGAGACATCTTTGAGGTATTTCTCCTGAGATATGAATATGCCATTGCGCTGCTGACGAATTTGAAGATAGAAGAATTTCAACTCTCCCATCATAGACATTTGATATTCTTCACTCATCATATAGGCAAATTCATCACTATATCGTTGGTTAGTACAGCCAAAGATAATATCATCAACATATATTTGGCACACACACAGTTCACCATCATATGATTTAGTAAAAAGAGTAGGGTCGAGTGAACCGGGTGTGAAGCCATTCTTCACGAAGAATTCCTTCAATGTATCATACCACGCCCGAGGGGCTTGCTTGAGGCCATAGAGGGCCTTATTGAGTCTGAAGACTTTGTCAGGATTCTTGGGATCTTCAAAACGTGGGGGTTGAGCAACATATACTTCTTCCTCAAGCTTACCATTGAGGAATGCACTTTTCACATCCATTTGATATAAGAGGATATCATGATGGTTAGCGTAAGCAAGTAATATGCGAATAGCCTCAAGTCTAGCAACAGGTGCAAAAGTTTCATCGAAATCAATTCCTTCAACCTGTGTGTAGCCTTGAGCTACTAATCGTGCCTTATTCCTCACCACAAGGCCATTTTCATCTTGCTTGTTGCGGTAGATCCACTTTGTGCCAATGATATTATGCTTGCGAGGATCCAGGCGATTGACCAATTCGGACATTGTTCAGCTCGAATGATGTAATTCTTCTTGCATAGCCTGAATCCACTCGGCTCGAAATGCTTCATCTACCTTAGTGGGCTCTGTGATAGAGACAAAAGCATAGTGCCCACAAAAGTTAGATAAATGTGATGCTTTTGAGCGTGTGAGAGGACTGGTGCGCTAATGTCATCGATGATCTTCTCCACTTGAACTTCTTTTGCAACGCGTGGATGAGTTGGTTGTCGTTGAGGATTTTGATCAGCATTTTCTTGACACCATTTTCCTCATCTTGTTCTTGAGAGCATCACTCGATGTTCTTCATGAACAGGAATGAATTCTTCAACAGATTCTTGATCGGAATGACATCCTCGGTTGCCTTGAGCTTGATAGCATCTTGGTCTGGTTCATCTAACACAGAAGGTAGGTGCTCTCTTTGCGAGCCATTAGTTTCATTGAACCGCACATCTACAAAGTCAACAATCTTGTGAAGAACAATGTTGAAGACTCAGTAGGTGTGCGAGTCCTTTCCGTAACCAAGCATAAAACCTTCATGTGCTTTCGTGCAAATTTAGAGTTGTGGTGAGGATCTCTAATCCAACATTTAGCAATCAAGACTTTGAAATAACTCACATTGGGTTTCTTGTCGTGAGGAGTTCATAGGCGTCTTCTTGAAGAATTTGTGAAGATATACTCTGTTGATGATGTGGCAAGCGGTATCAATTGCATCAATCCAAAAGCGCCGAGGCGTTTTGTATTCATCAAGCATAGTGCGAGCCATCTCAACAAGAATTACTGTTCTTGCGCTCACGACGCCATTCTCTTGAGGAGTATAGGGAGCAGATAACTCATGAGTAATACCAAGTTCATCAAGATATGCATCAAGACCGAATTCTTGAACTCGGTTCCATTGTCACTTCGATATGCTTGATCTTCACACCAAAGTTGGTTGAAGCCCTCGAGGAAAATCGTTTGAAGACTTCCGCACTTCATGTTTGTAAGTAACAATGTGTACCCATGTATATCGAGAATAATCATCAACAATGACAAAACCATATAGAGATGCATCATTAGTGATTGCTGAATAATGATTAGGTTCAAGAGGTCCATGTGAAGCAATTGAATGGACGGGTAGTGGTCATGATAGTCTTATTTGGATGCATGGCCTTGGTCATTTTCCACTTCACATGCTCCGCATAAGTGATCCTTGAGAATTTGACATTCTTAATGCCAATGACATGCTTCTTCTTCGCATAGCGTGTTCAGATTCCTCATGCCCGCATGACCAAGTCGTCGATGCCATAGCCAGCCTTCGAAGCTTTTGCAAGTAGACACACGGCTGGTTGTGGTCCCAGTAGAGAAATCAACAATATCTGATCTCCTCTCCTAAAGCCTTGAAGACTTTGGAATTGTCGACTTCCATAATCACAACACAAATGATATTTGCCAAAGACAACAACCATATCAAGATCACAAAGCATTGAGGCCGACATGAGATTGTATCCTAAGGACTCAACAAGCATGACTTTGTCCATGTGCTTATCCTTAGAGATAGCAACCTTACCAAGACCCAATACGACTTTTGCCTTTGTCGGCCAAGATGATATGCTTGAGGTGGCGGTGATAAGGAGCATCCATCAATAGATTCTTGTCACCAATCATGTGATTTGTACATCCACTATCAAGGACCCATTCAGTGGTTTCGGGTTGATCATCCTGCAGATGAATCAGTGAAGAATATGATGTCAAGTTCATCAGATGAATTTCATCAAGCGATGAAAGATATAGCGAGATGAGGGCGTGTGAAATGAAAGTTCATTTCATCATGATTCGCCTGCGTCCCTTCAGGCATTTTTGTCAGGCCCCCAGCAAATTCTTCAGACGTTAGAGCACGTCTGGAGACCTGACCCTGCAGAAGAGATTAGTTCTTTTTCTTCAAGACCCACATCTGGAGGGGTGGCAAAGAGTTCATCATTCTGCGAGCACCATATGAGAAAGGTGGCAAAGATGCCAAACCATTTCACTTCACATAAGAGTGATTAGGGTAAGCATATGAATAAGCAGAGTAATTCTTCGAGGACTTATGAACATAATGGTTTGAAGAATAATGCACATATTCATAGCCCTTAGCTCTACCCTGCGAGACAGAGTTGTTAGCACGATGATAATCATATGAGGACTTTGATCCATTTGAGAAATTTGGTTCATATGAAGAATTTGATCTGGGGTTCCTGTTCTTCACAGGTGGTGTCATGAGGACATTCACCTGAAGACTTTCAACACAACTTTTGGGAACCCAGATTTTCTTCATATGGGAACCGTTCCTGCAGTTAGTGCCAACATATCTAGCAAATACTTCACCATTTTGATTTTTGAACAGTTTATAGTTGGAGTCAAAAGACTCATCAGAAGAATGAGAAGATTCACATGTAAAGCCAGATAAGTTAGATGGATCAACTAGAGGTCCCTTTGCAGCAACCCATGAAGTTTTGGGGTACTGCTCAGGCTTCCAATATGTTCCATCAGCATTGAATTTCCTCTCAAAGGCAATACCCTCTTTCCTAGGGTTTCATTGAGGATCTGCTTTTGAGCACATCACAAAGTGGCTGATGCCCTTTGAGGCTTTTGTACATGCCTGTCATGTACAATTCCTTCAGCCCTGCATTGTCAGTGATACTAGCAATGTCCTCAGGTGAGGAATTAGTGATAGCAGAGATAGATGAAGAATTTGTAACATTTGAAGCATTTGAACATTCAGGTGAAGAATTAGCAGATTCACGTTCAATGCATTTTAAGCAAGGGGGAACAAATTCTTCTTGTGAAGCGCTGATTTGTTGAGCTAGTAATGAATCGCGCTCCTTCTAAAGATCTTCATAACACACTCTTAGCTTTTCAAGATCTTCCTTTCTTTGAAGAGATTCAAGAGAAAGCTTCTTGTGATCTTTGAAAGTGCGTTATATCGACTAGAGGGGGGGGGTGAATAGGCGATTTTTATGAAATTCTTCACTGAGGAATTTGCCGGTGAGGAAATTCCTTAGCGAAGAACTATTTGCAGCGGAATAAGTACTCAGAGGTAAACATAACAGATTACACACATAGTCAGCATGATGAAATGAAGACTAGAGCAGTAGTACGAAGCGTAAACACAGGATAACAAGATGAAGACAAAGCAGATCAAGAAATTGAACGAGGAATTTGTGAAAGTCTTGATCAAAGTCTTCAAGCACGATATGAACAACATGCAACATAGAATGAGGAAATGAATGAGTTGAGGAAATAGAACCACCGGTTGGTGAAGACAATGATTTGGTAGACCAGTTCCAAATCTTTGTCTCGGTTATACGTCTGGTTGGAGCGGCCGAGTATTTAAACTCGAGGACACACAGTCCGGACACCCGATCTCTGAGCCGCAACTCAGGACACCCAGTCCTCACCGTATTCTCCTTGAACTAAGACCACACAGGCCTCATCCAATCACTCGTGGTAAGTCTTGGTGACTTCCAAACCTTCACAGACTTGGTCACTCGGCGATCCACAATTCCTCTTGGATGCTCTAGACCTTGGCGCCTAACCGTCTGCGAAGAAGCACAGTCTTCAAAGGTAACAAGCGTCGGATCCACGCAGATCAATTTCTTGATGATGCTCAATCACTTGGGGTTTTAATGGGGTTTGGTTTTGGATTTTCCTCACTTGATGATTTTCGCTCAAAGTCCTCGGAGGATGGGTTGCTCTCAAATGACAAGTGTCAAGTTCTCTCGGAGCAGCCAACCAGCTAGTGGTTGTAGGGGGCGGCTATTTATAGCCTAGGGAGCAGCTCGACGTGATAAGACATAAATGCCCTTCAATGATATGACCGTTAGGTGGATAAGATATTTTGGTCCGCGGCCAAGAACACAAAGAACGGTCGGAATTTGACTTTCAAAGTCCTCGGGGCTATCATGTTCCTCATTTGTAGGCAATTCAAGACTGGCGAATTCCTAACTCCTCGATCGAGCAAAGTCATCGGTGACTGAAGAACTGCGTCTCATCCTTTGAAGAACTTGACTGAATCTGTATGAGATTTCAATGGCTTCACTCGAAGGGATTGATAGGTGTAGGATTTTGAGTTGAGCATCACATGGAAATTTTTCCTTAGTATTTCCTCGACCCCTTTAACGATGACGGTGTTTCCTATGACTCGAGAAAGAGAAAATGAAACTACGAAAACAAAAGTCTTCACGCTTCATATTCCTCGAATGAATATCAAGTCTTCATGGTCACACCAATTTCTTCACTTTCAAAGTCTTCAGAAAGTCTTCAAAATATCAAAGTCTTCAGTCGAAGAACTTCATTTTTAGAGGTCGACTTTCTCTGTAAATATCAAACTCCTCATAGACTTATAGACCTGTACACTCACAAACGCATCAGTTACTTAACCTATAAGTCT
This sequence comes from Aegilops speltoides, assembly GCA_021437245.1. Taxonomy (NCBI): domain Eukaryota; kingdom Viridiplantae; phylum Streptophyta; class Magnoliopsida; order Poales; family Poaceae; genus Aegilops; species Aegilops speltoides. Next base: position 284,638,887 of record CM038143.1, on the reverse strand, counting down.
TCAATACACCAAAATCACTAAGGGGCACTAGATGCACTTACAATCTCCCCCTTTTTGGTGATTGATGACAACATAGGTTAAGTTTTCAACGGGGATAAACATATGAAGTGTAAATACTGATATTGAGGAATTTGATTGCAAGATATAGAAGAACTCCCCTAATATGTGCATAATGAGGAATTTCCTTTTGAGGCAATGCACATTTGAAGATTTGAATCATGGAGATCTCCCCCTATATCTTGTAATTCATACACGCATTTGATATATATACTATGAAGAATTTGAAATGCATGATGAAATATGGTGCCTGATGAGATTCAGCATGCATGCAATAGTATTGACTAGGAATGAGCATGCGGAATATCACATCAAAAGTATCGGAGCTCAAATATCACATTCAGAGCATAGTGCTTCAAAAGCATTAGAGTATAGCACGTATCAAAGTCAGAGCATCAGAAGCACGATCAAAAGTATTAGAGCCCAGTGCAAAGTCAGCACAATGCACGATCAAAAGTATCAGGGCACCATCGGTTTAAGATTACAACTCGATCCAATAAAAGTTTGGAAGAGCGAGTTGTAACTTAATAAAACACCCATAGTATAAACCCGCTTGAAGACTAACTCAGATTTCTCCCCTTTGTCATCAAATGACCAAAAGGATCGGCGAGGACTAACGCCTGAAGATATTGTTGATGGAGGAGCGCGGCGTTGTTGGGGTTGGATGTTGAAGTAGGGCCTGCCGCAGATGTCGTCCAAATCTTCATATTCATCGGTTTAGCGATGAAGAATAAGAGCTAGCCACCAAATCAGGAACTTTGACTCTCTTGAATTTCTTGGAGGTGGTGCGCACCGGTCATAAGCTTCATGAAGACCCATAGTCTTCAATTCTTCCGCGGAGTAGACATGATTCAGAACAGCCCAGGTGCGGTTGAGGGTTTCATGAAGGTAGTACTGGTTTTCTTCACAGCATTATGCGTTGAGGTCATATTATGAAGAATTGCAGCAAATTGGCGCTTGACCCATTTCTGATTGCGATCAACCTTCTGATGAAGACTGAGGAGTAACTCACGATCAATCATCACCCTTGGTGCTGTGGCTTGAGGCTGTTTCTTGGTTGAAGTATTTGCGGTAGTATCATGCGTAGCAGAATCGTCATTGGTGGAGTAAGATGCAGCTTTGCGGCCCGACCATCAATGGACGAGTGCCTTCATCAATTACAGCTGCTGCCTTGCCCTTGTCATCGATGATGAAATTGGTCGCTTGAGGACTTCAATGGGCGGCAGGAAGCTGCCATGGTTCAGAGTGTCAACCTTGTAGTTCAGTGAAGATCTTGCCCTTATGAATCTCATGATCCAAGGCGCATATGGCTTCAGCTCAAAAGGTGCCATTGAAATATTGGCCAGAGTCCTCATGAAGAAATCATGGAAGTTGACAGGAACGCCATGAATGATATTGAAGAGCATGTTCTTCATGATGCCAACGACGTCTTCATCATTTGAGTCGTGGCCTTTGATTGGACTCATAGTCTTCGTCAAGATTCTCGACACATCCGAGGCACATATAGCAAATCCTTGACGAGGAATTTGGTTCGAGGGCTTGGCACGGCTTCAATGGGTTTATCGAGACTTGCATGAAGTGATCGAGACAGTTCACGTTCATTGTAGAGGCAACGAGCAGATTCATGGGGAGGATCAAGAGGAAGGACACGAAGCAATTCGATTCTTTGGTGCCTTGTAGTGAGTATTTTCAGTCATCCAATCCAGAAACCATTAGTTGATGTCTTCAGCATCTCCGGTGATGTGCAGGTGGGAACTGAAGAATGAGTTCTTCATTCCAGTCACAGATATCGGTGCAGAAATTCAGCAGCCCTGCATCGTGAAGAACACGGAGTACTGGCTCAAAGCACGGCAGTGATTCCATATCCACATGAGGAATATGCTCATGGTCGAAGATCTTGTCCTTGTCGAATAGCACCGAGGAATAGAAATTTGCTTGTGTTGGAGTCGAGAGCGTCTTTTCCTCATGCGGCAGAGTCATAAGGATTGTAGGCAGTGAAGAACACATGCTCAGAAAAGAAATCTTCAGCCTTGAACTTTTGCTTGCTTGAAAACGGATTCTTTGGCTTGGGCAGAGGAATATCTGTTATTTGAAGCACAACCTCGTGAATCGCGATTTCGGTTCTTGGTGAGAATTTCTGGTTCCTCTCTTTGTGCAGTTTGAGGATCGCAGATTGGTTCTTGGCGCTAGTGGCTGGAATCTCTTCATTGATGATGATGTGGGATGAGTTTCTTGAGCCCATTTGAGCAGTAGTAGTCGGTGGTGAGGAACTTGTTGAAGTGGAGTGAAGAGAGGAGTATTGGGGTCTTGACTTTCCCAAAAGTCATCGTTCATTACTGGTGTAGTGCTCCCAATATCCACATCTTCATCTTCTTTTCAATTTCCTCAACACCGCCTCTTCACCGTGAACCGAGGCACGGGTGAGGAAGCAACAGGAGTTGAAGGAAAGCTTCCACTTCAATTTCTTCATCAAGCTGTTACGAAGTAGCAACAGATTGATTTTCTTCATCGATCCGCTTGGGATCGTGTATTCTTCTCCAAAGGAACAATTTCCTTGGATGACATGGAGGAAATGGGAATGGCATCGATAGGATTTTCAATCGAGCTGGTCATTGGCTTCAATTTCTTCGCAGCCAAGAATTTGGCGCACCGATGCCTTCCTTTTCTTCACTTTGCAGCTCGCTCTGCAGCCTTTGTCTTCTTCACTTCATAGGCGTAAGGAAGAATTGGAGTTGGTGTTGGTGCAGGAGGAGCCGAGGATTGTGGTACAGTTTCTTGAGCACAACTGTGCGATTGCCTGTTTCCTTGATTCTTGAGCGCACCACTAGTGGATGCCACAGGAATTTCTTCAAGCAATGGAATGGAGTCATCAGCCACGAACTTGTGTTCTCATCAAGCCGCTGAAAGTCATCAGCGATCTTGGCATGTTCATCGCCAGGCTGAGCAGATTCTTCAGCCTGAGGATTTTCTTGTTGTGATGAAACTGCAACAGTTGACATTCTCTTCGTCAGAGTGACGAATCTCACCTTGGCTCCTTGCCAGTCAGCATTGTAAGCATCAAAATCCTTGCTAAGTGCTTGGATTTCTGATTGAGCTTTAAGAAGTTCTTCAGGAGTCAAGTTTATGATGTTTTTCCTCAGAAGCTTCTCTTTTCTTGCTTTTGCTCTCTTCAATTCACGAGCCTTTTCAAATTTCCATTTCTCTTTAGAGATGAAATGGTTCACATGTGACTTTGACCAGAGTCGATGGCGGATCCGGAAGAGGAGTGTGTGGATCCCGATGCCATAGGTCAATGAAGTCTAGGATCTTCTTGGATCCAAAAGCGAGAGGCACACTTGTTCCTTTGGCTCTAGCGGCCTTGGTCGATCTGTCTCGATGATTTCTTCAAGTTCTTCATCGAGGCTTCATCATCGAGGGAGCGTTGAATGCAACTGTTTCTTCTTTGGACTTGGCGAGGACCGCGTCCAGCAGCTTGCTTTTGTCTTCAGCAGAGTGGGACTGTTGAGGACATTGGTGCAGGTGAGGAACTTGTTTGAAACACGAAGCAATGGAGAATCCTTGAGTCCTTTGACAAGTTGCAAGATGCACAGTGTTGAGGACTTGGAGGAGCTGCCGAGGATTTTGAGTGAGCAGCAGCGATCGAGGAATTTGCCGTGAGGGCGCAGCTAAGGAACTGGGCCGTGAGGGCGCCGACGGTGAAGCACTTGGCTTGCGTGCGAGCTTCTTTGGCATTGATTTCCTCGGTTTGACCGAGGGCTCAAGCAACAGCAGCAGATCCTCATTGAATTTCCTCACTTGCCTCCTTGGCTGTCTTGCCAATTTGGCTTGGCGCTGGACCATTCTTGGAAAGTCTTCACCACGTTTGATTTGGTGGGATCAGCGACTTGGCCAAAGCGGAGGAGCTCTTGGGCATGGAGGATTCAGCGAATTTCCTCATGTACTTAGGAGTGACATAGCGGTATTCTCGCCATTCTCGTGCCCATCTCCTTTCTATTCTCTGTATGCGCACTTTGCGCTAGTTCTTGGTTTCCTTGCCAAACTTGGATTCATCAGGTGTGCAGTAGTCTTTGTATATTTCCTCAGGAATTTCAAAAGCAGTCATGACTTCTGGTTTCTTTCCTCCCTTCTGCGGTCTCTTGCCTTCTGCCATTTTCTTCAGGTGAGGAATTTGAACAATAGAGCACTCTGAAGAAGTATGCAGTTTTTCTTCGAGGAACGCTGCAAATGAGTTAAGTTGATGAGAACCTAGTGATTCAAAGCGGACATGAGTACTGTGAGCAGAGTGTAGGTGCGAGGAATTTGGAGAGGTCATATCGTTCTCGTAAGATTTTTCAAAAGAAGCAAGTTTTGAGGAATTTGACCAGTTTGAGCCTTGAGGAATTTCACTAAGCGTTTGTCTTAGGTTCGAGTTGTACAGATCGAAAATCCGCACAATTGAGGAATCTTGAAGAAATGAATGCTTAGGAGATAAATCAAGAACATATAGTGTGTGAGGTGTTCATATGTGAAGATTTTGAAGAGTAAAACACCTTTGAAGATTTTCGTAAAGATTTGAGAATCAACGCGTAATAAAAGTGACTTTTAATTACCCGAATCAAGAACACGATGAACAGAGATGAACTGTAGAGAAGTTCGTCATGTTAGATCTTCCACGCCCTAACTTGGCGGAGGAAGACAACTTCTGGCGGCGGAGTGAAGATTTCATGACGGGCGCGAGTACAACGGCGATGAGGTCGAGGCAGTGAAGCTTTTCCTCACCGTCGGCGATGGAGTAGCGGCGGCGCTAGGGTTTGAGGAGAGCTCGAGCAAGAGACAGCGATCGAGCGGAGTAAATGAAGTGAGGAGGGTAAAGGGGTATTTATAGCCACGGTGAAAAACTGTTCGCCCGAAGATTTTGGACGAACATGCCCCTGCCCTTTCTCCTTCACGCGACATGTGTCACCCACGTAATGTGCAGATGAGATCGTGTAAGATCGTGGGTGATTAAACTAATACATCGTGGGATGCGGAGCGGTTTGGCGGTAAAACCGAAAACTTGGATAAGATTTGTTTAAAAGTTTAGTTCGCAATTTCTTCACCGTCAAGGACCAAAGAAGACTTTGAGCAGTTTCAATCGAACGCATATGAAGAATTTGTGAATAGATTGGGTTGAGTATAGCATAGAGGGGAAGGGTCCGATCACATTCACTTAGCAGAAATCGCAACTTGAAGAATTAGCAATAAGTGAATGTTGTAGAGGACATAAACTCATATATATATATATATAGCCAATGAAGAAAGACGACGGAAATGCTGAAGATTTTGCAAAGTTGAAGAATTTGAAAACGAGGAATTTCAAAATGAGGAAAACTCAAATTGAAGATTTTCAACTTTTGTGGTGGCGTAGCTCCACGTATAAGAATGATGATTTCAGACACCGCGTACAATTGTCGTAGGGTTCTGAGAATCAAATTCTTCATTGATTTCTTCACACTTAGAGTGTTATTCTTCATTGATTGAGGAACAACGTTTCTTCATGTGTTGCACATCTAAGTCATCAATTATGCATAAGTGTTAGGATGTGTGTCCTTTTCAAAGAACATTCAAGATTCTAAGATATTTAGCTCACACCGCAACTTGCTAAATCTCTTCTCATCCAAGGGCTTGGTGAAGATATCAGCTAGCTGTTCTTGATCTTCACATGCTCGATGGAGATATCGCCCTTCAACACATGATCACGAAGAAAATGATGACGAATCTGGATGTGCTTAGTCTTTGAGTGCTGAATGGGTTGTGAGCAATCTTGATGGCACTCTCGTTGTCGCAGAGGAGAGGCACATTCTTCACGTTGACGCCATAGTCCTTGAGGTTTGCTTCATCCAAAGCAGCTTGAGCACAGCATGACCCAAAGCAGCAATATATTCAGCTTCAGCGATGAAGCGATGATACAGTTACTGCTTTCTTGAGGACCAACGGACCAAAGATCGTCAGAAATGACAAGTGCGGATGTTGACTTGCGGTCCACATGATCACCAAAGATAGTCGAGTCGAATATCAATGAGATCAAAAGCAGAGCCCTTGGGGTACCATAATCCTAGTGTTGGTGTGTGAGCTAGATATCGAAGAATATGCTTCACAGACCTTATGGTGTGATTCCTTCGTGCAGCTTGAAATCGGGCACACATGCAAACACTAAGCATTATATCTGGCCTAGATGCACATAAGTACAATAAAGAACCAATCATGGAGCGGTATACCTTGTGATCAAGTCAATACCATTTTCATCGATGCATAGATGGCCATTTGTGGGCATAGGAATTTTGACGCCTTTGCAATCTTGCATGCGAATTTCCTCAAGACATCTTTGAGGTATTTCTCTGAGATATGAATATGCCATTGTGTTTCTTTGAATTTGAAGACCTAAGAAGAATTTCAACTCTCCCATCATAGACATTTGATATTCTTCACTCATCATATAGGCAAATTCATCACTATATCGTTGGTTAGTACAGCCAAAGATAATATCATCAACATATATTTGGCACACAAACAGTTCACCATCATATGATTTAGTAAATAGAGTAGGATCGAGTGAACGGGTGTGAAGCCATTCTTCACGAAGAATTCCTTCATGTATCATACCACGCCCGAGGGGCTTGCTTGAGGCCATAGAGAGCCTTATTTAGTCTCAAGACTTTGTCGATTCTTGGGATCTTCAAAACACAGGGGTTGAGCAACATATACTTCTTCCTCAAGCTTACCATTGAGGAATGCACTTTTCACATCCATTTGATATAAGATGATATCATGATGGTTAGCATAGGCAAGTAAAATGCTAATAGCTTCAAGTCTAGCAACAGTGCAAAAGTTTCATCGAAATCAATTCCTTCAACTGTGTGTAGCCTTGAGCTACTAGTCGTGCCTTATTCCTCACAACAAGGCCATTTTCATCTTGCTTGTTGCGGTAGATCCACTTTGTGCCAATGATATTATGCTTGCGAGGATCAGGCGATTGACCAATTCCTGACATTGTTCAGCTCGAACTGATGTAATTCTTCTTGCATAGCATGAATCCACTCCGGCTCCAGAAATGCTTCATCTACCTTAGTGGGCTCTAAGATGGAGACAAAGGCATAGTGCCCACAAAAGTTAGATAAGTGTGAGGCTTTTGAGCGTGTGAGAGGACCTGGTGCGCTGATGTCATCGATGATCTTCTCCACTTGCACTTCTTTTGCAACACGTGGATGAGTTGGTTGTCGCTGAGGATTTTGATCACCATTTTCTTCAGCACCAATTTCCTCATCATGTTCTTCAGTGCATCACCGGCGTTCTTCACGAACAGAATGAATTCTTCACCGATTCTTGAAGAGGAATGACATCCTCAGTTGCCTTGTGCTTGATAGCATCCTCAGGTGCTGGTTCATCTAACATAGAAGGTAGGTGCTCTCTTTGCGAGCCATTAGTTTCATCGAACCGCACATCTACAATGTCAACAATCTTGTGAAGAACAATGTTGAAGACTCTGTAGGTGTGCGAGTCCTTTCCGTAACCAAGCATAAAACCTTCATGTGCTTTCGGTGCAAATTTAGAGTTGTGGTGAGGATCTCTAATCCAACATTTAGCACCGAAGACTTTGAAATAACTCACATTGGGTTTCTTGTCAGTGAGGAGTTCATATGCAGTCTTCTTGAAGAATTTGTGAAGATATACTCTGTTGATGATGTGGCAGCGTATCAATTGCATCAATCCAAAACGCCGAGGCGTTTTGTATTCATCAAGCATAGTGCGAGCCATCTCAACAAGAGTTCTGCTTTTTGCGCTCCACGACGCCATTTCTTTGAGGAGTATAAGGAGCAGATAATTCATGAGTAATACCAAGTTCATCAAGATAGGCATCAAGACCAGAATTCTTGAACTCAGTTCCATTGTCACTTCTGATATGCTTGATCTTCACACCAAAGTTGGTTGAAGCCCTCGAGGAAAATCGTTTGAAGACTTCCCGCACTTCATGTTTGTAAGTAACAATGTGTACCCATGTATATCGAGAATAATCATCAACAATGACAAAACCATATAGAGATGCATCATTAGTGACCGCTGAATAATGATTAGGTCGAAGAGGTCCATGTGAAGCAATTGAATGGACGGGTAGTGGTCATGATAGTCTTATTTGGATGCTTGGCCTTGGTCATTTTCCGCTTCACATGCTCCGCATAAGTGATCCTTGAGGAATTTGACATTCTCAATGCCAATGACATGCTTCTTCTTCATAGCGTGTTCAAATTCCTCATGCCCGCATGACCAAGTCATCGATGCCATAGCCAACCTTCCGAGGCTTTTGCAAGTAGACACATGGCTGGTTGTGGTCTGTAGAAAATCAACAATATCTGATCTCCTCTCCTAAAGCCTTGAAGACTTTGGAATTGTCGACTTCCATAATCACAACACAACGATATTTGCCAAAGACAACAACCATATCAAGATCACAAAGCATTGAGGTCGACATGAGATTGTATCCTAAGGATTCAACAAGCATGACTTTGTCCATGTGCTTATCCTTAGAGATAGCAACCTTACCAAGACCCAATACGACTTTTGCCTTTGTCAAGAAATATGATATGCTTCAGAGGTGATGGTGATAAAGGAGCATCCATCAATAGATTCTTGTCACCGGTCATGTGATTTGTACATCCACTATCGAGGACCCATTCGGTGGTTTTGGGTTGATCATCCTGCAGATGAATTAGTGTAACTTACAATCTCATATGCTTCATCGGTGAAGAATATGATATCAAGTTCATCGATGAATTTCATCAAGCGTAAATAGATATAGCGAGATGAGGGCGTGTGAAATGAAAGTTCATTTCATCATGATTCGCTGCGTCCTTTCGAGCATTTTGTCGGGTCCCCAACAAATTCTTGAAGCGTTAGAGCACGTCCGAGACCTGACCTGCAGAAGAGATTAGTTCTTTTCTTCACCACCCACATATGGAGGGGTGGCAAAGAGTTCATCATCCTGCGAGCACCATGTGAGAAAGGTGGCAAAGATGCCAAACCATTTAAGCTTAGCATAGGAGGGTTAGGGTAAGCATATGAATAAGCGAGTAATTCTTGAGGACTTATGAACATAATGGTTTGAAGAATAATGCACATATTCATAGCCCTTAGCTTTACCTGCGAGACAGATTTGTTAGCATGATAATAATCATATGAGGACTTTGATCCAGTTGAGAATTTGATCCTCGTGAAGAATTTGGTCCATATGAGGATTTGGATCCATATGAAGAGTTTGGTCCATATGAAGAATTTGATCTGGGGTTCTGTTCTTCACTTTGGTGGTGTCATGAGGACATTCACCAAGACTTTCAACACAGCTTTTGGGAACCCAGATTTTCTTCATAGGGGAACCGTTCTGCAGATTAGTGCCAACATATCTAGCAAATACTTCACCATTCTAATTTTTGAACAGTTTATAGTTGGAGTCAAATGACTCATCGGAAGAATGAGGGATTCACATGTAAAGCCAGATAAGTTAGATGGATCAATCGGAGGTCCCTTTGCAAAGAACCCATGAGGTTTTGGGATCTTGCTCGGGTTTCCAATATGTTCCATCGGCATTGAGTTTCCTCTCAAAGGCAATACCCTCTTTCCTAGGGTTTCATTGAGGATCTGTTTTTGAGCACATCACAAAGTGTTTGATGCCCTTTGAGGCTTTTGTACATGCTGTCATGTACAATTCCTTCAACCTGCATTGTCGGTGATACTAGCAAAGTCCTCGATGAGGAATTAGTGATAGCAGAGGCAGATGAAGAATTTGTAACATTTGAAGCATTTGAACATTGGTGAAGAATTAGCGATTCACGTTCAATGCACTTTAAGCATGGAGGAACAAATTCTTCACGAGAAGCGCTGATTTGTTGAGCTAGTAATGAATCGCGCTCCTTCGAAGATCTTCATAACATACTCTTAGCTTTTCAAGATCGCCTTTCTTTGAATAGCTTCAAGAGTAAGCTTCTCATGATCGATCAAGAGGGTGTTATGTTGATCTTGAAGGACGTCAAGCTTGGAGTGAATTCTCTCAAGACATTCACCCAAGGCTTTTGATGATCCATTTCCTCGCTTGCAACATATTATCACTTCTTTCTAGCATATCTTGAGTTTGTTCCGAAACTGTTTGTTGTTTAGTGGCAACACAAATGAGTTTGGTATAGCAAGATTCAATGTCATCATCAGATTCATCATTATCAGATTCATCATTATCAGATTCGGATGAGGAGCATTCGGTTACCTCAGCACCATTTGCCATAAGACAAGGTGCAGATAATGACGATTCTGGCTCGAAAGTCATCGTTTTGAGAGATTCCTTGAAGTCCTCAACCCAGGGATCATGACACGTACGATGACCTTCATAGACATCAGAGATTCGGTCCCAGATGAGTTTGGAATTTCCAAGATGCATAATTCGCCCAAATTGGTCTCTGGATAGGCAGGAGCAGATGATATCCTTTGCTATGATATCAAGTCGAGTATACTTGCGAATATCATCAGCATTTGCCATCTTGCATAGATCAGTGAGGCCAATCTCAGTGACGGTCCACACTCATTTTCTTTGCCATGAGGCGCTTCTTCATCATGGCCTTCCACTTGGGATAGTCATGACCGCCAAAGATAGGGCATGTCACTTTCTTCATACCTGCGGTCGACATAACTAGAACTCGGTGGTTAAACCAAAATCACACGTAACAAGGGAGTACCTTGCTCGATACCAATTGAAAGTCGTTATATCGACTAGAGGGGGGTGAATAGGCGATTTTATGAAATTCTTCATCGAGGAATTTGCGGTGAGGAAATTCCTTAGCGAAGAACTATTTGCAGCTGAATAAGTACTCAGAGGTAAACATAACAGATTACACACATAGTCGGCATGATGAAATGAAGACTAGAACAGAGTACTGAAGCGTAAACACAGGATAACAAGATGAAGACAAACAGATGAAGAAATTGAACGAGGAATTTGTGAAAGTCTTGATCAAAGTCTTCAAGCACGATATGAACAACATGCAACACGAATGAGGAAATGAATGAGTTGAGGAAATAGAACCATCGGTTGGTGAAGACAATGATTTGGTAGACCAGTTCAAACTGCTGTCTCTCGGTTATGCGTCTGGTTGGAGCGGTGAGTATTTAAACTCGAGGACACACAGTCCGGACACCCGATCTCGAGCCGCAACTCAGACACCCAGTCCTCACCGTATTCTCCTTGAACTAAGACCACGCAGCCTCGTCCAATCACTCGTGGTAAGTCTTGGTGACTTCCAAACCTTCACAGACTTGGTCACTCGGCGATCCACAATTCCTCTTGGATGCTCTAGACCTTGGCGCCTAACCGTCTGGAAGAAGCACAGTCTTCAAAGGTAACAAGCGTCGGATCCACGCAGATCAATTTCTTGATGATGCTCAATCACTTGGGGTTTTTGTGGGGTTTGGTTTTGGATTTTCCTCACTTGATGATTTTCGCTCAAAGTCCTCGGAGGATGGGTTGCTCTCAAATGACAAGTGTCAAGTTCTCTCGGAGCAGCCAACCAGCTAGTGGTTGTAGGGGCGGCTATTTATAGCCTAGGAGCAGCCCGACATGATAAGACATAAATGCCCTTCAATGATATGACCGTTAGGTGGATAAGATATTTTGGTCCATGCCGCCAAGAAGACAAAGAACGGTCGGAATTTGACTTTCAAAGTCCTCGGGGCTATCATGTTCCTCATCGTGTAGGCAATTCAGACTGGCGAATTCCTAACTCCTCGATCGAGCAAAGTCATCAGTGACTGGAAGAACTGCGTCTCATCATCAAGAACTTGACTGAACTGTATGAGATTTCAATGGCTTCACTCGAAGGGATTGGTAGGTGTAGGATTTTGAGTTGAGCATCACATGGAAATTTTTCCTTAGTATTTCCTCGACCCCTTTAACAAAGACGGTGTTTCCTATGACTCAAGAAAGAGAAAATGAAACTATGAAAACAAAAGTCTTCACGCTTCATATTCCTCGAATGAATATCAAGTCTTCATGGTCACACCAATTTCTTCACTTTCAAAGTCTTCAGAAAGTCTTCAGAATATCAAAGTCTTCAGTCGAAGAACTTCATTTTTAGGGGTCGACTTTCTCTGTAAATATCAAACTCCTCATAGACTTATAGACCTGTGTACACTCACAACGCATCAGTTACTTAACCTATAAGTCTTCAATACACCAAAATCACTAAGGGGCACTAGATGCACTTACAATATTGCTTTTCTTGAAGAAATTCATAAGAAAGTTTCTCATGATCAGACAAGAGAGCGTTATGATGACCTTGAAGGTTATCAAACCTAGACTGAACTCTCTGAAGATTTTCAGTCAAGGCCTTAGTACGATCCATTTCTTCACCCAACATATCATCACTTTTATGTAGCATGTTTTGAACCTTTTCAAGAGCCCGTTGTTGTTTCACAGCAATCTTAGCAAGTTTAGAGTAGCTGGGCTTGAGATCCTCATCAGATTCATTTTCACTAGAGTCAGAGGAGTTGTATTTGAGTACCTTAGCACCTTTCGGCATGAAGCAATAGGTGGGAGCGTAGCCATCATTATCTTCATCAGGCTTGTCGGTGGAGTCGGTTTCTTGATGTTGAAGATGGACTTGCTTGACGAAAGGCGATAAGTAACGGCCGACTCGCCACACTAGACTCAGATTCTTGAGACGCCTCCTCTTCATCATTTTCCTCAGATTCAGCTTCAGAGTCCATTTCCTTGCCAATGAATGCCCGAGCCTTCTTGGAGCTGCTCTTCTTGTGAGATGAAGACTTGAGGATTTTGATGATTTAAGATTTTGACGATTTCTTCTTCTTCTTCGCATCATCGTAATCTGTAATCCTTGTATTTCTTCTTCTTCATTTCCTTTTCCCAATCGAGGACAATCTTGAATATAGTGACCAGGCTTCTTGCATTTGTGGCAAAGCCTTCTCTTATAGTCCTTTGGATGAGGAATCATTGCCTCTTGAGGATTTTCCAAAGCGACCACGTCTTGTGAACTTCGGAATTTCTTCACAAGCAAGTGCTAGATCTGGCTCGATTCTTGAGATCACCAAGGCTACTACCGTAATCCTCATATTGAGTCGACACGCCTTGGCCTTGAGGGCACATGGTTTGCCATAGTTTGAACCATAGAGATCTCTCTTTTCAAAGAAGTGGAACTTCGTGAGTGTTTAGCCTTCGAGGATATCACCGGATCAAGCGACTTGTAGTCAAGACGTTCTTGTATCATCGGTCCCAGAGTATCAAATGAGGAATCAAGCGATCTCAGCAGTTTCTTCACAACTTCATGATCAGTGATGTCAGTGGCACCGAGGGCTTGAAGCTCGTTTGAGATGTCAGTGAGGCGATCAAAGGTTTGTTGGACATTCTCGTTGTCGAGTCTTTTGAAGCGGTTGAAGAGATTCTGAAGAACATCGACTCGAGAGTCACGCTGAGTTGAAACTCCTTCATTTACTTTGGACAGCCTATCCCAGATAAGCTTAGCAGTTTCCAAAGCACTCACTCTTCCATACTGTCCTTTGCTCAGATGGCCACATATGATATTCTTCGCTTGAGAATCGAGTTGTTTGAATCTCTTCACATCGGTAGCGTTCAGCGGGAGGACAGAGAGGGGACACCATTTTCCACAACATACCGTAGATCGTTATCAATTGCCTCAAGATGCATTCGCATCTTGTTCTTCCAAAGAGGGGTAGTCCGTTCCATCAAAGGTAGGACACCCAGCCGAGACCTTGATCATACTGCGGTCGACATAACTAAAACTCCAAAGCGGTTAAACCAAAATCACACGTAACAAGGAGTACCTTGCTCGATACCAATTGAAAGTCGTTATATCGACTAGAGGGGGTGAATAGGCGATTTTATGAATTCTTCAATCGAGGAATTTGTGGTGAGAAATTCCTTAGCGAAGAACTACTTGCAGCGAATAAGTACTCGAAGTAAACATAGCAGAATACAAACATGGTCATCATGATGAAATGAAGACTAGCATAGAGTACGAAAAGCGTAAACACAGATAACAAGATGAAGACAAACAGATCAAGAAATTGAACGAGGAATTTATGAAAGTCTTCGCACAAAGTCTTCAAGCACGATATGAACAACATACAACACGAAATGAGGAAATGAAAGAGTTGAGGAAAGAGAACCAGTTAGTTGGTGAAGACAATGATTTGGTAAACCAGTTCAACTCATCGCCTTAGTTATACGTCTGGTTGGAGCGGCCGAGTATTTAAACTCGAGGACACACAGTCCACGACACCCGATCTCGAGCCGCAACTCAGGGACACCCAGTCCTCACCGTATTCTCCTTGAACTAAGACCACACAGGCCTCGTCCAATCACTCATGGTAAGTCTTGGTGACTTCCAAACCTTCACAGACTTGGTCACTCGGCGATCCACAATTCCTCTTGGATGCTCTAGACCTTGACGCCTAACCGTCTGGAAGAAGCACATCTTCAAAGGTAACAAGCGTCGGATCCATGCAGATCAATTTCTTGATGATGCTCAATCACTTTGGGTTTGTGGGGTTTGGTTTTGGGATTTTCCTCACTTGATGATTTTCGCTCAAAGTCCTCGGAGGATGGGTTGCTCTTAGATGACAAGTGTCAAGTTCTCTCGGGCAGCCAACCAGCTAGTGGTTGTAGGGCGGCTATTTATAGCCTAGGAGCAGCCCGACATGATAAGACATAAATGCCCTTCAATGATATGACCGTTTGGTGGATAAGATATTTTGGACAGCCGGCAGAAGACAAAGAACGGTCGGAAATTTGACTCTCAAATTCCTCGGGGCTATCATGTTCCTCATCAGTAGGCAATTCAGACCGGCGAATTCCTAACTCCTCGATTAGAGCAAAGTCCTCAAGAACGGAAGAACTGCGTCTCATTACTAAAGAAATTGATCGAATCAGATGAGATTTCCAATGGCTTCACTCAAGGGATTGGTAGGTGTAGGATTTTGAGTTGAGCATCACATGGAAATTTTTCCTTAGTATTTCCTCGACCCCTTTAACAATCGACGTGTTTCCTATGACTCAAGAAAGAGAAAATGAAACTACGAAAACAAAAGTCTTCACGCTCCATAATCCTCGAATGAATACCAAGTCTTCAAGGTCACACCAATTTCTTCACTTTCAAGGTCTTCAGAAAGTCTTAAGAATATCAAAGTCTTCAGTTGAAGAACTTCATTTTTAGGGGACGACTTTCTCTGTAAATATCAAACTCCTCATAGACTTATAGACCTGTGTACACTCACAAACGCATCAGTTACTTAACCTATAAGTCTTCAATACACCAAAATCACTAAGGGGCACTAGA
Source organism: Aegilops speltoides (assembly GCA_021437245.1). Taxonomy (NCBI): domain Eukaryota; kingdom Viridiplantae; phylum Streptophyta; class Magnoliopsida; order Poales; family Poaceae; genus Aegilops; species Aegilops speltoides. The sequence goes on along the minus strand of CM038143.1, from coordinate 284,623,465 downwards.
TGCACTTACACTCACCAACTGGAATGATGAACTTATCATGCAATTCTACTCCACAGCACATTTCTATCCAGATGGAAGGATAGTTTGGATGTCAGAAGGCACCAGATACCAGTCCACTGTTGGAGAATGGGCAAGTCTGATAAATGCCCCAAAGGAAGATGAATATGATCTGGATATTTATGCCAAGAAGAAGATGGATCACAATTCCATGGCACACATGTACAAGGAGATCCTAGACAAGGCTGTTGAAACACATAAGTTTGGATCAGTCCACTTTCTGCTGTCAGGGCTGCCAACCATTAATTGGATCCTAAGGCACACTCTGTTGCCTAAGTCTGGTGACCACAACATGATCAGAGGGCATGCCATCAACATGTTGCATGTGTTTGATGTGCCACAGAAGTTCAAAGTCATGAGCCTTATGATTGAAACCATTAAGAGGACTGCAGCAGATCAGAAGAGGAGTTGTGGATATGCCCCTTAGATTCAGGAGTTGATAAACTCAAAGATGGGCACAAGGAAATATCAGTTGGATAAGGAACATTTTCCACTTTATCCAGACTTTGAGGACAATGAGGTTGTCATGAATGAGAATGATCCATCATCAGTTCAAGCTCAAGAGAAGAAGGAGAAGGCAAGGAAGGAGAAGGTTGCCAAGATGCCAACTCAAGAGGAGGCATCTGAGTATTTCTTGAAGAACATGCAGGAGCAGCTTGGTTACTTAATAGCATCAACACTGAGGATTGAGAAGGGATTGGCCACCCTCACCCAGAATTAGGAGAGCTTGGAAAGAATCATGGAACTCAAATTCCATGACCTTGATGTCAAAGTAACTGAGATTCAGTCAGTTGTAGAGCAGCTGCACGATGACATGCAGGAGAGGCAGGGCAAGACTACCACAAATGTGTTTGCCAGAGTGCCTAGAGCCCAGAGGTCAGATTCAAAGTGCTGTGATGCATAATAGAGCAACATCATCTGCACCAACTACAACCCCTTCAGCTCCAGTGCAACCAGCTCCAGCATCAACTCCATCACCCTCTACTTCAACTGAAGCCTTTGTCCTTGGAGTTATCCGGACACCACCTCCTGAAGATCAAGCCTGAGAGTCGATCTAGCACTATGCATTTTCTATGAACTTTTTGGTAACTTGTTGCCAAAGGGGGAGAAAAATGTATAGATCATAGGCTTCGAGAGAGAGTGTTGCTTTTGTTCTCTCTTGCTTTATTTGGTGGTTAAACTTGCTTGCTTTTTGATTGCTTGAGATACTATACTATGCTTGTGAGACATTGATGATCATGTGTTTGATCATAAGCTACACTTATGCATGTTTGATGATATTATCTTATCTATCCTATGTGATCATTCACTTTGCTTGGTGATGAGTGCATGTATTCAATATTTATTATTTTGAGCGCTCCACCAAGATGTATGTGACATGGAAGAGTAACCCATGAGCCTAATTCATTGTGCATTTGCAGTCCAAAGCAAATCTTAAACTATGCACAAATTTAGGGGGAGCTCTTACTTATCACATACTTCTCAATGCGATGATGTTACTCAATCTTATTATCATTTGTCGAAGCTTTGATCTATATGTTGTCATCAATTACCAAAAAGGGGGAGATTGAAAGTGCAACTATCCCTAGGTGGTTTTGGTAATTCATAACAACATATAGCTCATTGAGCTAATGCTATTCCAAGACTATTATTTCAGGAAAGCTCAATGAATGGCATGGCATGGATGATGAAAGTGGATCCCTCAAAATACTAAGGACAAAGGATTGGCTCAAGCTCAAAAGCTCAAGACTCTTCATTTTATATTTTAGTGATCCAAGATCACATTGAGTCTATAGGAAAAGCCAATACTATCGAGGGATGAGGTGTTGCTTAATGAGCCTCTTACTTCATGTCCTTAGTGATATGCTCCAAAACCCTCAGCTACCTACTCATATCCACAAATGACCTAAGCCCAAAGCCAAAATCGGTCACACCGATTCTTCCTATCCGGCGCAACCGATTCCAAAGGTCATAGCCACTGCCACAAACCCTAAGCAAATCGGTCTTACCGATAGGGATCTCGGTCTCACCGAGATGGGATTGTAATCTCTCTGCTTCCCTTCAGAACGCTTCGGTCTAACCGAAGTGAGCGATCGGTCCCACCGAGATTGCAATGTAAACTCTCTGTTTCCCTTTTGTAACATTTCTGTCTCACCGAAAAGAGCAAATCGGTCCCACCGAGTTTACCTGACCAACTCTCTGGAAAGCTTATTACCAAATCGGTCTCACCGAGCTTGTGTAATCAGTCTTACCGAGATTATGTTATGCCCTAACCCTAACCGAATCGGTCTCACCGAGTTGCATTTTAGTCCCACCGAAAATCACTAACGGTCACTAGGTTTACTAAATCGGTCCGACCGAGTCTGTTGAATCGGTCCCACCGAGTTTGGTAAATTGTGTGTAATGGTTAGATTTTGTGTGGAGGCTATATATACCCCTCCACCTCCTCTTCATTCGTGAAGAGAGCCATCAGAACAAACCTACACTTCCAACTTAACATTTCTGAGACCTACTCATGTGTTGAGGCCAAGATATTCCATTCCTACCATATGAATCTTGATCTCTAGCCTTCCCCAAGTTGCTTTCCACTCAAATCTTCTTTCCACCAGATCCAAAACCTATGAGAGAGAGTTGAGTGTTGGGGAGACTATCATTTGAAGCACAAGAGCAAGGAGTTCATCATCAACGCACCATTTGTTACTTCTTGGAGAGTGGTGTCTCCTAAGTTGGCTAGGTGTTACTTGGGAGCCTCCGACAAGATTGTGGAGTTGAACCAAGGAGTTTGTAAGTGCAAGGAGATCGCCTACTTCGTGAAGATCTACCGCTAGTGAGGCAAGTCCTTCGTGGCGACGGCCATGGTGGGATAGACAAGGTTGCTTCTTCGTGGACCCTTCGTGGGTGGAGCCCTCCGTGGACTCGCGCAACCGTTACTCTTCGTGGCTTGAAGTCTCCATCAACGTGGATGTACGATAGCACCACCTATCGGAACCACGCCAAAAACATCCGTGTCTCCAATTGCGTTTGAATCCTCCAAACTTGTCGGTGTACTAAAGTAGGGGTACCTTAGTATCCCGAACTTGTGCACGGGCAGTCGCAGCGCCCCGCGGCAAGGCTTGCCGGGCATCCGCCGAGATCCTTCGCTATTCCTATTACTGCCATTCAAGAACAAAGTGTTAACTGTGAAGACAAGGCCCCGACAAGAGAAGCTTGCCGGGAAGGACAAGACCCCGGCAAGAGGAGCTTGCCGGGAAGGCCAACCAAGGCATCATGAAGAACTCGCCGCGACACGCGCATCCGGCGAGGACCCGACGAGCGGCAAGCTCTCGGGTGCGGCAAGACGACGACCGCGGCAAGGCGCTTGCCGCGGCGAAGCCACCACTCTGCGCCCATGCTCCAGCACATTCGTCAACGTGTCGCCGCGGGACCATCACAGGAGCACGTGGCGGGGCGCTGTGCAGCCAAGCGGTGCGAGGTGGCAAGTGGAGATGACGAGAAGGCCATCATGGCGATCGGTGGCGCCCCTAACGGTCGTTCTCAGACTGTTTGGGCGACCGGACGGGCATTAAATGCCCTTGTCCCCGCGTCGAGTTAGGTAGGGGCACTGCTGATAGCGGTTTTACCAACCCTCTTTTTACCTTTCTACCCCTCTCTGCGTTGCCACCTGTCGGTGACCCCTTTAGACTATAAAAAGGAGGCCCATGCGCGCGTAGAGAGGTTCGACTCATTCAAACTACAACACACCCATGCTCTCGAGCAAGAACAGATAGAAACACAAAGCAGCAATAGGAGTTTTATCTCTCGGAGAGCTCCGGCTGGGTAAAATCCTCGCGTGCTTCGCCTCGATCTGCTCTTCGTGCGCCCTCCGCTCCCTTGCCGGACCGAAAGGGGCTCCTGCCCCATAGGTGTTTGTTTCCCACGACATCTTTGGCGCCCCAGGTAGGGGGTGTCGAGGTTGTGCGAACCTGATCCGGTCTTCGCGCGCGCTACATCAACATCTTCATCGACATGCCACCGAGGAAGAAGGCTTCGGAGGTGGCCGCTCCGTCCACGTCGATCCCACCGCCGCCGGAGCAAACGGGCGGTGGGGTAGACGCCGGCGGAGGAGCGGGTGCCGACGATGGGACTCACGTCGTCACCAGGTCCAAGGACAAGGCCCCGCAAACTTCGGCGTCCGTACACACACCGCACCCCTCCCAGGAGGTGCAGGATCGACAACGCCATGGTGCTCCTAGCACCATACTCGTGTTGGAGCAAGGCCGAGCTGGTGGATCGCGGGACGCTCAAGGCCAACATGCACGTCAGCATGTTGGCACGAGCGCGGTACGGTCGCCTGGACGGGATGTTGCTCCTTCTAACACTGTTAGAATTCTGAGCATATCTTGCTCCTCGCGTCGTTCGCCGCCACCACCCAAGACTCCAGAGGAAGCACTGGCCCGAGCCCAGCTGCTTCTAGATTACCCTCCAGCGCCAGACAAGATCGACGACTGGAGGGCCACCATTCAGAGCCTCATCGGCTTCGCCAACGGCGACAAGCCCCGGCAACCGAGCACATCGAAGCCCCGGCAAGACGCCCAGGCGCAAGCCGACGCCGACAAGACTGCTGGGGGTGCCACCACCGTGCACTCCCCGCCCCGAAGGCCAAGATCGCCGACTCGCCGGGCCAACCTCGACACCGACTCCACCGCGTCGTCGGACCCGCGAGCTCGCCGCGATCAACGCCAAGTTCTCCAAGAACGACGACACGAAGACGCTTCGACTTTCGATCGAAGGTCGAAGAGAAGCGCGCGTCGGTCGGACCAGCGCTACTGGGCCCTCTGTCGATATGCATGCGCCAGGGAACCAGCGACTTGCCAGATCGCGTAGGGTTGCCCGCTCACTCGTGAGCTGCGGCAGTCCAATGGCCAATACCAAGAACTTCAAGCGACGCATGCGAGAAGTACGATGGCGGGATACATCCGTCGAGTTCCTCAAGATCTACACCATCGCGGTGCAGGCTGTCGGGCGCGACGAGAAGATCTCGCCAACTACTTCCACCGGTGCTCAAGCCCAACGTCAGATCTTGGCTCATGCACTTGCCGGACAACTCCATCTCTTTGTGGGCGGACCTGTGCCATCAGTTTGTTCGCGCCTTCACAGGCGGCCACAAACCCCATGCACAGGAGAGTGATCTTCATCTGCTCGCCCAGAAAGAAGGAGAACCCCTGCGCAAGTACAAACAGAGATTCAGCCAGGTGCAGCGCAACATCCCAGACGTCCACCCTGCCACGGTTATCAGCGCGTTCCATCAGAATGTGCGTAACCGCAGGATGAGGGAGGAGATGGCGATGTGCAAAATTAGAGATGTCAGTGAGCTATATGCTCTGGCCGACAAGTGTGCACGAGCTGAAGAGGGGAGGAAACTCCCCGGAGAGAATGCAGGAGCGTATGATCTCGACAAGTGAGGACGCCCTCAAAGAAAGAAGAACCGGAGGCGGAATAACAGAAAAAGGAAGGCTAAGGATGTGCTAGTTGTCGAGCAGTCCGGCAATGGAGGCAGCGCCGAGAAGGCCAAAGCTTGTGACTCCGGCGAGGCCGTGGTGGCCGCCGACAAGCAGGACGGCTCCGGCAAGCAGTACTGCAAGATCCACCGCACCAATGGCCATGATCTCCAGGCCTGCAAGAAGGTTGAGCAGCTCGTTGAGCTACAGAAAGCTGAATACGAGTGCCGCGACAAGGAGAAGGCCCAGGAAGGTGGCGGAGGATCCGGCAAGAAGTGTCGCGCCCGGGGAGGGCGCCGCGGCAAGGCCAAGCAGCGGCAAGGAGATAGGCCTCCCCGCGGCCGCGACAAGGACGAAGACGAAGACGAAGATGACGAGATGGAGGAAGATGAGACCGATGAGCAGGAGTTTCAGAAAGCGACAGAGGTTTTGTGCGTTGACGGCGGTGCCTCTCTGCACACCTCGCACCGCCAACTCAAACAGTGGGTGCGGGAGGTAAATGCAGCAGAACCATGAAAGTGCAACTAACCCCCGGGTGGTTTTGGTAATTAATAACAACATATATATCATTGAACTAATAGTTACTTGAGAATCATTTCGTAAAGTTCAGTGATATGGGTATGGCAAGGATCAAGAAGTGGACCCCTCAAAATGCTAAGGCAAGCATTGGCAAAAGCTCAAGACTCCATTTTTGGTTTAGTGATCCAAGATCACATTGAGTCCATAGGAAAGCCAATACTATTAAAAGGGGATGAGGTTATGATGATGATCTGGTTGCTCAAGTGCTTAGTGATACATCTCCTAAACTATCGGCAACTTTCACCGCCATATACACTCATAAGTAGTCTCGGTCCCACCGATATTCCAAACTCACTCACACCAAGATGAACCACCTCAGCCATAAAGCCAAACCCTAGCAAACTCGGATTTTCCGATTCTGAACTTGGTCTCACCGAAAAATGAGTTGCCAAGCTTCTGTAACCTTCTGTCATCAAATCGGTGTCACCGAGATGATGAAGTCGGTCCCACCGAAATTGGCATGCTCTTGTCATTGCACGAATCGGACTCACTGAGATTGTATTTTCGGTCCCACCGAAAATCCCAACGTTCACATTATTTGAACCATGATGGAATAGACAAGGTTGCTTCTTCGTGGACCCTTCGTGGGTGGAGCCCTCCGTGGACTCTCGCAGCCGTTACCCTTCGTGGGTTGAAGTCTCCATCAACGTGGAAGTACGATAGCACCACCTATCGGAACCACGAGAAAAATCACCGCTGCCTCCAAAATTGCGCTTTGCTCTTCTCCACCTCTCTTTACTACATGTGCAATTTACTTTCCGCTGCCTATACTCTAGAATTGCATGTGTAGGGTGATGCTTGACTTGATCATAATTGTGAATCTGCCAAAACTGTTCTTTGTCAAAAGGCGAACTTTTATATTGTCAAGTAGTCTAATCACCCCCTCTAGACATACTTTCGATCCTACAAGTGGTATCGAGCTTTGGTCTCCATTGTATTGGTTTCATTGCATTGACTCCATAAGCTTGGTTTCACAACCTAGGAGAGTATGGCGCCTAGTGAGGGTAATTTTCGAGAGGTCCTTACTTTGATGGTACAAATTTTGCTAGTTGGAAGCATAAAATGAAAATGCATATTCTTGGCCATAACCCAGCCGCATGGGGCATTATTTGTGTTGGTATGCAAGGTGAATTCTTCGAGGAAGGAAAAGTTCGGATCGCGGCTTCAACGGAAGAATTGCGGATGTTGCAAAACAATGCTCAAGCTTGTGACATTCTCTTCAATGCCTTGTGTCCCGAGGAGTTCAACAAAATCAGCCGCCTTGAGAATGCAAAAGAGATTTGGGATACTTTGGTTGAAATGCACGAAGGTACCGAGTCCGTGAAGGAATCAAAGCTAGACATTCTTCAAGGTCAACTTGACAAGTTCAAGATGAAGGATGGTGAAGGAGTCGCTGAAATGTACTCTAGGCTTGCTCTCATCACAAATGAGATTGCCGGCTTAGGAAGCGAAGAAATGACCGATCGATTCATCATCAAGAAGATTCTCGAGCTTTGATGGAAAGTATGACACCGTGTGCACTTTGATCCAAATGATGCCAAACTACAAGAATCTCAAGCCAACCAAGTCATTGGAAGAATTGTTGCTCATGAGATGACACTTAAGGATAAGGAAGAGCTTCACAACAAGTCAAGTGGTGCTTACAAAGCTACAAGTGATGCTCCCACAACCTCAAGTGACAAGTTAGTTTCCAATGAAGAGATAAGCCTAGTGGTCAAGAACTTCAACAAATTCTACAAGAATAGAAGCAAAGAGAGAAGCTCAAAGTCTAGATCATATGATGAAAAGAGATCTTCTAGTCGTGATCGAATCTGCTATAATTGTGGAAGACCGGACACTACTCAAATGAGTGTACAGCTCCCCACAAGAGAAGAGAAGAATCTCCAAGAAGAAGAAGCTCAAGAGATGAGTCACCTCGGAAAGAGAGAAGGAGCAGAGATGATCGTTATGAACGAAGACCCTCTCGGAGAAGCAAGGATTCGGAGAGGAAAGACAAGTCATCAAGGAGCTACACAATAAGAAAACATCAAGCTCATGTAGGTGAATGGGTCTCCGGCTCCGACTTCGACAATCAATCCGAAGGAAGCTATCACTCCAACTCTGACTACAGCCAAGATGAAGGTGCTGCCGGTCTTGCTCTCGTATCCTCCAACTCCAACTCCTACGACTTATTTGATTCACCAAATGAGGTAATTGGAAGATGCTTCATGGCTAAAGGCCCCATGGTATCACACCCTGAATTCATTGACTTCAATAGTGATGAGGATGACTTGCTTGGTGAAGATGAGCTCTTGCTTGATAAATCCAATGAGCCTAGTAATGATGAACATGCTAGTAGTCTTTATAGTCGAGAAGAGTCGAATGACAATGCTATGAAGGAGATTGAGCGTCTAACTAAAGAACTAAACACTCTTAAGTTAGCTCATGAAACAACTCAAGAAGATCATAGAGAGCTCCTAAGATCTCATGAGAAGCTACGCTTCGAGAAGCTCACTCTAGAGCAAGAACATAAGTTTCTAAAAGCAATCAATGACGATCTTCGAAAGAAGAGTTCTTCATATCTTGCCAAACGACTTCTCTTGTCTAATTTCTTGCCACCCATTAAGACTAAGCATGACAAGCATAAGAAAAATTCTTTTTCTAGTAGTAACAATAACCATGCTAAATCCAATATTGTTGCTTCTAGTAGTTCTCTTGATTCCACTAACAATGTTTCAAGCCAAGTTACACTTGAGCAAGAAAATAGTTTATTGAAAGGGATTATAGAGAAAGGTGTCTACAAGAGCCTTGCCGGAAGCAAGAACTTTGAAGAAATTGTTCGCAAGCAAGGAAGGCACCGGAAGAATCAAGGAATTGGTTTTGAGCGAAAGTTCAACGCCGAAGGTGTTGAATGGGAAGAAGGTCGATATCCTACTCCACAGTTTGTTCCTCAAAAGGAGAAGTATGATCCTACTTCTTCCAATGTGGAACAATCTCAAGATGACCTTCCACCACAAGACCACAAGCTAAAAGGCAAGGACAAGCTTCAAGAGGAGATTGATGCATTTATTGAAGCACCTCAAGCCATGGTCAAGTGGGTTCCCAAGGAAACGCCAAGTTCTACTTCACAAGCTCAACTATAACCCCAAGGATTCCCATCAAGATGATGTGGATCCCAAGAAGAAGAACTAGAAAGTTCTTGAGGGTGACTCCGCCAACATACTTCACTCACATTCATTTTGGCAAAACTTGTGCAATCAACTTCCACATTGTGCACTAGTTCATGGAGTCACAAACCCTCTTGTTGGTAAGTCAAGGGACAAGGTAATCATTGCTTTCATGGACATCATCTATTGTGAACTTCAATCTATGTCCATGGATATCCTTGTTTGTTCCTTGTGGGACTAACCCATGTAGGTATTGAAAGTGCCCGAATCCAAAGGATAGCTCCCAACTCTTGATGATCTCCATCAACATTGAGCATCCACATCTTCAACATCTACATGAAGTCTTCTACGACAACCCAAGGTTAGTTTGACCCTTTAAAAAGGGGTTCTCACATCTAGGGGGAGCTTTGCTCTAAAAAATTGAGCCAAAGCATCTTCAAATGATGTGAACACATCAATGCTTTATGTAAAAGTGGTAACCCCACTTGTGCTTAAACGATGAGTATGACCTATGATCAAATGTTCTCATTTGGCTCCTAAGTCAATATACTCATATAAAGATGACCTAGTCATCGACAAATTGTGTGTTAGTAGCTAGAGTTTTAGTTGTGCATGTTTGACACATATTTCATTTGCTATCTTATTGTGTGAGCATGTTGGATGCATGATTTTATCCATTCGAGGACATCCATTTGTTGTTTTGGTTGTTTTGATTTTTCTGACCAAATGGATGGACAAGAATGCCTAAGTACCTCCCCTAGCTATCTATGCTTTCTTGTCTCAAATTCTATTCATGCTTACATCACAAACTTTGAACAAGTCATTTTCGACCCTCCGGTGAGGATAACTCGAGCCACCGATCCGTCAAGGGCTAATTTCAAAACCTTCTAATTGATTTCGGTCGCACCAACTCACTCAAACTCGGTCGAACCGAAAGCATTTAGATCGATCTAGGTTTTCACCTTGGTGAAACCGAAGTTGTGATTTTCGGCGTGATCAAGTGCATAACGCCAGCGAGCTATCCATCTCGGTGCCACCGAAGTTTTACAACTCGGTCCCACCGACAAAGAAAGGGGTATATATACTCCGAGGGTCGCGCGCTGATTCCTCCTTCAAACGCTTTCGCCCCCACACCCTTTGCCGCTGCCGCTTGGTCTCCAGATCGTCGCCGTGCTTGCCGCTCGGGCGCCGCCGCAGTCTCCGCCCGCCAACGGACATCTCCTCCGCGCCGTTGCCGCCAGAGAAAAACTCCACCAAGTTAGGGTGAGTTTTGATCCCACTCGTGCTCCCATCTCCGATTCAATGCACGCTTGGTTTGCCTAGTATCTTGCCACGATTGAAATCTTCCTGTACACCCGATTAGTTCGCTTTGGACTAGATTCGAGTAAAAGTTTTAGGGTTAGGTTTCCGCCGAACACATCTCGGTGAGACCGATTTTATAGTTTCGGTATGACCGATTTGGCCTATGGCCATTACCTCAAGCACCTTCGGTCCAACCGAAGTTGTGCAAATCGGTGTGACCAAATGAAAATTCTGTGAAACCCTAGTGTTTTCGGCAGGACTGAAACCCACTTCGGTCAAACCGAAAGTGGTGTGAAAGCTTCGCTTGACACTTTGGATTCACAGAATCTTAAACTCGGTCCGACCAAATGTCTTCTGTGAAAACCTAATACTAGAATTTGAACTCAATTTTTTTTGCAAAAACTTCGCAGTTTGTGATGACTCTTCTTCTCTGCCTACACCTTATCTATTCACAGTTGTCGGCCATGTCGATGCCGTGTGATACGAGAATAGGTCGAGACACCCATTGCAGATATTCCAGAGGCAGGCACTAGTCCTGATCCTAGCAGCTCATCTGATGATGGTGAGAGGAGTACACCAAGTGGATTGCCTCCTGCAGCCACCAGAGCCAGAAAGAAGAGAAATTCAGATGATGAGGATTCTGATTTCGTTGTTGAGGAAGAGGTGACCTCAAAGCCCAAAAGGAAGGTTGTTGCCAAAGAGCCACAAGGTCAGCAAACTAAGAAGGGCACCAGCAAGGTCAAGCCAAGATCGAAGCTGCTAAGAAAGCCAAAGCTGACAAGGAAGCAGCAGCAGCAGCAGCTAAACCAAAGAGTTTCGGAGAGCAGATTCTTGAAGCCACCCAAAGGATTGAACAACGCCTGGCCAACATTGTACAGTCTCAGGAGAGCCTAGAGAGGATTGTTGAAGACAAGATCCACGCCTGGATGTGAAGCCGATCAAGTGCAAGTGATGTCAACAAGCTCGAGGCGACATTGAGGAAGCAAAGCGGAGAAGGAAGAGCTTATGCGTGAGATGCAGGATGACTTAGTCCAGATGCTTATCAACAGATCGCTCCGGTTCCCACAGACCCCGATCACCGCTATTCCAAAGGATCGACACCAGACTACAGCTTCAAAGACTCTCCCACAGCCCAGCTTGCTCCTACTCCAGCTCCAGCTCCAAAGGACTACTCCTCCAAAGACAGACATCACCAAGTCTTCGCCGATGTTTGCCATATCCACTCCGACATCAACCTGCACGGAGCCGCCAACAGAGTCCCCAAAGGACGCTTAGCTCTATGCCTTTTCGAACTTTTTGGTAACTTGTTGCCAAAGGGGGAGAAATTGTATAGATCATAGGACTTCGAGAGAGAGAGAGTGCTTTTGCTCTTTCGTTCTTTTGCGGTTTCTTGGAGATACTTTTGGTTTTCGAGACATTCAGTGTGTTTGATACTCCGTTCGATACTACCTTAATGAGTGCTTGGTCGTACTATGCTTTAATGTGTGCTTAATGCTTATCATATGCTATTCCTATCTTGTATGACCATTTACTCATGTCTTGGTGATTGGGTGCATGCTGTTCATTCTTATCATTTTGTGCGCTCCACCAAGATGTATGTGACATGGAAGAGTGACCCATGATCCTAATCGATTGTGCATTTGCATTCAAACGCAAATCTTAAATAATGCACAAATTTAGGGGAGCTCTTACTTATCACATACTTCTCAAAGCGATTTATATTATTCATTGATTATATCCTTTGTGTCGCTTTGATCTATATGTTGTCATCAATTACCAAAAGGGGAGATTGAAAGTGCAACTAATCCCGGGTGGTTTTGGTAATTAATAACAACATATATATCATTGAACTAATAGTTACTTGAGAATCATTTCGAAAGTTCAAGATATGGGTATGGCAAGGATCAAGAAGTGGACCCTCAAAATGCTAAGGCAAGCATTGGCAAAAGCTCAAGACTCCATTTTTGGTTTAGTGATCCAAGATCACATTGTGTCCATAGGAAAGCCAATACTATTAAAAGGGATGAGGTTATGATGATGACCTGTTGCTCAAGTGCTTAGTGATACATCTCCTAAACTATCGCAAACTTTCACCGCCATATACACTCATAAGTAGTCTCGGTCCCACCGATATTCCAAACTCACCAAACCGAGATGAACCACCTCAGCCATAAAGCCAAACCCTAGCAAAGTCGGATTTTCCGATTCAACTCGGTCTCACCGAAAATGAGTTGCCAAGCTTCAGAATCCTTCACATCAAATCGGTGTCACCGAGATGATGAAGTCGGTCCCACCGAAATTGGCATGCTCTTGCCATTGCACTAATCGGACTCACCGAGATTGTATTTTCGGTCCCACCGAAAATCCCAATGTTCACATTATTTGAACTATCGGTCTCACCGAAGTTGTCAACTTCGGTCCCACCGAGATTGGTCAAATGTGTGTAACGGTTGGATTTTGTGTGGAGGCTATAAATACCCTCCACCCCTCTTCATTCGTGGAGAGAGCCATCGTAAAGAACTACCACTCCTACCTTACATTTCTCGAGAAGAGAACTACCTACCCTTGTGTTGAGATCAAGTTGCTCCACTCCCACCATATGAAGCTTGATCTCTAGCCTTCCCAAGTTGCTTTCCACTCAATCCTTTCTTCCACCACAGCCAAATCAGTGAGGAGAGTTGAGTGTTGGGGAGATTATCATTTGAAGCACAAGAGCAAGGAGTTCATCATCATCAACAACATCTATTACCTTTTGGAGGGTGGTGCCTCCTGGATTGGTTAGGTGTCGCTGGGGAGCCTTCACGAGATGTGGAGTTGAACCAAGATGTTTGTAAGGGCAAGGAGATCGCCTACTTCGTGAAGATCTACCCCGAGTAAGGCTAGTCCTCCGTGGGCGAGGCCATGATGGAATAGACAAGGTTGCTTCTTCGTGGACCCTTCGTGGGTGGAGCCTCCATGGACTCTCGCAGCCGTTACCCTCCGTGGGTTGAAGTCTCCATCAACGTGGAAGTACGATAGCACCACCTATCGGAACCACGAGAAAAATCACCGCGTCTCGAAAATTGCGTTTGCTCTTCTCCACCTCTCTTTACTACATGTGCAATTTACTTTCCGCTGCCTATACTCTAGAATTGCATGTGTAGGGTGATGCTTGACTTGATCATAATTGTGAATCTGCCAAAAACTGTTCTTTGTCAAAAGGCAGAACTTTTATATTGTCAAGTAGTCTAATCACCCCCCCTCTAGACATACTTTCGATCCTACAAACCATCAGTCGAGTCGCGCAAACCCTTGAAGTGGTCCAGCACGCCCATCATCTTTGATGTTGAGGATCACCCTGATCGCATAACTGCGGTCGGGTGCTTGCCGATGTTGGTTTCACCAACCATCCGCAACCTCAAGGTCACAAAGATGTTGGTTGACGGCGGGGCCGGCTTAAATCTGATCTCTTCTGCGGTGCTCAAGAAGCTCCAGATCCACGACAGCGAGCTCGAAGAAACTGGTACCTTTCAAGGAATCAACCCGGGAAGGAGCAAGCCGAAGGGGAAGATCACACTGCCAGTGATGTTTGGCAGCGAGCTGAATTTCAGGATAGAGAGAGTCACATTTGACGTTGCTGATTTCCCATTGCCCTACAATGGGATACTCGGCCGTCCAGCGCTTCCCAAGTTCATGGCAGCCTCTCACTACGCCTACAATGTGCTCAAGATGCCCGGTCCGATAAGTGTCATTTCTGTCCAAGGTGACAAGAAAGATGCACTTATCTGTACCGACAAGATTTATCGGGAAGCAGCAGCCGCAGCAGAACGCAAACCACTTGCTGTTGAAGCTCCTAGGAGGAAGAAGAAGACCAAGTCCGGCAAGAGTAGCTCTGATGCCCACTCCGGCAAGCGCACCTCTTCGGAGTGCTGCGCTACCGTCGAGGATGCACCATCGAGCTCCACCTGCAAGTGCAAGAAGGCAAAGACAGCTTCACCAGAAACCAAGAAAGTGGCCGCCAAGGAGGACGGCACTGGTGGTACCTTCACCATCAGTGCCACGCTTGACCCTAAATAGGAAAGTGCGCTCGTTGCTTTCCTGCGGGCGAATGTCGATGTGTTTGCATGGCAACCATCTGATATCCCCGGTGTTCCCAGGAAGGTAATTGAGCACCACCTTGCCGTCTGCCCTCACGCGCGGCCCGTCAAGCAGAGAGTAAGGACACAAGCAGTGGAGCGACAAGAATTCATTGCTGAAGAAATCAAGAAGTTGGAAGCAGCAGGCTTGGTTAGAGGAGTGCTCCATCCGACGTGGCTGGCCAATCCTGTGGTCGTGCGCAAGGCGAATGGGAAATGGAGGCTTTGTATTGACTTCACTGATGTTAATAAAGCTTGTCCCAAGGATCCATTTCCCTTGCCGCACTAGACCAGATTGTCGACTCCACGGCAGGATGTGATTTGCTTTCATTTCTTGATGCATACTCAGGGTATCATCAGATCTTCATGGCAGAAGAGGATGAAGAGAAAACCGCATTCATTACTCCATGTGGCATGTACTGCTTTGTACGAATGCCTTTCGGATTAAAGAATGCTGGTTCAACATTTGCAAGGGTAGTTAGTCATGCTTTTGAGCCACAGTTGCACAGAAATGTAGAAGCTTACATGGATGACATAGTGGTCAAGAGCAGGGACAAAGAAACTTTGATCCAAGATTTGGACGAGACTTTTGCAAATCTACACAAGATCAATCTCAAGTTGAACCCCGAGAAGTGTGTGTTTGGAGTTCCTTCCAGCAAGCTTCTCGGGTTCTTTGTGTCCTAGAGGGGGATTGAAGCCAACCCCGACAAGATCAAGGCCATCGAGCAGATTGAAGCCCGAAGCGCCAAGGATGTGCGGAAGCTTGCCGGCTGTGTTGCTGCTCTCAGTAGGTTCATCTCTAAGTCTGCTGAAGCGCCCGCCATTTTTCAAAATTTTGAAAAAGGCAGGTCCAATGAAATGGACTCGAAGCGGAGGCTGCGCCACAGACTTGAAGAGATACCGTCCTCCACTCCAATACTTGTCGCACCTAAGCCACAAGAGAAGTTGTTGATGTATCTAGCGGCAACCAATCAAGTGGTTAGTGCTGCGTTAGTAGCGAGAGGGAGGCGGATGATGAGCCAAGAACCACGGCAAGCGAGTCCAAATGACAAGCGTGGGCTTCCCGACAAGCTCCGGTCCCGACAAGGATGGATCTGCGGCAACACGGAAGAGAAACAAAAGAAGATGGTGCAAGGCCCAGTTTATTTTGTCGGTTCCCTTCTGCAGGGTCTAGATCAAGGTACTGGGTGCGTGGTTGCTTTTCGCCTTCTCATGGCCTCGAGGAAGCTGCGCCATTACTTTCAAGCACATGAGATCACAGTTGTCACTCGCTTTCCATTGAAGAGGATATTGCAGAATCCAGAAGCAACAGGCAGGATTGTCGAGTGGGCACTGGAGTTGTCAAGCTTTGGCCTCAAGTTTGAAAGTACTTCAACTATTCAGAGCCAAGCATTGGCAGAATTCATAGCAGAATGGACGCCAACACCTGATGAAGAAACTCCAGAGAGGAGCATCCCCGTCAAGGAAGCAAACAAGGAATGGGTCATGTACTTCGATGGTGCCTTCTCGCTGCAAGGCGCCGGTGCGGGCGTACTACTTGTCGCACCCACCGGGGAGCACCTCAAGTACGTGATCCAAATGCACTTTCCCAAGGAGCAAGCAACAAACAATACTGCAGAGTATGAAGGCTTGCTTGCCGGACTCAGGATCGCGGCAGACCTTGGGATCAAGAAGCTAATTGTCAGGGGTGACTCACAACTTGTCGTCCGTCAAGTGAACAAAGATTATTAGAGTCCGTTGATGGAAGCTTACATTGATAAAGTGAGGAAGTTGGAAGAGCATTTTGACGGCCTGCAAATGGAACATGTTCCGAGAGCTCAAAATGACATTGCAGATGGCCTGTCAAAATGCGCCGCACTTAAGTTGCCCGTGGAACCAGGGATCTTTGTGCTCAAGCTGACTCAACCATCTATAACACCATCAACTGGACAGAGCAAGAAGAGGAAGTTAATTTCTGGTGACTACTTTCCGGCAAAGCTCCCCGAAGCCGCCGTCAAGAAGGTCCCCAAGATTAACACAAAGAGTGCTGAGGGGCAGTCTGCTCCGACAAGCCCTAGGGTTTGTTTCGTTGAAGCAGACGCTCCCGACAAGTTGTGTCCCGACACGCTTGCCGGGAGCATCACGCCCGCTGAATCGCAGATTCTTGCCGTGGAAGCAGATGTTCCCAAGAGCAGATTTGCGCCTTTAGTCCTTGTCGTTGAGCCACAAGCCCCGACATGGGCACAGCAGATCGTCCATTTCCTTCAAACAGGAGAACTTCCCGAAGGACAAGAAGAAGCGGAGAAAGTAGCCCAGCAATCAAGTATGTACCAGTTTGTTGATGACATACTGTACAGAAGAAGATTCAACGGAGTGAAATTGAAGTGCATTTCCCGGGAAGAAGGACATGAGCTGTTGGCGGAGATACATGGAGGCATATGTGGTCACCACATTGGCGCAAGAGCACTTGCCGCAAAAGCCTTCCTAAGAAGGTTTCTTCCGCCGACAGCCCTCCAGGATGCAACTGCACAAGTAACCAAGTGTGAAGCGTGCCAGTTCCACTCCAAGCAGATACATCAACCAGCTCAAGCTCTCCAAACAATCCCTTTATGCTGGCCATTTTCGGTCTAGGGGCTCGATATTCTCGGCCCCTTTCCCCGAGCTGTCGGGGGCTTCGAGTACTTGTACGTGGCGATCGACAAGTGCACGAAGTGGCCGGAAGTGGAGGCAGTGAGGAAGGTAACAACACAGTCAGCAGTCAAGTTCTTCAGGTCTATTTTTTGCCGTTTCGGAGTCCCTAACAGGATCATCACCGACAATGGAACATAATTCACGAGCCGCACCTTCATGCAGTACGTCCAAGATCTTGGCGCCAAGATCTGCTTCGCTTCTGTTGCTCACCCGAGAAGCAACGGTCAAGCGGAGAGGGCGAACGCTAAAGTGCTGCGCGGGCTCAAGACCAGAACTTTCGACAGGCTGCACAAGTGCGGAAGAAATTGGATCGAGGAGCTGCCAGTGGTTCTTTGGTCGATCAGGACGACGCCAAATTGAGCCATCTACAGACACCTTTTGCTTACGGAGCAGAGGCAGTTCTCCCCACGGAACTCGTATACGGATCGCCTCGAGTGCTCGCTTATGATGAGCTTGAGCAAGAGCAGTTGCGGCAAGATGACGCGCTGCTCCTCGAGGAGGATCGTCTTCAGGCTGCTGTACGAGCTGCTCGCTACCGAGCAAGCTTTGCGCCGCCAAAAAGCCGCAGTTAATGCCGAAGCTTCGAGGAAGGCGACCTTGTTCTTCGCCGCTCAATCCGCCAAGAATTCCAACAAGTTGATGCCGAAGTCGGAAGGCCCTTATCGGGTAAAGCGAAGTCACTAGGCCCGGCGCTGTCCGCTTTGAGACCAAGATGGCTTTCCGTGAGCAACTCCTGGAACATAGAGCATCTTCGTAAGTTTTACCCATAATGCGCGGTTGCCGGAACCTGCTATCTCGGCAACCACCTTTTGTTCAAGCTTTGCCGCTGTTGCATGTAACCCTTTGTACAAAGCCGGGCGCAGATCCCGTGCATAAAGAAAGATCATATGCTCTGCAAATGTTGTCAAATTTCATGCTTTCTTTCTTTTTGCATGCATTAACTGACACTTTGTGCAGCAATTGCCTCTGGTAAGCAATAACGAGCCCTAAGGCTCCATATCTTTATTTTCTCTTCTTTCTTTTGCTCAAAAAGAAGGTTCCTTCGCCCACAAGTTCACGGGGGGGAGGAGAGGATAAAGGTGTGGACCAAGCGATGTTCAAAGAAGTATAGCCTTGCCGGGACACAGACGACAGAAAAGCTAAGTTGCCAAAGTTTGAGCACAATCAGTTTTAAATTTTTAAGTTATCTTCCTTGAACGACCGTGCTTTGTATGGAAAACTCATGCGCGGAGGAACCAACTCGTATTAGTTGCACCCTTACTTTGTTTCGAGTCCGCTCAACAATGAAAGTGTGCTGCGACTAGTCCCGACAAGGTTTCTTGTCGGAGGCAACACAGCCAAAGAGGCTGCCGATGTTCAACTCACTCGCTCATGCAAGTGTGCTTATACCGCAAGTTCCCTAAAAGCGTAGGGTAAAAACATACAAGGGATAAAATCAAGTAAAGGAGATAACATAGCAAGCATTGCCTAGAATAAAGTTATATTACAATAAATAACTTGCCGTGCTCTAATAGATTGTTCCTATGACATATCTAGCAGCGGCAAGAAAAAGGAGGAAAAGGGCGGCCTAATCTACACGATCGTCGTCGACCCTCTTGACTTCATTGACCTTGTCCACAATGGGTGCGACAATGGCTTTGAGATCTTCAAGATCGGCACCCGCCGGCAGCTTCTTGAGGACGCGGGTGAGGTCGAGGCCCGGGTTGCGGAAGAGTATCTTCACCAACACCTTCTCCAAGACCTTGGCACAGATTGCGCGCGACTCGTCAGCCAGCTTCTTTGGGATCCTTTCCCGGAGCTGCTGGAGAGCCGTCGCCACACCTTTGAAGAAAAGAGTAAGCTTGGCGCTGGGCTGGAGGTTCTCGCCGAGGAGTACCCGGCCCGCCAAGTCCGGGCCTCCGCCTCCTCGCCGATGGTTGCAGCGATGTTGACGAGGCCTTCCGCCCGTAGCTCCACCGTAGCCACAAGGTGTTTTGAGTCTCAGCCGCCCTCGCTGCCAGCTCCTCGTTGCCCTTGATCTCTTTCTTCAATTCATCTTCCCGCCTCTTGGCACCATCCAGCGTCTCCGTCAAGGTGGCTAGCTTCAACTCCAAGTCAGCATTTGAGTCCTTGACAGCGTTCAGTTCCTTGACCTTGTCGGCAAGTTGAACCCGCAGATCGCCATGGGCAAGGGCATCCTTCTCACGTTCGCGCTGGAGTGCGGCAAGCTCCTCATCCTTCCCTTTCATGTCAGCCTCCAGCTGCGTCACCTTCGCCTCTAACTCCTTCTTGGCGGCCTCGGCAGCCGCGGCAGCGTCCTTCGCCTCTTTGAGCGCCCCGCCAAGTGATTGCTCCCGTGCGTCGAGCTCCTCCTCGTGGCTGTCCAGATTAACCTTCTTCTGCGTTAGCTCACCTTCCCGCCTGGACAGCTCCTCGGCAGCGAGCCTCTGCTGCTCCTCGGCTTTAGCCTTTTCAAGGATGAACGCCTTCTTCGCCTCCACAAGCTGCGCCCTCTCCTCCGCGATGGATCGGAGGGCCTCCTGGTTGCGGCTCTTGAGCTCCTCCGCATGCTTCTCTATGTCAACTCCGCCATGCGACAAAGCGCTTCCTCAGACTCAAGCTTCGCTTGCTGGGGCGCGGTAGAGTGACACCAACTTTCGAGCAACTGCGCCTCCTCGGACTCACATTGCTGCCGCTGCTTGCGCGCCAACCACCGCCAGCCCAAAGCAGGCGAGTACTTCCCGTCAAACTCCTCTCCTTCGACCGGCGCCCGGAGCTCGACGCCTGTGGAAGCTTGATGTATATGCCCTCGCCGCCTTCAAGTAGGCGCTGGGCCGGGCTCCTCGAGCCCGGCGTTGCATCAACGGGCGGAGGGTTCGGCGGTCGGTGTAGCGCCTTGCGCCTGCGCCCTCCGGTCGCCAAGACGATCGCGGACCTCCTCGCCCGGCTCCTCCGCCAAGAGCCTTGGCGGCTTCTTCGTGGCGGGTTCATCGATGCCGCCTCTTCCTCGTCGGCGGGCGGCGTCTTCAAGATTGCAGCGGCGCCTTCCTTGCCGGTGGCCTCGGTCCCATCGGGTCTGTGAGAGGGGATCTCAAGACAGAAGAGGAAGAAAAGTCAAGCAAAGATCCAAAAGAAGATCATAAGAAAACCCGAGGAAGATTCCCGACAAGAAGGGTTACTGTCTTTGGGCTCTGGACCATGGGCTCCGCCACCAAGGCTCACAGTCCCATCCTTGCCGGGAGCGCCCTTGTCGGGAATCGCCTTGGCGGCGAGGTCGGCAGACAAAGACCTCCGGGCGGCTTCGTTGCTCCCTGATGGGCCTGTTCGCTCCTACACAAATAAATCAATAGTCAAGATGTCAAGAAAGAAAAAGCACCCATGCGCGCCCCTACAACAGAAGTGAACCAAACACTTACGCTGGGGGCTGTCTGGCTGGGGCTCTTGAAGGAGAAGGAATCGGGTCCGTCAAGGTGGTCTCGGACGTGTCTTCTGCCATCACAACAGGATCGTCCTCGATGACAACCACAGGGACCTTGGCCCTCTTTGCCGCTCTCTCGGCCACAGTCCTGAAATGGAATAGGGATTCGGAGGGAAGCAGATCAGATGCAAGACAAGAAACAACAAAGACCGAAGAAATACAAGTGCAGCGAGGAGAAAGCCTTACTCCTCCTCATCTTCTTCCTCCTCGTCGGAGCTCAGCGCAGAGAGGTCGAAGTCTGGTACCCTTTCTGCGTGGTGAGGCGGAGGAGTAGGCTCCCTTCGACGTTTACCGGGAGCTGCGGCAGGATCAGGCATGGCGGCCCGGGAAGATCCCGCCTCAGTTGTCGGCACAGCCTGAGATGCTCCCGCAGCAACGTTACTTGCCGTGGTGGAGCGTGTCCCACGGTGCTGCGGCTGTTGGCCTGCCTGCCGCCCTGCTATATCTCCAGTTCGACGGAGGCGCCTTCTTGGTTGAAATTGGGCTGCGCTGGGCTCCGCCCGGCAAGCTGCTCAAGACGGCTAGCCACTCGCGCCCTCGGCGGGCTCGCTTCGCTTCGGCCAGCTCCCCTCGCCAACGACCCTCCGGCAAGGTCCTCCCGGTCGGCAAGGCTTGCCGCCTCGGCCTCCTCTCGCTCCTCCAACGTGAAGCCAACCGCTTCGCCCAGCGGCGGCTGCCGCCGCTTCTTCGCCCCGTGGCGATGTACCGCATCTCGCCGTCGGTGGTGTCGCGGTGAGGAGCCTCGCGCCGACGCGATCGCTACCTCGCCAAGCCGTCGAAGAATTGCCGCCGACGCCGCCGGCGGCTCCATCAAGTTGGGTTTATCCCATGCGAGTCGCACTCGCATCATTGCACGAATCGATCACGCTGGGGTTGTTGCATAGTGGGATGACGCCTGCGCAGCTGAACCACTCGGATGGTTAGCGCCATGCTTGAACAGCTCCTTGGGCATCCCGTCAAGCCCGTAATCGTGAAGTTGAAGTTGAGGCCTGGGCGCAGCCTCATGATATCCGCCGGCCGCCAAACAGCCAGCGGGCCTCTCTTCTCGCAGAGGGGCGGCGCGACGGCGAAGAAATCCGCGCTAACGCCCTCGCCGTGAGCCCGGCAAGCCCGAGCCGCAGGATTCGGGTGGTGGCGATCTTCACTTGGCGTCGTCCGTGACGAGAGCGCCCATCGCCGCCCAGCGACTACCCGGTCTGCGCGCAGTTGGTGAATGGCTGTGGGTTGGCGCCAACAATCCAACACCACTCCGCCCTCCACTCGTCCCCACTTGCTGCGGAGCTCCTCCGGATACACCTCCTTCATGCCGACTCGTGAGATCCAGCGACCCGCCAGCTAAGGGCTCTCCTTTCTCGGCTCGGGGATGAAATAGTGGCGAAAAAGAGCAACATTTGGGTGGATGCCAACGGTTCTCGCAGAGGTGTCGAAACCGCCATTGTCGAACGGCGTTGGGGGTGAAATCAAGAAGATGAAACCTGTAGGTATTCATGATATCACGTAAGAAATCGAGAAAAAGGTGGGCGAGCCCGCAGAGAAGAACATCGAAAGAAATGGTACCCTTTTGGGCACCGCTTGAAGTAGAAGCTTGGCGGAGAGCACCGGTGCGCGGATGCGCCAGCGTCTCCGTCGACCGAAGAGGTAAAACTCCTCGCAGCGGCGCCGGGGTGAGCTCGGGGAAAAGCACTCGCTCCTTGCGCGCCTTAAGCCCTGCCGCAACGCCGCCAATTTCGTGCTCTTGCCGGTCTTGAGCCATGGCGGAAGCGGCGGGGCGCGAAGTGTTGAGGGCGACGGCGGCGACGGGCGGCGCGCGCTCTCTTCGGCTTGGGAAGCGGAGGGAGCGGCGGAGCTTTGGAGGAAGAAACGCAAGTGGCAAAGGTGGGGGAACGGCCCTGTTTCCTCTGCTTATAAAGGGGAGAGGCGAACGTTACGCCTTTCTTGATTTAAGAATTGCCCACGATCTCTCCCACGACGCCGCGTTTGACGCGTGCCGTTACGGGAGGGCGCGGTGGATACGGAGTCGATTTGGTATGGCCCTAGGCGCGTGTGCCGTGCCTGTTTTGGGCTGGCCCAACAGCGCTTCGGCACCGTGTATGGCCCAGTTCCGGGGCTCTGCTGGTGTACTAAAGTAGGGGTACCTTAGTATCCCGAACTTGTGCACAGGCAGTCGCAGCGCCCCGCGGCAAGGCTTGCCGGGCGTCTGCCGAGATCCTTCGCTATTCCTTTTACTGCCATTCAAGAACAAAGTGTTAACTGTGAAGACAAGGCCCCGGCAAGAGAAGCTTGCCGGGAAGGACAAGACCCCGGCAAGAGGAGCTTGCCGGGAAGGCCAACCAAGGCACTGCGAAGAACCTGCCGCGACACGCCGCGCGTCCCGGCAGGACCCGACGAGCGGCAAGCTCTCGGGTGCGGCAAGACGACGACCGCGGCAAGGCGCTTGCCACGGCGAAGCCACCACTCTGCACCCACGCTCCAGCACATTCGTCGACGTGTCGCCGCGGGACCATCCCAGGAGCACATGGCGGGGCGCTGTGCAGCCAAGCGGTGCGAGGTGGCAAGTGGAGATGACGAGAAGGCCATCGTGGTGATCGGTGGCGCCCCTAACGGTCGTTTCCTGCACTGTTTGGGTGACCGGATGGGCATTAAATGCCCTTGTCCCCTGCCGTCAGAGTTAGGTAGGGGGCACTGTTGATAGCGGTTGTACCAACCCCTCTTTTTACCTTTCTACCCCTCTCTCTGCGTTGCCACCTGTCGGTGACCCCTTTAGACTATAAAAAGGAGGCCCATGCGCACGTAGAAGAGGTTCGACTCATTCGAAACTACAACACACCCACGCTCTCGAGCAAGAACAAAATAGAAACACAAAGCAGCAGTAGGAGTTTTATCTCTCCGGAGAGCTCCGAAGCTGGGTAAAATCCCTCGCGTGCTTCGCCTCGATCTGCTCTTCGTGCGCCCTCCGCTCCCTTGCCGGACCGAAAGGGGCTCCTGCCCCATAGGTGTTCGTTTCCCACGACAAAACCCTTCCCTTTACTTTCTTGCAAGTTGCATGCTTTAATTTCCGCTGCCTATATACTCTTTGCATGCTTGCTTGAATGCGGTGATGATTGCTTGACTTGTCCTAAGATAGCTAAAATCTGCCAAACTCTAAAATTGGGAAAAGGTTAAGTTTTTAATTGGTCAAGTAGTCTAATCACCCCCCCTCTAGACATACTTCAAGGTCCTACAGCTGTCCATCATGCATGAGAAAGCTCGGAAAGCTATGAAGAGCATGGTCAAGGCATTATGGTCGACCGAGACGCCTCCAGAATGGAAGGGCAAGCTGGCTAATCGGTTTAAAGGAGCTCGACGCCGCTTTGAGCTATGGAAGATATCAACTTGTCAAGAAGGAGCAAGGGAGACATGGGCAATGGTGGAGACCCGCTTTTCCAAACTTGACCCGGAGCATTTGGCTCGAGTTGGCCTGGTAGGGCTGGATGGGCAGGAAGTGCCACTTCATTTGGTGTATGTCCAAGTGATGCCAGCCGCGCGGATCTCTCAAGAGACTATGATATGTCTCCATCGTATCTATAATTTTTGATTGTTTCATGCCAATATTATACAATTTTCACATATTTTTGGCAACTTTTTATATGATTTATTGGACTAACCTATTGATCCAGTGCCCCGTGCCAGTTCCTGTTTTCTGCATGTTTTTTTATCATAGAGTATCCATATCAAACGAAGTTCAAATGCAATAAAATTTCACGGAGAATTATTTTGGAATGTATGTGATTTTTGGGAGTTGGAATCACTGCAAACGGAGGCCCACACAGTCCACAAGATACCAGGGCACGCCAGAGGCCCCTGACGCGTGGTGGTGGGTTGTGCCCTCCTCGAACGTCGGTTGGAGGTCTACTTCGGGCGAAGGAAGCTTATATCCGGAAAAAAATCGTGTTAAAATCTCAGCGCATCGCAGTTACGGAGCTCCCTGAATATAAGAAACTGTTTTCGGCCAGATCAGGGGAACGCGAAACAGAAGAGAACATAGTGTGAGATCCAATCTTGGAGGGGATTCTGCACCTCCGGCGCCTTGGAGACCAAGGACCAGAGGGGGAACTCTCCTCCCATCTAGGGGGGAGGCCAAGGAAGAAGAAGAAGGAGGGGGGGCTCTCTCCCTCTCTCTCCTAGTGGAGCCGGAGTGCCACCGGGACGATGATCTACATCAACAATCTTGCTACCATCAACACCAACTCTCTCCCCCTCTATGAAGCGGTGTAACACCTCTTCCCCCCGCTGTAATCTCTACTTGAACATGGTGCTCAACTCCATATATTATTTCCCAATGATATTTGGTTATCCTATGATGTTTGAGTAGATCCGTTTTGTCCTGTGGGTTAATCGTGATCTTGGTTGGTATGATTGTATATTTAATTTATGGTGCTGTCCTACGGTGCCCTTTGTTCTCGCACAAATGTGAGGGACCCCCGCTGTAGGGTGTTGCAATATGTTCATGTTTTGTACCCCTTTACTTGTGCACAGTTGTACACCAACAGGAGCCCCCGGGCCTAGGCCACATATAAGCGCGGTGCGTTATTGGGCCAGGCCCAGAATAGTGCGCGGGCGCGCAGGCGGCGGAGTTTTTATCGCAGTAACTCCCTCGCTCGTTGTGCTTCCCCACGACCCATGTTGAATGCGTGACGTGGAGGTCGTGCGTGGGGCGGTTGCTGTTTGCACGCGTCACATTGTGGTAAAGAGGCGGCCCTCTGCACCTTTTCCAATCTCGGAGCCACTGTTCCTCTTTTCTTCATCAGCCGAAAGATTTGAAACCCTCGCCCCTGCCCGCCACCGCCGCGCCCCCCATTATTCTTGATTCTTCGGCATCCCCCAGCCTCCATGGCACCCAAAACTAGCAAGGACAAGGGAGCGGCCAAGGACACCGGGTAGGAGGAGGCGCCGGAGAGTGAGCTGGCGGCGCTGCGGATGCAGCACGCCTATTTCCCCTCGACGGTCGATGCAGTTCACCTCAGGGACTAGTTCAAGCCCCTGTGGGGGAGGGCGATGACGGGGCATCCTGCCACACGTATCATCCCTGCCGATTTTTCCGAGGCCGGCCCAAATTGGTATCCCTTCTTCGTTGATTACTTCTCTTGCGAGCTCTGCCCCCCTTTTCTGATTTCTTCAATGACATCATGCACATCTATGGCTTGCACCTTCTCGACTTCACGCCGAATGCCATGGCATGCATGGCTTTCTTTGCCCATCTCTACAAGGGCTTCACCGGAGTGCTCCCCAGCACTGCGCTTTTCCGCCACTACTTCTATCCTCCCATCTAGATAGGGGGTGCCATCTCTGGCTGCGTCACCTGGATCCCGAGGACCCAGGAGAAGGGCACATATTCGGAAGGTGCCCAGAAGGAGAGATGGGAGGAGTGGCTGGGCCGGTGGCTCTTGATCGAGGAGGAGGATCCGCAGGAGTTCTGTCGAGTTCGTCAGAGCCCACCGACCCGTCGTAGGGACTGGAGCGACCTCGACGCGAACGACAAGAAGCTCTCAGTCGCCACCACCAGGATCCATGGCCTCACCACGACTGGGATCACCCTCGATATGATTGGGGCAGATTTCATCTGTCGTCGGATCGCCCCACTACACAACAAGGGGAGGTCGGCCTGGGACTTCGGGAATGCGGCCGATGTCATGAGGCTCCGCCTTGGCCTGAAGCACAACCTCACGGTGATGGGGCATGCTCACTTTTTTCAGAGGCTCTTCCAGCTCAACGTGGGCGATGATGGCTGGGTTGAGAGGGCCGGCAAGGCCGCAAAGTCCGGCAAGGCCATCAAGGGGCCCCTATTTGGGTTGCCAGCAAGAGTGGTTCCGCTGAGCAACAACTCTCGCCGGTCTACCATTATTGCCATGATGCTAGACTTCAACACGCACGGCCTCGACCCGGCCTGGGCCGAGCCAACATCAGACGAAGTGCGGGAGTTCTTCGACAACTAGTGAGAGGGCTATGTCCACGACAAGCCGGAGCTCATCCGCGACACCACCAAGGAGGAGCTGGATTACATTACCGCCAGGGCGGCGGAGGCAGCGCTCGCCAGGGAGACCGGCAGTGTTGGCGCCACGAGGCTGACACGGACGCAGAGGAGAAGGAGCTCGCCCAATGGGCGGAATTTACCGGGGAGGCCAGCGGCGCCGGCGCTGAGGCCCCCCTTGTCGAAGAGGCGGGCGACGAGTCATCCGGAGAAGAAACCGAAGCAGATGACCCTCCGTCCGTAGAGAAGAAACACGTCCTGCGGCGGGCCAGCTCCGGTGAGCCGGTCTGGCTCGGCAGGACCGTGCAATGGCAATCAGCCCAGGAGCAACTCGTGCGCCAGACGAGGGCGATGAAGGCCGTGGCAGCGACGAAAATGGTGAAAGCTGTCGTGGTGAAGAAGACGACGACTGCCTCCTCCTCGTCCAAGTAGTTCCAGACCCCATCTCCCTCTCCTTCTCCCTCGAAGAGCACCCTGGAGGCCGAATTTGACCTCGGATCTTTTAGCCCGAAGAGGAAAAGGAAGCCAGTGGAGGAGGAGGCACTACTAGGGAAAAGGCTATACACAGAATCTTAGCAGCAACGAGGGTTAAAAACCCTCGCTACTGCTACTTACTAGCAGTGCATGTTTTTAAACCTCGCTACTACTAAGTTGATAGCAACAGCTGTAACACCCCAGATGTATCATGTCCCATTTTGACAATGTATCAACTTGACCTTCATCCATTTCTTGTGGGTTTTATCATGTTTGGCCTCATCTTGTTTGGTTATGTGGTTTTTTTTCTTTTCTTTGTCATGCTCATCTTACCATATTGCATTTGTGCCTCTTGTCATTTTGCATTCATCCTCATCATGTGCATGTTGTGACCTCATACCTATTATGTTGTGGCATGCTCAGTGCATAGATCTTGCACCATCACTTCTCCTTCCTTCCTTTTCCTTCCATTCTTTGCAAGTGCCATTTTGCCTCCACCATAAATGTTCTTTTTTTCCCCAATATTCTAACACTATGTACCTAGCCTCTCTGCCAAACTACAGCTCTTTTGAAGTTGTGTTGGTTAGGTTCAAAAATGCTCCAAGTTTGAACTATATTCAAACTTTTTGTATTTTTCGACCTCTAAAAAAATACCCAACTGAATTTTATCAAATCGAGAATAATTCCAGAATCCTGAGGATATTTTCATATCTCTCAGAAACCCCCCCAATCCTTCTATGCTTTTTGCTCTTTCTTTTCTATTCGAAAGAATAGAAATGCAGCCAGCAGCAGCCAGCGCAGCCAACCCCCCCTAGGCCTCGGCCTCCCAGGCCGGCCCAGCTAGCACCGCTCCAACCGCAGCCCAGGCAGCCCATACATACAGGAGGATCTTCAAGCTCCTGTACGGCAGAGCATCCATATGCGCCACGTCGACGTCCGGTCGATTTGACGGCCGGAGAAGCGTCGCTAGCCCTTTATAACATGTCCCCCGCGCCCTAGGGTTCCTCCTCGACCGATTCCCCTCCTCTACCCGCCTCTCCGCCGCCTAGGTTAGCTCCACGAGCGTCGCCGTCGCCCTGCCCGCCATGAACCGACCGAGCTTCAGCTCGAGCTCGATAGTAGCCCGCCGACGCCGCCTCCGCCACCTCCGCCTCGCCAAGTACATCCGTCTTCCTCCACGACGTCGACTACGTCCCCGCCGTCCTCTTCCTCGCCTGGGATCGCCAAGTTCAGCTACTTCCCCGTCGTCCTCTTCCTCCCCTGCTTCGCGGACAGCAGCCCCGCCAGGTTCAGAGCTCGTCCGCGTCGCCGCAGGCTCGACTCCGTCGCCGTGTCCTTGTCATAGGTATACTAGGTATACCCATCCTCCTCCCTGCTCTTTTCTTTTCGTCGATCGGTCTCCATAGGAGCGGCCAAGATCTCGCCGTCGTCGTGTTCCCGGCGCACCGAGGCGAGTTCTGAAGTTTTCTTCAGTTGGGTAGTCAGAGACACCTTGTGTGCACCTCCTGCTCTGGATCCTCCTAGCCGAGCTCCTCCATGCCTTGCTGCACCCATGCGCACACTCACTCACACCGCCCGCGCCGCGCCTCGCTGCTTCCACCTGCCTGTCGTGCTGTCGTAGCTCGAGTCGAGCAGATGCTCGAGCTCGAGTACCCAGCCAACTCCCGAGCTGCTCCACAAGCGCACACGCCCCATAGCATGTGCCGCTGCACCCGCACTCCCTTGCACATCCCGCATGCCCGCCGCCGCATCCCAGGCCCCGCCGTCGCCGTTGCTGCCGCCGACATCGTCGTCGTTTTCTTCTCTGTCTTGGAGAAGAAGAAGTCGAGGCTATGTGGCTTGGTCTAGTAGGCGAGCCCCTTCCCAACCAGCAGCCTAGCCTAGCCGAGCTGGTTCGCACCCCACGCCTTCCACTGCAATGACACTGGTTCGAATCCCAGCGCGCCTTTTATTTTTCTCTCTTGTTATTTTAGCAATAGCAGCAGATAAAGGGCGAAGCCTTTCCCTATCAGCACCACCGCCGCCTAGCCCAAAGGCTGCAGCAAGAGCCACACCGGGAGACCGGGTTCGATCCCCACGGCTGCATATTATTCCCCTTTTTCTTATCCATTTCTTGATCAGGCGTATGACAGGTGGCCCACCCGTCATACTCTCTTAGCCTGTGTGTTTTATTTATTTATTTTATTATTTGTTCTATTTCTGTTCCCAGAGAATATTCCAATTCTGGCATGTGGATTCTATCCATTTCGGGCAAGTCCATTTCTGGACGTTGCCAATTTTGGAATATGCCATTTCTGTTTTTTTGGAATATGCCATTTCTGTTTTATACCATTTAGGGCAGGTTGTCTCTTTATGCATTTGTGATGATTTTTCTACAGCAACCCTAACATATTATATATGTTTTTGGGGTAGAAAAATCCCACCAATCCAGTGGTGGCATTAGTTTCTGCATTTGAGCAAGTTCATGAACATGCCATTTTACATTATGATGTTGTCTTGTCATTTTTGAGTGTTTTATTTCAAGCATGCTATGAGATGGTGTTGCACAAGGATAGTTTCATTTTCATGCCTACCTCATGCTAGTACTTGTTCCATGCCATGATATGCCCGGTTCATCATTTTCCTTCCGGAGCACACTTATGCATTGCATATCACATCTTGCATCGCATGTCATGTATTGCATCATATTGCTTGTGCATTGTTCCTTGTTTGATTGTGGTTCCGTTGCTTGTGTTCTTGCTTTGGGTAGAGCTGGGAGACGAGTACGTGTACGAGGAACCTGTTGAGAACGCCTACGAGGATCAAGTCTTCGACAACTCTGAGAACCTTACAGGCAAGATGACCATACCTTCGAAATCACTTCTATCTTTGCTTGCTAGATGCTCGCTCTTTTGCTATGCCTATGCTGCGATACCTACCACTTGCTATATCTTGTCACCCATATTGCCATGTCAACCTCTAACCATCCATGACCTAGCAAACCGTTGATTGGCTATGTTACCGCTTCGCTCAGCCCCTCTTATAGCGTTGATAGTTGCAGGTGAAGATGAAGTTTGTTCCTTGTTGGAACACGGATATTTTTGGGATATCACAATATCTATTATTTTAATTAATGCATCTATATACTTGGTTAAGGGTGGAAGGCTCGGCCTTATGCCTGGTGACTTGTTCCACTCTTGCCACCCTAGTTTCTGTCATACCGGTGTTATGTTCCTTGATTTTGCGTTCCTTACGCGGTCGGGTGATTTATGGGACCCCTTGACAGTTCGCTTTGAATAAAACTCTTCCAAAGAAGGCCCAACCTTGGTTTTACCATTTGCCACCTACACCCTTTTTCCCTTGGGTTTTCGCGAGCCG
The DNA here is from genome assembly GCA_021437245.1 of Aegilops speltoides. Taxonomy (NCBI): domain Eukaryota; kingdom Viridiplantae; phylum Streptophyta; class Magnoliopsida; order Poales; family Poaceae; genus Aegilops; species Aegilops speltoides. Next base: position 284,592,824 of record CM038143.1, on the reverse strand, counting down.
AGGGTCATCTTTATTTTAGCCCCGGGCGGTGCTCCTTCGAGTGTTGGTCCGAACCGGCAGATCTGCAGGGGCCACCACGGGCAACTCGAGGCTGGTTTTACTCGTGGTGACCCATCCGTTGTGCCCGAGAACGAGATATGTGCAGCTCCTATCGGGATTTGTCGGCACAATCGGGTGGTCTTGCTGGTTTAGTTTTACCATTGTCGAAATGTCTTGATGTACCGGATACCGAGTCTGATCGGAGTGTCTTGGGTGAAGGTCTATTCTTCGTTGATCGCGAGAGCTTGTTATGGGCTAAGTTGGGACACCTGCGCAGGTATAATCTTTCAAAGCCGTGCCCGCGGTTATGAGGCGATGGGAATTTGTTAATGTCGGTTGTAGAAAACCGAAGTTGACCTTAATTAAAATACACCAACCGTGTATGTAACCGTGATGGTCTCTTCTCGGCGGAGTCCGGGAAGTGAACACGGTGTTGGAGTTTTGCTTGACGTAAGTAGTCAGGATCACTTCTTGATCACTACTAGCTTCGCGACCGTGCTTTGCTTCTCTTCTCGCTCTCTTTTGCGATGTAGCCACCATATATGCTAGTCGCTTGCTGCGGCTCCTCCTTGTTACACCAGCCTTCCCTTAAGCTTAAATAGTCTTGATCTCGCGGGTGTGAGATTGCTGAGTCCCGTGGCTCATGATTCTACCAAAACAGATCACAGTACGGTGATGCTACCGCTGATGGCGCAACCGAGCTGAAGTGGGAATATGATGAGGCCCTTGGTCGATACTATGTTTCATTTCAGACGATTAGTAGTGGAGCCCAGTTGGGGCGATCGGGGATATGTGTTGCATGTGGGGTATTCTTCTTTTATTTTGGTTCCGTGAGACGGACCTTGAGTGTAATCTGAATGATGGATGTTTATTTATGTATTGTGTGAAGTGGCGATCAGAAGCCAACTATGTATCTTTTCCCTTATGTATTACATGGATTGTGCGAAGATTACCTCACTTGCGACATTGCTTTCAATGCGGTTATGCCTCTAAGTCGTGCTTCGACACGTGGGAGATATAGCCGCATCGAGGGCATTTCAAGTTGGTAATCGAGCCATCCCGACCTTAGGAGCCCCACCGCTGATCGTTTTTAGTGGCGAGTTGTGTCTAGAAAATATTTTGAGTCATTTAGGATTATATATATCGGAGAGTTAGGAATTCTTTTTACTCCCTAGTCCCTTCGACCTTCTGGTGAGGTATCCTGACGTAGAGTTTTGACTCTTCTCTCCTCAAATTTCACTAAAATTTTTTTTAGGATCACACGGGTATCTTGGAATCGTTCCGATATTCTTATGACGAGAACATTGTTCTTGGTGCCTCCTGACATTTAGGGGTTGTGGCAGTGTCCCGGGGAGTTGAGCTCCGAGGTGTTGTCATCATAATTTTATCGTTGCGATTCTGAATACCCGAGTTTAGTACGCCGACATCGAAAATCTCTTTTATGCAGTTCGTTGGTGAGATAACCCGCTAACCCAATCTTGTGGTGAGTACGGGAGTATTGCCATGACTCGTATAACGGATGCTTTTGAAGGTTGAGGTACACGATTTCGAAGGTTTCTTGGTTATGTGTTGAAGGATGGATACAACGGTGGATGTAGGGATTGTTAGTTTGGGTGAGATATATTGCTCCCTGTATCCCCAACACTGATTGCATAACCGGAAAGTTTGGGAGTTTATAGGTGGGATTCAAGTAGCTCTAGCATTTCTTCCGCAGATATTTGGTTTGTGATTGGGTAATCCTTACCACTTATTTGTTCCATTCATACATTGTTTTTATTTTTATTCATCAATCTCTTATCAAGTGGCTTCTCACCTTAATGGGCGTGATGTTTACTTTGGAATTCATTCGTTCATCTCTGTTCGAATGTTTATTGTGAAGACTATATGTTGTAATTTCTATCCGTTGATTCAACTTGTCTATCTCACAATCAAGATGCTAACGGATGTCACCCTCTTCAGATGGCTCCGCCAACGCCGAGAATCCGCACGCAGTGATGGGAGTCGCGAACCCTCCACCGCCACCTCCGCCCCGGAGGCATGGCAAACTTTGATGGCAACCACTAACGCCAACGCTCAGTTGTTGATCCAGCTGATGCAAGAGCGTAACCAAGGCCAAGGCAACCAAGGGAATCAAGGTCAAGGGCAGTTCTTCCATCAGCCACAGTTTCCTACCCTCAACCAGTTCCTTGCGAACCAGCCAAAGTCTTTTAGCTACTGTGCCGAGGCCGCATCGAGGGCGTTACAGCAGCGCGGGTTTGTAACCCTCGCTACTACTAAGCAATCTCTACCGTGCCCCCCGGGATATGCCATAGTAGTAGCGAGGGTTTTTAACCCTCGCTACTACTAAGTTGATAGCGATGGCGTGGGTTTTAACCTCGCTACTACTAACCCGCTCATCGCTATCAACTTAGTAGTAGCGAGGTTAAAACCCGCGCCATCGCTAATCGTCTATCATAGTAGTAGCGCGGGGCATGGCCTATTTGTCAAAGTCTACCCCACCCCCCCACCCCCCCGTGGACCGCCTTTTCAGTTTTAAAAAAAATAAAAGAAAATGATAAAAATGTCAAAAAATAAAAGAAAATAAGTTTCCCACGTGATATGTGGTCTAGTTGTTGGGAAAATTTACAAATATGAATTTCGACTTTATTTGCAAAATCTCTCTGGAAAATTGTAAAATGGCCATAACTTTTGCATACGAACTCGGATGAAAAAGTTTTTTATATGAAAAATCATCTACTCGAAAAGTTACATCCGAATTTAACAGGGGGAACTAAATAATTATTTAGTTTTTTTGAATTTTGGTCAAATCTGGTCAAACTATGGTCAAACTATGGTCAAATCTGGTCAAACTGTGGTCAAACTATGGTCAAACTAATTATTCAAGAAATATTAGTGTTACTAATTTTTTAGAACAATAGTTTCAAACTCAAACAGTGAAATGTGTGACTTCATGCTCAAGCTAAATTCCTGAGGTTAATAGGATTGACATCTTACTATTGTCAGGAAAACAACAAGTGCAGACTTGGAAACGAGGGAGAATAGAACCCGGAAGTTAAGCGTGCTCAGGCTGGAGTAGTGAGAGGATGGGTGACCGTCCGGGAAGTTAGATGATTTGGAATGATGAGGGGTGATTAGAGATTAAATTGAGCAGCGATGAGGGGTGATTAGAGATTTGAGGTTAAAATAATTCAGAAATTTGAAAATTAGGGAAAAAAATTCAAAAAAAAATTCAAAAAATTCAAAAAAAATTCAGAGATTACAGATTAGTAGTAGCGCGGGTTTCTACCCACGCTACTGCTATCTGTTAGCTATAGCGGGTTGCACCAGCTCTCGCTATAAGTTAGTCATGAGCCTTATTAGTAGCGGGGGTACCCGCGCTACTAATAGGCCCAAAACCCGCGCTGCTGCTAGGCTTTTCCCTAGTAGTGAGGTGGAGAACGAGTAAGTATTTCGCCCCCCATCACCTCCTGTCCTTATGCCTGTGTTATCCTCATTTGACTTGACGTTGTCTTCACAGGGACGTGGAGAAGCTGGCCCAGAGGGCGGCGAAAAGGGCCAAGGCCTCAATGGGCAACAAGCCCCCTGTGGGTACTTCACGTACGCCGTTGGTGGTGGAGGGCAGCCCAGACAGCAACCCCCGACGTAGCCCCCGCTTCAGCCCCCAGCATGAGTCCATCACTCACTCCTTCACCGATGAGCATCGGGGTGTGAATCTGATGCTGACCTTGCCGGGTTTGTAGGAGAAGAACGACAGCAGGAGGAGCCAGTGAGGGCCACTCCCAACACGCCGCCCCCTCGACCACACCGCCCCGAGGGGTGTCCCCGGCAAGGGCATCCACCACCGAGCCCATGCATATGGAGGAGGAGGAGGAGGCGAACTTGGGTGCGGGGGTTTCTGCCCCAGCAACAAAGGCTGGCGGGGAGGGCGCCACTTCTTCCTAGCCCGGTGCGGGTAAGTCGTTTGTTTCACGTCCCTATTCTTTCTCCTTCTTGAACCTTTACCTTGGCTCCGCCTCATTCCCCTTCTCGGTATCTAGACCCTTCCTAGGCGGAGCGGGAGAACATCGACACCGTCATCGAGGAGGTCGCCAGGGACGCCGAGGCCGAGGCCAACAGCATCACCACCGAGGAGGCCGCCAAGACCGCCACCGATGTAACGCCCTCGATGCGGCTATATCTCCCACGTGTCGAAGCACGACTTAGAGGCATAACCGCTTTGAAAGCAATGTCGCAAGTGAGGTAATCTTCACACAACCCATGTAATACATAAGGGAAAGAGATACATAGTTGGCTTACAATCGCCACTTCACACAATTACATGAATAAAGCATTACATCATCCAGATACAATCAAGGTCCGACTACGGAACCAAAATAAAAGAAGAACCCCAAATGCGACAAAGGTCCCCGATCAACCCCAACTGGGCTCCACTACTGATCAACTAGAACGAAACAACACAAAGGGCAAGATCTTCATCGAGCTCCTCCTTGAGCTTGGTTGCATCACCTGCTCGGCAACATAGGCACCTGCAAACTGGTTTTGGAAGTATCTGGTGAGTCACGAGGACTCAGCAATCTCGCACCCGCGAGATCAAGACTATTTAAGCTTATAGGAAGGACAGAGTGGTGAGGTGGAGCTGCAGCAAGCGACCAGCATATATGGTGGCTAACATACGCAAATGAGAGCGAGAAGAGGAGGCAAAGCACGGTCGATAAAAGTATGATCAAGAAGTGATCCTGAAACTACTTACGTCAAACATAACTCCAACACCGTGTTCACTTCCCGGACTCCGCCGGAAAGAGACCATCACGGTTACACACACGGTTGATGTATTTTAGTTAAGGTCAACTTCGGGTTTTCTACAACCGGACGTTAACAAATTCCCATCTACCCATAACCGCGGGCACGGCTTTCGAAAGTTCAAATCCCTGCAGGGGTGTCCCAACTTAGCCCATGACCAGCTCTCACGGTCAACGGAGGAATAGACCTCCACCCGAGACACTCCGATCGACTCGGTATCCCGGTACAACAAGACATTTCGATGTGGTAAAACTAAACCAGCAACACCGCCCGAATGTGCCGACAAATCCCGATAGGAGCTGCACATATCTCTTTCTCGTGGCACACTCGGATGAGACTAGCTACGAGTAAAACCAACCTCAAGTTTCCCGAGGTGGCCCATGAGTAGCTCGATTCGCACCAACACTCGGAGGAGCACCGCCCGGGGTTAAAATAAAGATGACCCTTGAGTCTGCAGAACCCAAGGGAAGGTGGTAGGTTGTTAGCGCAAATGGTAAAACCAATGTTGGGCATTGCTAGAGGAGCTTTACTTAAGGCGAATCGTCAAGGGGTTCCCATTATAGCCCAACCGTGTAAGGAACATAAAATCCGGGAACATAACACCGATATGACGGAAACTAGGGCGGCAAGTGGAACAAAACACAGTGCATAAGGCCGAGCCTTCCACCCTTTACCAAGTATATAGATGCATTAATTAAATAAGATATATTGTGATATCCCAACCAGTGAACATGTTCCAACAAGGAACAACATCTCCATGTTCCAACAAGGAACAAACTTCAATCTTCACCTGCAACTAACAGTGCTATAAGAGGGGCTGAGCGAAGCGGTAACATAGCCAATCAACGGTTTGCTAGGACATGGTGGGTTAGAGGTTTGACATGGCAATTTGGGAGGCTGACAAGCAAATGGTGGGCATCATAGCATTGGCATAGCGAAAGAGCGAGCAAACTAGCATAGCAAAGATAGTAGTGATTTCGAGGGTATGGTCATCTTGCCTGAGATCCCGCAAAGAAGAAGAACGATTCCATGAAGAAGACAAACGAACATCGAACGAATCCTCACAACTCCGGAACGAAACCGAAGCTAACGAGAGAAGCAAACCGGAAAGAAGCAAACAGCATGGTAAACACACAATCATAAGCATGGCATGATGCACAATCAAGTATGATGCATGTCCGGTTTAATGAGGCATGGCATGGCAAAGTGCAACAAACAATACCACAAGTTAAGTGGAGCTCAATATGCAACGAGTTGCATATTGACAACACACCACATCAATTATTTAGTTTTCTCTCGGTTATGCTACTCATCAATCTTAAATGTTGTTAAACATGGCAAGGGGTGAAGCATAATAATAAAAACTATACCATCTAAACAATTTAAATGGGGCCGGATATAAAAACAACAAATCCGGTAAATCCCCATATGCATTTAGCAATTTAATGGAAACAACAAATTTAAGCATTTTAATTGTTATTATGATGATGCAGATGACATATACAAGTTTTATGCAATTTTTATGAAAATGTTGACATAAGCATGTTAAGGAGCATTTGGTCACCATGGCGGAATGAAAAGGGTGCCACGGCGGCGAAACAAAAATGGTGCCATGGCAACATATCCGAAAATGATGCCACGGCAACATATCCGAAAATGATGCCACGCAACATATCGGTTCCGGTAGCTCACGGAGATACCGGTGCAAAAGGAGGCGTGAACAAGTCATGCAAGATGGTGGGGTGCTCCCGGCTTCCGGGTTCCCACGGGATAGTGGCATGGAAACGAGTGACAAACGGACACGATGCAAAAACGGGCATCTCATACAACATGCATTCGGTCCACGGACATCGTCTCGGTGTTATACCTTCGAAGCATTCAAACGGGACGGTTCGCGTTTCATAGAGGGAAGTAGTCGTTCTCGTGATGTAGTGGAAGTAGTTGTACACAACGTCGGTAGAGGAAGTAGTTGTTCTCGCGATGGTCGTAGTGGAAGTAGTGGTACACGTTCGGCGGCGGTAGTTGAACACGGTCCAGGAGACGTCGATCGTTCGGGGTCCGACTTGCGAGTCTTGCCGACATGAGTGGTACTTGGCGGAAATCTCAAAGATGGCCTTGGTGTTCCTGGTACTTGGCGAATCCGAAGGGGTACTTTTTGAGCCCACGTAGACACGTTTCGTAGACGTCCGGTGCGTCTGTAGATGTACTTGGCGTGTCCCTGAAATGTCTTGTGGGGGGGTCACGACGACGGCAACAAGTCTTGGCTGACCATGAGGGAGTCAACAGGCCGGTGGAGCTTGACGGATCCAGGCGAGGTCGCCGGCAGCAGAGGCTGCGACGGAGCAAGGGCGACGCGAGGCAGGGGGCGCCGGAGTTGGCGCACGGACGAAGCAGCAACGAGCAACGGTGGGCATGGGAGGCGCCCTTGTGTGCGCCCGTGGCATCGAGCACGGGAGGAGAGGCGGACGGGGTCCCGCGACGTGCGGCTCTGGCCGCTCGACGTAGGGGCGCACCAGGGGCCGATGAAGGTCGGAGGAGCCCGAGGCGAACGACAGAGGGTGCAGCAGCTGCTGCTGTCGGCTGCGAGGTCGAGGAGGGGCACGTGGCCGCCGGAGTTGAGGACGCGGGCGGCGTCGGGCGCAGCAGGCGAGGAGGAAGACAGGCGGGGGGGCGGCTCTCCTGATTGTGTGACGAGGAAGAAAGGAGGAGGGGGATCGAGGGAGAGAGATGAGGCCTGAGGGAGGTCCGCCTGGTCCGATTCTCTGGGGCGGAACGCAGGGCTCAAGCGAGGAGGTTGAAGGCTGGGGAGGAAGGGGCGAGGCAGAGGAGGAGCACGGGCGCAGGCGACGGAGGTGGAGAGGCGCGGGGCGGAAGGATGCAGGGGACGGCGAGCGGAGACGGCAGGGCGAGGTGGAGCGGGGCACTTGAAGCAGGAGGAGGAAGGGCGAGGTGGGTCGGGAGGAGCGGGGCTCTCCCTGGCGATGCGAGCGTGCGTGCGATGGGGATTGAGTAGGAGGCGGCGCACGGGAGGGAGGAAGGGAAGCGATCGGGTCGGGGTCTCCCTGCGGCTAGGGTTAGGAGGTAGGCTGCGGGCTGGGCCTAAAGAGGCCGGTGGGGGAGCCTGGTTGCTGGGCTGCAAGGCTCTCTTCCAAAAACAGAAGGAAAAAAATAGAAGGAAAGAAAAAGAGAGAAAAGAAGATGTTAGAGAAGCAATTAGGGAATGGAGTTAATTTTCCTGGGCTCACCAAAATGGTCTTGATCCAGAAAAATTGCAAAGATACGTGTCAAAGGGTTTGAATACAACCTCATTTGAATTACATTCAAAAGAGTTTAAATAGGAAGTGGGAGTTTGGAAGGTCCAAAAATGTTCGGGTTTTTGGTGGAGCTCCGAAAAATGATGAAAGAAATTATGGGAGAAGTTGGAGACCAAACTTGAAGTAGAAAAGGAACGAAATTATTTTGCAAGTGTGTTTATGGGTGATTCCGAATTAGTGGAATATTTAATATAGCTCCCTAAATATCGGGAGGGTATGTTATAAAGAGAATCACCACATGAGTTCCCTCGTTTTAAATGGACCGAAGATCCATGCAATTTAATTAGTTGAGTTGCAAAAGATTAAATGGCATGATGGCACGATGACATGATGCAATGCAAAAATAAAAGAGCAAGCACAAAAGAAACACACGGGAAACTCGGAAACCCTGGAAGTCTTCTGGAGCGTCGGTCTCGGGGCGTTACAACCGAAGAGGCCACCAAGGGGCCTGCCGGAGAGGCCGGCAAGGCCGCTGACGAGGAGGTCGGCAAGGGGCCTACTGGGGAGGCCGGCAAGGCTGCTGCTGAGGAGGGGGTGGTTGATGACCAACCTTCCTCCTCTGCTGCCTCTGGCTCGGGCAGGTACTTGAAGGTGAGCGACGACCTGTTCGTCCACCTCCCAGGAACGGCAAGCACCAGGGCGCCGACCGAGGGGGAGGTGTTCGACGACAAGGCGCTCGCCTCTGCTGGGCTTCTGGTTGTTGACGAACCGAGCGCCGGTGGTGGCAGTTCCCAAGAGGAGCAGCTTCTTTGGCCATGAGCGTCACTTCCAGAAGCTCCAAGCGCTCCACCGTGCCCGTCTGGACAAGGTGAAATCCAGGATGGCGGTGGCGGGCAAGGCGGAGGCGGATCTTGAGGAGCACGTCCTCGAGACATAGGCCTGGTTCCGCTAGGCCCACGAAGAGCTGAAGGCCGCCAAACATCTGCTGGCCAAGCGCAGACAAGAGCTCATTTTGAAGCAGGCTGATGTCGAGAAGGCCCAGGAGGCGGCGAGGGAACAATCCACCAAGGACGAGGCCGCTCGGCACCAGCACCAGGCCGAGCTGAACTCCCAGGAGGAGGACCTTGCCGCTCGTGAGGAGGCGCTTGCCGCCACACTCCGCGACAAGGATGAGGAGGTCGAGAAGCTCGTCGCGCAGCGGACCGAGGAGCTGCAGCAGAGGCACAAGGAGGCACTCAATGCTCAAGCCCTGGTTCACGCCGACAAGGTGAAGGAGCTGGAGGTGGAACGAGATGGCCTGAAGAACAAGGCCCTGGAGCTAACAAAGGAGAAGGACACGATCAGTGGCGCCTTGGTGGAGGCGGAGGCCGCAGTCCTCGACAAGACCGAGCTACTCTCCCAGGACAACGACTCCGTCAATGACCTGAAGCTGAAGGTGGAGGGCCTTGAGGGGACGCTTTCGGAGGCCAAGGCCTGAGAAGAGTCCCTGACCAAGGACCTGGAGGAGAAGAGGCGGTTGCGGAGAAACGATGCCGCCAAGCACAAGGAGTACGTGGAGGGCATAAACCGTTGGGCCAGCCGCCTCGCTGACTTCGCCGACAGGATCACCATGAAGCTGGCTGCCATGGGGATGCCAAGTGTGAGGTACACCCTGGAGCCGAACGTGAGTCCCAATGCTGCACTGACCCTATTCTTAGAGGTTGTTCTTGAAGCCCTGGAGGAGATTCGCTCCAAGCGAGCGACTTATCTGGTCAACGAGTCCCGGAGGCTTTGTCGGGGCACCCTGACCAAGGTGCTCACCAAGGTGGCATTCTGGAACCCCAGCGTCAACTTTGCTGACACGCTGGAGAGCTTGCCGGAGGGGACGGACCCCACGGCGCTCAAGGAGCACATCATGCCCATCATCAACTGCGTCGACAGAATCAAGAGGGTGGAGGGCTAGCGCCGCGACTAGGCACCCCTTTTCTCGTTGCCACTGTGAGTTCAGGACCAAGACAGTTTTATCTTATGTTAGAACCACAGTGATTATTTGATGTAATATAACTCCGCGGTACTTCAATATGATGCATGATATTCCCCTGTTCAATCTTTCTTGGTATGTACGCCCTACACTGAGTTGGATGGGCTTGCCGGTGCGTAAACCCAAGCCACGTCGCTTTGAAGGACGGATCCTTAGCGGCCTGCTGGGCGTGCTTGCTGCCAGGCAAACCACCTTACCGCTCTCAGCGCGGCCACTTGAACTATTGAGCAGACTCGAAACAAAACAAGGGCGTTGCATAAAGCGGATAGGCCACCTTGCCGCCCTCAACGCGGCCGCTGAAACTGTTGAGCGGACTCGAAACAAAACAAGGGCGTTGCCAACAGCGGAGGGTCCCATCGCGTGCAGGTTTTCCATACCAGGGGTGAGATCTTTCGAGGGGAATAACTTAGATAAACAAAATTAGCCAAAATTTTGCATGACTTAGCTTTTCGTGGCCACACAAATGGCTGTCGAGGCTGCGGACGGCACCAGAGGGCGGCTGATCAACGTCGCCCTTTCCCTTCGGGCCATCCCCATGAAAGAGTTGACGCGTCGGCTCCAAAACCAGATCTTCACAACTCGTGCCCCCTACCCGGCGCACCAAAGATGTCGGGGGAAATGACACATACGGGATCACGGGGAATCCCTTTTGCTACGGTTGGCGGGTGCGGGGCTGTGGAAAGAGCGGGATTAGGAGATCAACGAATGGGGATTATCTAGGTTCAGGCCGCAAATGATGTGTAACACCCTACTCCTACTAGTTTCTGTTTATCTGGTGTTCTTGGACTAGCTACAAAGCATGCAGGGTCCAAAAAGTCCGAATCCTTTCCAGTATGCCACGGGCCTCCTTTTATAGTCAAAGGGGCTGCCACAGTGGCACACAGGAGGTGGAAAGTTGTACAGTAGTTGGGTCTATCTTCTGGCAACGTAGGACAAACGCATTTAATGCGCTGCCGATGTGCCCTTCTTGCTTTATCGGGGATGGCAAGGAAGCTCGTCCTAGCTGTCGTCGCCTCGCCTAGCTTCGACGCGCGTCCGAGATGATGAGGCGTGTAGTGCCACGATGGCTGGCTGGCTGCTGAGTCGATGCGTGGCAGAGTCATCACGAAGATCTGCATGCCACCACGTAGGTGTTGCTGAGGTGGCCTGGAAACTGCACGTTGCCATGCAGGTGCCTGCCTAGTTGGTGGGCTAGCAGTTGTGTGGAAACGGCGGTGGAGTTTTGGCAAGGGCAGGTCGGACCGCGGCCCCGCAAATATCCCCGTCAAGGATCTTGCAGGGGTCTCGTAGGCGTCCCCGACAAGGGTCTTGCCGGGGGTCTCCGTCTTCTGGCTCTCATCTTAGTCCTGCATGTTTCTGGTCTTCACAAAGATCTGCATGCCACCATGGAGGCGCCCCCTGAGCATTGGTTCCAATGTGGCTGAGGGCATCGGAACTCTCATGCTTAAAGGGGGAAGCTCCGCTGGCATTGGGCAAGTTGCCCTGGCAAGGTTCTTGCCGGGGCAGTGGAGGCTGCCCCGGCAAGGGCCTCGCCGGGGAAGTCCACCTCGCCCTTCTGCTCTTTATGCTTCTGGCTTGGCGTTGATCTGGTTGTCTCGTGCCTTTGCTTCCTCTGCCCCGCCAAGCGTGGCCAGGAGCGTGGGGCTGTGACTGCCTGTGCACAAGTAAAGGGGACAAAAAGGGACCCCTACTTTTGTACACCGACTTCATGGTTTGTTTATGGTGGGTTGCGAGAGTGACAGAAGCTTAAACCCGAGTTAGTGGGGTATGACGTTTGGGAGTAAAGAGGACTTGATACTTAATGCTATGGTTGGGTTTCACGGCCTTAATGATCTTTAGTAGTTGTGGATGCTTGCTAGAGTTCCAATCATAAGTGCATATGATCCAAGTAGAGAAAGTATGTTAGCTCATGCCTCTCCCTCATATAAAATTACAAGAATGATTACGGGTACTTGTTATCGATTGCCTAGGGACAAATAACTTTCTTGTTGACAAAAGCTCTCTACTAAAACTAACTTAGTTGTGTCTTTATCTAAACAACCCCTAGATTTTATTTATGTGCTCTTTATTATCTTGCAAACCTATCCTATCACACCTACAAAGTACTTCTAGTTTCATACTTGTTCTAGGTAAAGAGAACGTCAAGCGTGAGTAGAGTTGTATCAGTGGTCGATAGAACTTGAGGGAATATTTGTTCTCCCTTTAGCTCCTCGTTGGGTTCGACACTCTTATTTATCAAAAGAGGCTACAAACAATCCCCTATACTTGTGGGTTATCAGACTGCACCTTGGATACCATAATAGATAATCTTGACCAGAAACAGGGTGTTTGATTCTATGTATCTATCTACTTTACATCAAACATTCTCCATCCGTGCTATAAACGTTGTCTTAACCGGCCATCGGCTTCTACCTCTGCCACCATTGGCTGGGGAGTGTTCCGTACTATGTGACCTGAGGTAACAGGAAATCACTTCAGAGAACCATGCAATCCTGCCATTTGGTGCAAACAGATAGAACACACACGGGGAGTTATGTCGTATTACTATTTAATGTAAGAAACATCTTCTGAAGAAAATAGTTCCTCCATGAGTTCCTTTCTTCAGGTTGTCATGTTGATCATAGACATTTTAACCGGATACCTGCAGTATGCAGGTGATGGTTACTTCGGGAAAATAACCCCAGGTTTTGGTGATGATCACCAATCATTTTCACTTCCCTCGTGGCCGACCAACTATATTCTTAAGAATGCTTGCTTTTGGCTTCACCCATCTGAGGTACGTACCCGGGTGATCTGGTCATAACAATCGCAGAGGTGCTCCCTTTACCCCCTAGCCGAACAATCGGGAATGTAGAGAGTAAGCATAGGAGCGAGGCAACCCCCCTTGGCCAAATCTGATGCAGAGCATCTAAGATCATCCCCATACACTACGACTACTCCCCAAACCCCAAGTGGACATACGACGAGACGTGAAGCATACACCATTGGACACAAGGTGAAGCCACTCCTAAATGCTTCCCCTTTTCATTCATGCGAGACATGGTTGCTACCTCATGCAAAGACACTACATGTGCTTAGGTACCAAGAAGACCCTCTTGGAGATGCTCGGGATCACAGACAAGTCCGCAAGTACATGGATGAAGGAGCACGATGGAAGGAAAGGTTCCCAGGCCCAGGTAATCCGGCCCTGGCCCCTGAAGACCAGAGCCACCAGCAACAGATGATAACCCACAAGTATATGGGCTCGCAACAGTTTTCGAGGGTAGAGTATTCAACCCAAATTTATAGATTTGACACAAGGGGAGCCAAAGAATACTTGCAAGTATTAGCAACTGAGTTGTATGATAGTTTTGATCAGTAACAATAGCAATAGTAACGATAACAGTGATAGCACTAGTTTTTTTAGCAAGAGCAATAGTAACAATAGTAGTAGTAACTCAGCAAGATCAATAAGTAGGAAAATCGTAGGCATTGGATCGGTAATTTTTGGATGCTATTCATCATGAGATAGTAATAACCTAGGGCGATACGGCACTAGCTCCAGTTCATAAATATAATGTAGGCATGTATTCCGTAAATAGTCATGCGTGCTTATGGAAAGAACTTGCATGACATGTTTTGTCCTACCCTCCCGTGGCAGCGGGGTCCTATTGGAAACTAAGGGATATTAAGGCCTCTTTTTAATAGAGAACTAGAACAAAGCATTAACACACGGTGAATACATGAACTCCTCAAACTAAGGTCATCACCGGGAAGTGTCCCGACTATTGTCACTCCGGGGTTGCCGAATCATAACACGTAGTAGGTGACTATAACTTGCAAGATCGGATCTAAAACATGGATATAATGGTGATAACATAAATGGTTCAGATCCGAAATCATGGCACCCGGGCCCAAAGTGAGAAGCATTAAGCATGGCAAAGTCATAGCAACATCAATCTCAAAATATAATTTATATTAGGGATCAAGCGCTAACAAAAGTAACTCGATTACATGATGAATATCATCCAACTCCTCACCGACCAGCGAGCCTACGAAGGAATTACTCATTCCTGATGGGGAGCACCATGGAATTGGCGATGGAGAAGGGTTGGTGATGATGAAGATCGAAGATCCCCATCTCCGGAGCCACAAATAGACTCTAGATCTGGCCTCCCGATGAAGAACAGGAGATGGCAGCGGCTCCTTCTCGTGGAACGCAATAATTCTTTCTCCCTGATTTTTTTCTGGAAATATGTGATTTTATAGCGTCGATTTGAGGGTCTGCAGGGCTACCAGGTGGAGACAAACCACCTTGGCGCGCCTGGAGTGGGGGCGCACCCTGGTGGGTTGTACCCACCCAGGCGCCCCCTCTGGTGGTTCTTGGCTCCAGTAATTCTCTTTTATTATATAAAAAAATCCTCGCAAAGTTTCGTTCCATTCTGAGAACTTTTATTTCTGCACAAAAACAACACCATGGTAGTTCTACTAAAAATAGTGTCAGTTCTGGTTAGTTTCATCCAAATCATGCAAATTAGAGTCCAAAACAAGAGGGCAAGCATTAGGAAAAGTAGATACGACTGAGAGTATCAACTCCCCAAGCTTAAACCTTTGCTTGTCCTCAAGAAATTCAGTTGATAAACTGAAAGTGAAAAAGAAAAACTTTTATGAACTCTTTTGCTCTTGTTTGCATAAATAAGCTTAAATAGCATCCAGGTTTTCAGCCAATATTATAACTAACCATGTTGACAATAACTCTTAAAATTTATATTAACTCATATCAATGACATAATCAACTAGCGAGCAATAATAAGATATCTCAAACAGCAACACATTATCAAAACAACCATGATATAATATGAAAATAGTGGTATCTCGCTAGCCCTTTCTGAGACCGCAAAACATAAATGCAGAGCACCTACAAAGTTCAAGCAACGGCTAAACATTGTAATTCATGGTAAAAAAGATCCAGTCATGATGCACCCAGCAGTAGCTACACACAATGCATAAGCATGATAGGAGTGCTCTTAGGTTCTGGCGCTTATTTTAGAAGGTGATGACACAACATAAAAGTAAGTAGAAAGTCCCTTCATAGATGGAAGCAGTGATTTGCAGCGGTGCCAGAGCTCAAGTTTTTAAAACAAAGGTAAATCATATTTTGAGAAATGCACCCTTCTTGTTTACTTCGCGACCATCAGTTATCAATATCTTCCATGCTAAACACATTAGTAGTGGTTCCCAAGCGATAAAGTAAAGGTTACGACTCCGTAGGAGTTTTTGTCTGATTATTTGTAAGCTCTTTTTTGTTTGCAGTTTGGGACTGGGAATCCCTATTACCGCCCCTTTCTCATGCAATGGCGAGTGAATAAACACTCTTCCTGAGAATAATCCGCTTAGCATGGAAGATACCGACTACCTCCTGTCGTTCTATGAACAATCCAGGCACACAAAAAGGATATTTGTTTGAAGTTTTTAGAGGTGTCACATGAAAATTTACTTAGGACGGCAGGGTAATACCGCATATAGGTAGGTATGGTGGACTCATCTGGAATAACTTGGGTTCAAGGTTTTTGATGTACAAGCAGAATTCCCACTTAGTACAGGCGAAAGCTAGCAAATAGGTTGAGAAGCGGCCAGCTAGAGAGCAACAACTGTCATGAACATGCATTATGCATAAGTAACATTGGACACTATCATGAGTAGGATATGAACACCATGAACATAAATATAATAGAGGCTATGTTGGTTTTGATTCAATTTCATGCATGAACATGTGCCAAGCCAAGCCACTCGAACATTCAGAGGAGGATACCATAATATCATAGTACATCACAATCATTTTAGTACAATGTTGACATCCAAGATAAATCATTATCCCCTCCTACCTACTTATGCATGGCATGAGAAACTATAATCTCTAATTGTCATTGCAAACATGTTTAATCATAATGAGCTGAATCATGGATACTAGGTTAAACATTTTACAAAAACAGAACAAGTCAAGTTCATATCCGTTTCTCTATGCCACGACCAGTTCATTAAATATCGTCATTATTGCCTTTCACTAGCACGACCAAGCGATATGCAAATAATAATAGTGCAAGAGTGCCATGGACTAAGCTGGAATTTGCAAGCATTTTATTCAACAGGAGAAGACAAGGTAAAATAGGCTCTTTGTTAGATCAGCAGTTGTACAAATGAGAGCCACTCAACATTTTCATCGTGGTCTTCTCCTCAGTATCACTCAACAAAAAGAAAATAAATTCAGAGAAACACACTGAAATATTTTTGGAGTTTTTGGTTTTCTTGAACAAGCAAATAAAAGGGAAAAGAAAAAACAAGAAAAACTATTTACACGGGAAAGCCCCCAACAAGCAAAAGAAGAACAAGGAAATCTTTTGGGGTTTTCTTTGTAGTGCTACTACTAACTACTCTAGAAAGAAAAATCAAAAAGAAGCAGGAAATATTTTTGTATTTTCTCAAAGTTTTTAAAACACACAAGAAGAAAGCGAGAAAATAAATTTAGCATGAATAATACAATGAAAAAGTGTGGACACCGACAACTAGAATGAAATGTGTGAACATGAACGTAATATCAGTGGAAATACGTACTCCCCCAAGCTTAGGCTTTTGGCCTAACTTGGTAATCAGTAGTCGAAGAAACCATGGGGTCCCATGTCGAAATGCTGAGGAGCGGGCACCTATTGATCCCACTGCTGAGGCTCAGCCTGTGCTGCAGCTAGGTTGTTTTGGTAGGCGACCATGTCTGCAGGCATAATTCTGTATCCACCCCTGGCAATAGGATCAAACCAAGCAGGTGTTGGCAATGGAATAATATCATGAGTGTTCACACTGAAAACTAGGTTAGAAGGAATAGGAATGTTAGGGTAATTGCCTGCAATAAAATGGTGGTGTTCCATGGCCGCGCGATCTAGGTAAACCATGGGCAAAGGATAATCATGCTGACCTATCTGAATGTTAAAGCGACTAGCCAAGCGAGTAGCATAAATACCACCATGTATTTTTCCCTTGGATTTATAAATATGGAGGCGGCATGCCACAATAGCTTCCAAGCTATAAGTGGTGTCGCCTTGAAGTGCACGGCATAAAACAGCAAGGTCTGGGGCACTGAGTGCACCCACCTTCTTTCTAGCGAGCAAGCACTTTTGCAATGAAAAGAGCAAAATAATGCACGACAGGAAAATGCAAGCTAGTAGTGGTGACACTTGACACCTCTCTCTCTCATCCCCTACAAACAGAGTGCAATAAAAGACTTCGAGGTTTGCAGGCCTAGGCTCTGCTAAACTCCATTCGGAAGGGATCAAGCATATGTCACAAATTAAGTAAGCGGTACTGATGGGGTTCAGCGTATAAATTAAACTGCACTTAAGGGGGGTTATTCCTAGGAAGGAAATTAAAACTTTGCACAAAGGAGTTTGTGAGGAGATGATACTATTCACATTTAGCTGCGATGAAGTCAGTGAGGCCGACATTAGCAGCATATTGTGCAAACTCTTGAAGGATTCCGGCCCCTTCCATGAACGGGTTATGCGGCCATTTGCACGGTCGTATCTCCCCATTCTTCGGGTGCGGACATCACTATCATATGACTTCCCGATAACTCCCTTGGAGTCCTTCTTGGAAGCAAACTTCCTAAAGATACTCATCTTTTTCCTATGAACAAAATTCTGAAATTTTTAGTCCACAAAACTTTACAAGATTAATAGCAACTACTCATAGGGATGCATAGAAGCCATAGCAAGCATTCAAACTACTTAGAACTCTAAGAATTCAACATGCAAGCTCATCTACAACAACACCAAGAGTAACTAATTATTCAAAATATAAACCTCTAAAGCAAAAACTAATTGGACAAATGAAGGAGTCACATACCAAGCAATTATCCCCCGAAACAGTTTTGAAAACGGAGCTTCGAGCAAAGAGATCGAAATCCGTGGGTTTGAGAGCAAGAACACGAGAGAGAGAGAGAGAGAGAGAGAGAGAGAGAGCAATGGTGATTTTTTTTGTGGAGGTAGGTGGTGATGTGGGATGAAGAGATAAGTGAGGGGGCCCACATGGGGCCCATAACCCACCAGGGCGTGCCCGGGGGTCCTGGCGCGTCTAGGTGGGTTCTGTCCACCTGGTGCACCTTGCTATGATATTATTTGCACAAAAAATTCTTAAATATTCAGAAAAAATCGTATTAAATTTTCAGAACATTATGAGAACTTTTATTTTTGAGTCATTTTTTATTGCACGGGAAATTCAGAAAACAGACAAAACATGGCATTTTATTTTATTTAACTAATAAAAACAGAAAACAAAAGGTAGGGACTGAAGGTAGTGCTCACTAAATTAATCAACTTCACACCTCTTGAAAATGATCCATTAATAAGGTTGATCAAGTCTTATTAACAACCACTTCCGATTAGCATCAAACCGAATAATTTTCGTAAATCACTCAGTTACCTCAACGGTGATATGGATATCCCCAACAATAAGCTTTTCATATTTCTTTTTAAAAGTAGGTAGAGGTAGTTCAAAACTTCCAATAGTGATTGTCGAAGATTTTTCAATAACATTAATACCATTCACTTGGAATTGTTTCTTTGGAAAGTGCACCGTATGCTCATTACCATTGATATGAAAAGTGATCTTCCTTTTATTGCAATCAATAACAACCCCTGCAGTATTCAAGAAGGGTCTACCAAGAATAATCGACATGTTGTCGTCCTTGGGCATCTCAAGTATAACAAAGTCAGTCAAAATAGTAACAGTATCAACAACAATGGGCACATCCTCACAAATACCGAAAGGTATGGTAGTTGATTTATCAGCCATTTGCAAAGGTATTTCAGTAGGTGTGATTTTATTCAAATCAAGTCTTTTATATAAAGAGAAAGGCATAACACTAACACTACCTCCCAAATCACATAAAGCAATTTTCACATAATTTATTTTGATGCAGCAAGGTATAGTTGGTATTCCCGGATCTCCAAGTTTTTTAGGTACTCCATCTTTAAAATTATAATTAGCAAGCATGGTGGAAATTTCAGCTTCTGGTATTTTTCTCTTATTGGTGATGATGTCTTTCATGTACTTTACATAAGGAGGCATTTTCAAGATATCACCCAAGCGAGTATGGAAAAAGACTGGCCTAAGCATTCCAGCGAAGCATTCAAATTCTTCATCATCTTTCTTTTTAGTTGACTTAGGTGGAAATGGCATAGGTTTGTTAACCCATGGTTCTCTTTCCTTACCATGTTTTCTAGCAACAAAGTCTCTTTTATCATATATTTTACTATTGGGTTGTGAGTTATCAAGATCAAGTGCATGTTCTATCTCAACATCATTGTCTGGTTCTTTATTATTTGTTTGAGTATTTTGATGAACCTCATCATTATCTTTTTCATTATCAGAAGGTGAGTATTCATTACCAGATTGTTTCAGCATCAGATAGAAACTTCATTATCATTATTAGGAGGTTTTTCTAATTCAGGTTCACTAGAGGCATTCCAAGTCCTATCATTTTTCTTCTTCTTTTTCTTTTTATAAGGACTACGTGCATCCGTGTTAGATCTTTGAGAGTCTTGTTCAATTCTTTTTGGGTGTCCCTCAGGATAAAGTGGTTCCTGAGTTATCCTACCTCCTCTAGTCATTATTCTAACAACATGATTGTTGATATTATTATTCATTTCATCTAGCAACTCTGTTTGAGATTTAGCAACTTGTTTTAACTGAATTTAACCATAGAAGCATGCTTCCCCACACCTCTAACATCATTAGAGATTCTAACTAAAAAGTCACTCAAGCGAGCAATCAAATCAGAATTGTATTTCAATTGTTTCATAACATTTGCATTGAAGTGATCTTGCTTTCTAATGTAATTTTCAAACTCATAAAGGCATTGGCTAGCGTGCATATTGTGAGGATTGTCATTATCATTGAATTTCATTAGATAATTTACCCCTACCACCTTAGGTGGTGGTGGTGTATCAGGCCCATGTATTTCTTCAATAGGAGGTAAATTTTTGACATCCTCAGCTTTAATACCTTTTTCCTTCATAGATTTCTTTGCCTCTTGCATATCTTCAGGACTGAGATATAAGATACCCCTCTTCTTCGGAGTGGATTTAAGTGGTGGTTCGGGAAGAGTCCAATCATCATAATTTTTCAATATGTTATTAAATAATTATTCAGCTTGCCCAATAGTTCGTTCCCTGAAAACACAACCAGCACAACTATCTAGGAAATCCCTAGAAGCATCGGTTAGTCCATTTTAGAAGATATCAAATTTTTCATTTTTCTTAAGGGGATGATCAGGCAAAGCATTAAGAAACTGGAGAAGCCTCCCCCAAGCTTGTGGAAGACTCTCTTCTTCAATTTGCACAAAGTTAAATATTTCCCGTAAGGCAAGTTGTTTCTTATGAGCAGGGAAATATTTTTCACAGATGTAATAAATCATATCCTGGGGGCTACGCACACAACTAAGAGCAAGGGTATTGTACCAACCTTTAGCATCACCTTTTAATGAGAACAGAAATAATTTGAGAATATGGCAACACCGAAATTTCTCATCATGAGCAAAAAGGGTGGCTATGTCATTCAATTTAGTAAGATGTGCCACAACAGTTTCAGATTCATGACCATGAAAAGGGTCAGATTCTACCAAAGTAATTAACTTTGGGTCGACATACAATTCATAATCCTTATCATCAACAAAGATAGGCGAAGTAGCAAACTTAGTGTAACGCCCTCGATGCGGCTATATCTCCCACGTGTCGAAGCACGACTTAGAGGCATAACCGCATTGAAAGCAATGTCGCAAGTGAGGTAATCTTCGCACAATCCATGTAATACATAAGGGAAAAGATACATAGTTGGCTTACAATCGCCACTTCACACAAATACATGAATAAAGCATTACATCATCCAGATACAATCAAGGTCCGACTACGGAACCAAAATAAAAGAAGAACCCCAAATGCGATAAAGGACCTCGATCGACCCCTAACCGGGCTTCACTCTCGATCAACTCAAACGATACAACACAATGGACAAGATCTTCATCGAGCTCCTCCTTGAGCTTGATTGCGTCACCTGCTCGGTAACATAGGCACCTGCAAACTGGTTTGGAAGTATCTGGTGAGTCACGAGGACTCAGCAATCTCGCACCCATGAGATCAAGACTATTTACGCTTATGGGTAAGGTAAAGGCATGAGGTGGAGCTGCAGCAAGCGACTAGCATATACGGAGGCTAACATACGCAAATGAGAGCGAGAAGAGAAGGCAAAGCACGGTCGATAAAAGTATGATCAAGAAGTGATCCTATAGCAACCTACGCCAAGCATAACTCCAACATCAGTGTTCACTTCCGGACTCCGCGGAAAGAGACCATCACGGTTACACACACGGTTGATGTATTTTAATTAAGGTCAACTTCAGGTTGTCTACAACCGACATTAACAAATTCCCATCTGCCACATAACCGCGGGCACGGCTCTCGAAAGTTTATACCTGCAGGGTGTCCCAACTTAGCCCATGACAGCTCTCGCGATCATCGAAGGAATAGACCTTCACCCAAGACACTCCGATCAGACTCGGTATCCCGTACATCAAGACATTTCGACAATGGTAAAACAAGACCAGCAAAGCCGCCCGAATGTGCCGACAAATCGATAGGAGCTGCACATATCTCGCTCTCGTGGCACACCGGATTGTCCAAACTTCCGTAGGCCAGCCCAGAGTTGCCCCGGTGGCCACCGGCGGTCGACGGTTTGGACCAACACTCACAACGAGCACTGGCCCGGGGGGGTAAATAAAGATGACCCTTGGGCTCCGGAAACCCAAGGGAAAAAAAGGCTAGGTGAGGCAAATGGTAAAAGGCAATGTTGGGCCTTGCTAGACAAGTTTTATTCAAAGCGAACTGTCAGGGGGGTCCCATAAATCACCCGACCGCGTAAGGAACGCAAAATCCGGGAACATAACACCGGTATGACGGAAACTAGGGCGGCAAGAGTGGAACAAAACACTAGGCATAAGGCCGAGCCTTCCACCCTTTACCAAGTATATAGATGCATTAATAATATAAGAGATATTGTGATATCCCAACAAGTAAACATGTCCCAACAAGGAACAACATCTCCATGTTCCAACGAGGAACAAACTTCATCTTCACCTGCAACTAACAACGCTATAAGAGGGGCTGAGCAAAGCGGTAACATAGCCAAACAACGGTTTGCTAGGAATGGTGTCAAAGGTTAGAGGTTTGACATGGCAATTTGGGAGGCCGACAAGCAAAAGGTAGGCATCGCAAAGATTGGCATAGCAAAAGAGCGAGCAAACTAGCATAGCAAAGATAGTAGTGATTTCGAGGGTATGATCATCTTGCCTCGAAATCCCGCAAGGAAGAAGAACGATTCCATGAAGAAGACAAACGGACGAAGTCGGACGAATCCTCACAACTCCGAACGGAACCGAGGCTAACGAGAGAAACAACCCGAAAGAAAGAAACAACATAGTAAACAACCATCACATAAACGTGGCATGATGCGCAAACAAGTATGATGCATGTCCGTTTAATGAGGCATGGCATGGCATGGCAAAGTGCACAAGCAATCCTACAAATTATGGAGCTCAATATGCAACGGTGCATATTGATGAAACACCACGACAAGTTATTTAGTTCGATCTCGCTTAGGCTACCCAACAATATTAAATGTTGATTAACATGGCAAGGGTGAAGCATAACAAAACTACCTAACTAGGCAAGTTTAAATGGGGCCTGAAGAGCAAACAACAATTCCTGAAGAACCTCATATGCAATTTATGAATTAGGTACTGTTCTGCCCTAAAACATATTTTAAAGTTGTTAAACAGGAAAATAAAGTGGACCATGTTAATCTAGGCATTTTTCCACCCCAAATACATATAAAGTTTGTTAAATTCGGAGTTACGGTTAATTAGTTATGAATTAAATCATTTTAGCATGGCATTGGAGCAAATTTAAACAAACAGCACTTTAAACATTTTAAACATGGATTAAAGTTGGATATTATGAAACTAGATGAAAAACTAAGCATTTTACATATATAATTTATTTTAATCCGATGCACGGTTAATTACTTATTAAATGCATGAGGTCTAGGGGGTTTTCTGTAAAACAGTTAATCCTCGGATAAATAGACAAAATCGCAGAACCGTGAAAAAAACACGGGCCGAATCTGAATCGCTGGCCCAACATGAGGAAAAAAATAAGGATGGGCGCTGGGCTTCTCACCCAAAGGGCCTTGGCTCGGCTCGGCAGAGAGGGAGGCCGGGCGCCGGTCGGGCTGTAGCCGGGCCTTGGAGGCCGGCTTGTTGGGCTGGGCTGCGAGCCCACGCTGCGACGCAGGCGTCCGCCATCTCCGCCGAGGATTTAAGCATGGCGACGCAGCAGAGAAGCCGAGGCCGCCGCAAGGCCGGGCGAGGCGCGAGGGAGCAGGGCGGATCCGGTCGGCCGGACCCGATCCGCCGGATCCAGCGATGGTGGTGGCGAGCTCGGCGGTGCGGTAGCCGGCGCGGGCGCGCCGAGGGCGGAGCCCAGCGCGGGGCCGGGCTGATGGCGGCGGGCGAACCGAGGGCGAGGCCGAGACGCGGGCCGGGCGGCGCCAGAGGCAGCGGCGGGCGCGACGGGCGGCTCGGGCGCCGAGCGGAGGCGGCGGCGGACGCCCGGCCGCCGGAGCTGGAGGCGGAGGCGGCTCCGCGGCAACGGAGGGGCGCGGGTGCCGGGCGCGGGCGGGCTGGCGGGCTCGCTGCAGCCTCGCAGTGGGCTCCTGGGAGGCCGAGACGCCCACGTGGCGCAAGGAGATAGGCTGAGGCGGCGGAGACGATGACGTGGCGGCACCCCATTGGCGGGGTGACGCGGACATGTCCGGCGCGGTGGAGTTTTTGTCCGTGCGAGGAGGGAGAGGGCTAGGGTTTCATCCGCAAAAATGGAGGGGAGGTCTATTTATAGATGGAGGGAGCTAGGAGAGTCCAAATGAGGTGCGGTTTTGCCACGCGATCGTGATCGAACGACCGAGAGCATGGAGGGAGTTAAATGGGTTTTGGGCCACTTTGGAAGGGTGTTGGGCTGAAACAAAGAGGGCTTTACTTGCTACCGGCTAACTGCTGAGTACCAAACGACCTCCAAATGGCACGAAACTTGACAGCGGTTCACCGGTGGTATACCAAGGACGCTTGGCAAACCTCGGCCATTCCGAGAAAGTTTAATACCCGCACACGAAAAGAGAGACGAGGGGACGCCGGGAACATAGGGCGCCGGATTGCAAAACGGACAACGGGAAAAGGCTCGGATGCATGAGGCGAACATGTATGCAAAATGAAATGCACATGATGACATGATATGAAATGCATATGATGACATGGCAAAGTGCAACATGCAAGCAAATGACATGGCAACAACGACGAATAACTGGCAGACACCTGGCGCATCGGATCCGGGGCGTTACAACACTCCACCACTACGAGAGGATCTCGTCCCGAGATCTAGAATGGCACTGGAGGGAAAAAAACGGAAGAGGAGAGGTAAAACAAAGTTGCTTCTTTGAGAAATGAGTGAAACCACGAACCTTGAGAGGTTGAGCAAAATGAAATGAAGAAAACAACGGAGATGAGCAAAGTTGAAAACACTCCGTTAGAAAAGAGGAGCAAGGGATACAACGAGAAACAAGAGGTTTAGTGATAAGATAGATATTGAAACCATTCCGGTTAAAACTAGATAGAGAAGGGGTAAGATTGATATAACTTGGGCAGCACTCCGACTATAAATGGAAGGAATTGAACATGAACTTGACAAGATGAGAGGATACCTGATGAAATCAACAACACCTGCAATGGGTAAGAGGGATTTCAGACAGCACTAAGGTTGAAAAGAGAGGCAAAACCTGATAAGATGAAAGAACTTGAAAGAGGACACGACACTCCGGTTAAATGGATAAGTAAGAAAAGAACACGATCCTAAAAAAACGAGGTGATGGGTGAAGAGCACAACACCACAATGCTTCCGGAATAACGAAAAGAAGATAGATCATTGGAAAAACAGAATGAAGAAGAAAATGCCAACTTCTACCACAATTGAATTTGGAAGAGCCTCCTTAAAAAGAAGGATTGAACGGAGTTGTTGGAAAACCAACAACGAAACAAAAAGAATAAGCTTGTAGTGGGCTTACGGAAACATCTCAAAATTATGAGGTGACAAACGGCCACTAACGGAAACAATTGCTTGCTTGAGATCAACGAAGAGATGAAAATTGCTTTCGCCGAGAGGATAGGAGAAAACTTGGATCATTGATAAGCACCACAAAAAGCAACATTCCTTAGGGAAGGCTTTAGGTGAAATCTATACCAAGATAACTCCAATGAAGAGATTGACGGTTGAAAAGATCTCTTGAACAAAGAGAAAAGATGGATTTAAATATGTCACTCTTGGAAACTTGTTAATCATGAAACGCGAAGGAAATTATCAAGAATGACCTAACACCACCTCGTAAGATAAGGTAGAAAGAATTGCACTTCGAAATGCAAGATGAAGAATGCTTGAACTCCTCAAAACAAGACATGTGTTGAGCACCATGTTTAATCTTTGAGTATAGCTTGGCTGATCTTAACTTCAAGAGAAATCTTGAAGAACAATTGAAGAATCAAAAGAATCCTTGACGAACCAACATGTAGAGCCTCCATGAAGAACTCCGGTAATAAAGGATGTTAGAAAGAAAGAGAAGTTGAAAACACAAGGTGAATCCTTGCAATGATTTAGATGGATCTCCGTGATAATTAGAGCTTGGAACTCCGGGAAAAAAAAGAAGATGAAACAAATGAAACTGAGAATTTTTAAGGGCCTCCGGAATAAAGAATTAATCACTTGGATGAAACAAGAATAAGAATTATGTTATGCATATCCTTCACCAATTAAATTGATGACAAGCAACGGATTTGGCAAACTACTTATTCTCGTAGAAAGGATTAAGAGAGATATGGCGTAAACTTGAGAAGGTCTTCAATGAACCACCGGTAGGATTGGAACAACAAATGAATTGATATGATGAACAAGGAAGTGAGATCTTGAAAGAACCACCGTAAGAATTTAAAATGAAAGTAGCAAAGGCACAAATCACCGAGAAGAATTGGAAAATGAAAGAAGATACTTGAGGGTATTTAGATACAAATGAACGAATAGATCACGAGCTGATTAGAGAATACTTGAATGATGCACCGGTATGATTTGGAGAATGAGAGCTGAAGCTGAGAATGAGGAATTAAGACATGATGACCTTCGGAGGAAAGAAATAGAAATAACTCATGAAATGCTCCGGATAGGTGAAAAAGATTCTCACAATCGAAAACAATTAAGAGAGGATGGCAACAAGCTAGCACCATGAATCTTGAAGAGAATAGAGCAAGATTAAAGAGAAACTCTTCTTCGGTCTTCAAATGATGAGAATGACACGAGAAACACCACCAAGAATTATTGAGGCACACCGGAAGAATCAAAAGCGAAGAGGTTGAGCCAACTATGAAAAGAATTTGAAAGATCTTGGAGAAAAGCATTTGACTGATGATAACTCATTCTTACGTCAAACTTGGAGAAGAATTTAGGATAGCTCTGGGAAAATAGAAGAGTCAGGTAAGATCCTGGGAAAAGACCTGTGGGTTAGGGCCCACTCAAAGGAAAACACCGTTGGAAATGGTTTTAAAGAGAGATTGCACCGGTTGAATTAAATGGCTTGAAAGAGATAAGAGCCTCAAAATATCTAGAACGGATTGAGAAAGGAAACACAAATCTTGTAAGATATCTTGAGCACCCCGGGATAACAAATAGCGAGAAGTAGAATGATAATGAGGTGCACCGGTATGAGAAGATATTGAAATGAGGAAAAAGGTATGATCAACAAAACTTGACTTGAATCCACCGGAGAAGAAAAGAGAACGGAGGATGATGAACTAGTAGAACATCTTGAGAACCACCGGGTAAGAACATTGACGGAAAAGAATGGAGAGACTTCACATGAATAAATGGATACTTGGTAAAGAAATCTTAGTCCTTGAGCAAAAAGGGTGGGTGGGCGGGAAAAACAAAGGCAACTTGGAGACGGATGAAACAAACACCGTTGAGAAGAAATGATAATTGGTCTTGCTGATGTTGAAGTGATCGGATCCACTTGAAGAGAAAACACGCCGGTTGAAAAGGATTGACATGACAATCTCGATTGTCGAGAAGGATTGGTATTCACATCGGAGTATGAGAACACCATTTCGGAAAGGTATGGAATCAACACTTGACTTCGAAGCAACTCGAATACCACAACTCAAAACAAAATCAAAGGATTGGCTTGCAAAATAAGCCGGAACAAACATATGATAGAGATTTCGTCCGAAGTTTTCGTGGTGGGGCCTACACGGGCTCAATCAGACAGCACCATCATGTACAAGGCAAGGCACATGACATACGAAGCGTCCCCAAGTCGGCATAGCCAAGGACTCTTTAAGACACAACGAGACCATCAGAAACCAACCGTGAATAGGCGGACCACTAGACGTGAACCCCAATTTCATATCATACATCCGTCGGAAAGATATCCTAAGAGCTACTTGAATTCCCACCTATGAAACTCCCAAACTTTCGGTTATGCAATCTGGTGTTGGGGATACAGGGAGCAATAATATCTCACACAAACTAACAATCCCTACATCCAAATTGTATCCATCCGTCAACACATAACCAAGAAACCTTCGAAATCGTCTACCTCAACCTTCAAAAGCATCCATTATACGAAGTCATGGCAATACTCCCTACTCACCTCAAGATCGGGTTAGCGGGTTATCTCACCAACAACTGCATAAAAGAGATTTTCGATGTCGGCGCATTAAACTCGTGTATTCCAGAATCTGCAACGATAAAATTATGACGACAACACCTCGGAGCTCAACTCCCGGGACACCGCCACAACCCCTAAATGTCGAGGCAACCAAGACAATGTTGTCATCATAAAACCATCGAACGATTCTAAGATACCAGCGTGATCCTAAAAAAAATTTTAGTGAAATTTGAGAAGAGAAGAGTCAAAACTCTACGTCAGATACCTCACCGTAAGGTCAAGGACCGGGAGTAAAAAGAATTCCTAAACTCTCCGATATATATAATCCTAAATGACTCAAAACATTTTTCTAGACACAACTCGCCACTAAAAGCGATCAAGCGGGGGGCTCCTAAGGTCGGGGATGGCTCTGATTACCAACTTGTAACGCCCTCGATGCGGCTATATCTCCCACGTGTCGAAGCACGACTTAGAGGCATAACCGCATTGAAAGCAATGTCGCAAGTGAGGTAATCTTCGCACAATCCATGTAATACATAAGGGAAAAGATACATAGTTGGCTTACAATCGCCACTTCACACAAATACATGAATAAAGCATTACATCATCCAGATACAATCAAGGTCCGACTACGGAACCAAAATAAAAGAAGAACCCCAAATGCGACAAAGGACCCTGATCGACCCCAACTGGGCTTCACTACTGATCAACTGAAACGATACAACACAATGGACAAGATCTTCATCGAGCTCCTCCTTGAGCTTGATTGCGTCACCTGCTCGGTAACATAGGCATCTGCAAACTGGTTTGGAAGTATCTGGTGAGTCACGAGGACTCAACAATCTCGCACCCACGAGATCAAGACTATTTACGCTTATGGGTAAGGTAAAGGCATGAGGTGGAGCTGCAGCAAGCGACTAGCATATACGGAGGCTAACATACGCAAATGAGAGCGAGAAGAGAAGGCAAAGCACGGTCGATAAAAGTATGATCAAGAAGTGATCCTATAGCAACCTACGTCAAGCATAACTCCAACACCGTGTTCACTTCCCGGACTCCGCCGGAAAGAGACCATCACGGTTACACACACGGTTGATGTATTTTAATTAAGGTCAACTTCAGGTTGTCTACAACCGGACATTAACAAATTCCCATCTGCCACATAACCGCGGGCACGGCTCTCGAAAGTTTATACCCTGCAGGGGTGTCCCAACTTAGCCCATGACAGGCTCTCGCGATCATCGAAGGAATAGACCTTCACCCAAGACACTCCGATCAGACTCGGTATCCCAGACATCAAGACATTTCGACAATGGTAAAACAAGACCAGCAAAGCCGCCTGAATGTGCCGACAAATCCTGATAGGAGCTGCACATATCTCGTTCTCGTGGCACACCGGATTGTCCAAACTTCCGGTAGGCCAGCCCGTAGTTGCCCCGGTACACCGGCGGTCGACGGTTTGGACCAACACTCACAACGAGCACCGCCCGGGGTAAATAAAGATGACCCTTGGGCTCCGGAAACCCAAGGGAAAAAAAGGCTAGGTGAGGCAAATGGTAAAAGGCAATGTTGGGCCTTGCTAGACAAGTTTTATTCAAAGCGAACTGTCAGGGGGGTCCCATAAATCACCCGACCGCGTAAGGAACGCAAAATCCGGGAACATAACACCGGTATGACGGAAACTAGGGCGGCAAGAGTGGAACAAAACACCAGGCATAAGGCCGAGCCTTCCACCCTTTACCAAGTATATAGATGCATTAATAATATAAGAGATATTGTGATATCCCAACAAGTAAACATGTCCCAACAAGGAACAACATCTCCATGTTCCAACGAGGAACAAACTTCATCTTCACCTGCAACTAACAACGCTATAAGAGGGGCTGAGCAAAGCGGTAACATAGCCAAACAACGGTTTGCTAGGAATGGTGTCAAAGGTTAGAGGTTTGACATGGCAATTTGGGAGGCTGACAAGCAAAAGGTAGGCATCGCAAAGATTGGCATAGCAAAAGAGCGAGCAAACTAGCATAGCAAAGATAGTAGTGATTTCGAGGGTATGATCATCTTGCCTGAAATCCCGCAAGGAAGAAGAACGATTCCATGAAGAAGACAAACGGACGAAGTCGAACGAATCCTCACAACTCCGGAACGGAACCGAGGCTAACGAGAGAAACAACCCGGAAAGAAAGAAACAACATAGTAAACAACCATCACATAAACGTGGCATGATGCGCAAACAAGTATGATGCATGTCCGGTTTAATGAGGCATGGCATGGCATGGCAAAGTGCACAAGCAATCCTACAAATTAAGTGGAGCTCAATATGCAACGGTGCATATTGATGAAACACCACGACAAGTTATTTAGTTCGATCTCGTTTAGGCTACCCAACAATATTAAATGTTGATTAACATGGCAAGGGGTGAAGCATAACAAAACTACCTAACTAGGCAAGTTTAAATGGGGCCGGAAGAGCAAACAACAATTCCGGAAGAACCTCATATGCAATTTATGAATTAGGTACTGTTCTGCCCTAAAACATATTTTAAAGTTGTTAAACAGGAAAATAAAGTGGACCATGTTAATCTAGGCATTTTTCCACCCCAAATACATATAAAGTTTGTTAAATTCGGAGTTACGGTTAATTAGTTATGAATTAAATCATTTTAGCATGGCATTGGAGCAAATTTAAACAAACAGCACTTTAAACATTTTAAACATGGATGAAAGTTGGATATTATGAAACTAGATGAAAAACTAAGCATTTTACATATATAATTTATTTTAATCCGATGCACGGTTAATTACTTATTAAATGCATGAGGTCTAGGGGGTTTTCTGTAAAACAGTTAATCCTCGGATAAATAGACAAAATCGCAGAACCAGGAAAAAAACAACACGGGCCGAATCTGAATCGCTGGCCCAACATGAGGAAAAAAAATAAGGATGGGCGCTGGGGCTTCTCACCCAGTGGGCCTTGGCCCGGTCGGCAGCAGAGGGAGGCCGGGCGCTGGCTGGGCCAGAGCTGGGCCTTGGAGGCCGGCTTGCTGGGCTGGGCTGCGGGCCCACGCGGGCGACGCAGGCGCCGCCATCTCCGCCGAGGACGGCACGGCGACGCAGCAGAAGAGCAGCCGAGGCCGCCGGCAAGGCCGGGCGAGGCGCGAGGGAGCTGGGGCGTGATCCGGTCGGCCGGACCCGATCCGCCGGATCCAGCGATGGTGGTGGCGAGCTCGGCGGGTCGGTGAGCCGGCGCGGGCGCGCCGAGGGCGGAGCTCAGCGCGGGGCCGGCTGATGGCGGCGGGCGAACCGAGGGCGAGGCCGAGACGCGGGCCGGGCGGCGCCAGAGGCGCGGCGGGCGGCGACGGGCGGGCTCGCGCCGGGCGGAGGCGGCGGCGGACGCCCGGCCGCCAGAGCCGAGGCGGAGGCGGCTCCGTGGCAACGGAGAGGCGCGGGTGCCGGGCGCGGGCGGGCCGGGCGGCTGTGGGCTCGCAGGGCTCATGGGAGGCCGGAGACGCCACGTGGCGCAAGGAGATAGGCCGAGGCGGCGGAGACGATGACGTGGCGGCACCCCATTGGCCGGGTGACGCGCGACATGTCCGGCGCAGTGGAGTTTTTGTCCGGCGGCGTGAGGAGGGAGAGGGCTAGGGTTTCATCCGCGAAAAATGGAGGGGGAGGTCTATTTATAGATGGAGGGAGCTAGGAGAGTCCAAATGAGGTGCGGTTTTCGGCCACGCGATCGTGATCGAACGATCGAGAGCATGGAGGGAGTTAAATGGGTTTTGGGCCACTTTGGAAGGGTGTTGGGCTGAAACAAAGAGGGCTTTACGGTTACCTGCTAACTGCTGAGTACCAAACGACCTCCAAATGGCACGAACTTGACAGCGGTTCACCGGTGGTATACCAAGGCCGCTGGCAAACCTCGGGCCATTCCGAGAAAGTTTAATACCCGCACACGAAAAGAGAGACGAGGGGATGCCGGGGAACATAGGAGCGCCGGATTGCAAAACGGACAACGGGGAAAAGGCTCGGATGCATGAGGCGAACATGTATGCAAAATGAAATGCACATGATGACATGATATGAAATGCATATGATGACATGGCAAAGTGCAACACGCAAGCAAATGACATGGCAACAACGACGAATAACTGGCAGACACCTGGCGCATCGGATCCGGGGCGTTACACTTAGGATCACATTTCATTCAAGAATTCAAAGATTTTTCTTTATACTTGCATAATAATTTCTCTAGATCATATCTATCCTTACAAGCAAGAATATCTCTAATTGTCTCCTTATTCATAACATAACCCTTCGGTACCTTTGGCAATTCATATCTAGGTGGACTAGTTCTAATAGGTGTTTCAAGATTTTCAGTTTCAAGCTCTTCATCAGTTTCAACACTCTCAAAAGCTTTAGTTCTAGCAATTTGTTCATCAAGAAATTCACCTAGTGGCACATTATCATCAAGCAAGGTACTATCATCATCATAAATATCATTCATAGCAAAAGTAGCATCATCAATAACTTGCGACATATCAGGATTGATCGCATGTGGTGGTGTTGCAAGTCTACTTATAACAGAAGGTGAATCTAAAGCAGAGCTAGATGGCAGCTTCTTACCTCCCCTCGTCTTAGAGGGAAAAATCTTAGTCTTAGCATCCTTCAGATTCTTCATAGTGATAATTTGATAATGATCCCAAGTGACTTAACAAATATAGCTATGCTCCCCGGCAATGGCGCCAGAAAAAGGTATTGATAACCCACAAGTATATGGGATTGCAACAGTTTTTGAGGGCAAACTATTCAACCCAAATTTATAGATTCGACACAAGGGGAGCCAAAGAATACTTGCAAGTATTAGCAGTTCAGTTGTCAATTCAACCACACCTGGAGATTAATTATCTACAACAAAGTGATTAGTAGCAAAGTAGTATGATAGTTTTGATAGTAGTAGCAACGGCAATAGTAACGGTAACAGTGATAGCAATAGTTTTGTAGCAAGTGCAACAGTAACAATAGCAATAGTAACTCAGCAATAACAATAAGTAGGAAAATCATAGACATTGGATCGGTAATTTGTTAAATGGTATTCAACATGAGACAGTTATAACCTAGGGCGATACAGCACTAGCTCCAGTTCGTAAATATAATGTAGGCATGTATTCCGTAAATAGTCATGCGTGCTTATGGAAAGAACTTGCATGACATCTTTTGTCCTACCCTCCCGTGGAAGCGGGGTCCTATTGGAAACTAAGGGATATTAAGGCCTCTTTTTAATAGAGAACCAGAACAAAGCATTAACACACAGTGAATACATGAACTCCTCAAACTAAGGTCATCACCGGGAAGTGTCTCGACTATTGTCACTCCGGGGTTGCCGAATCATAACACATAGTAGGTGACTATAATTTGCAAGATCGGATCTAGAACATGGATACAATGGTGATAACATAAAGGGTTCAGATCTGAAATCATGGCACCCGGGCCCAAACTGACAAGCATTAAGCATGGCAAAGTAATAGCAACATCAATCTCAAAACATAATGGATACTAGGGATCAAGCCCTAACAAAACTAACTCGATTACATGATGAATCTTATCCAACTCCTCACCGACCACCGAGCCTACGAAGGAATTACTCACTCCCGATGGGGAGAATCATGGAATTGGCGATGGAGAAGGGTTGGTGATGATGAAGATTAAAGATCCCCCTCTCCGGAGCCCCAAACGGACTCCAGATCTGGCCTCCTGATGAAGAATAGGAGACGGCGGTGGCTCCGTCTCGTGGATTATGGTAATTCTTTCTCCCTGATATTTTTCTTGAAATATGTGATTTTATAGTGTCAATCTTAGGGTCTGCGGGGCCACCAGGTGGGGACAACCCACCTGGGCGCGCTTGGAGGGGGTGCACCCTGGTGGGTTGTGCCCACCCAGGTGCCCCCCTATGGTGGTTGTTGGCTCCAGAAATTCTATTTTATTATATAAAAAATCCTAGCAAAGTTTCGTTCCATTATGAGAACTTTTATTTTTGCACAAAAATAAAACCATGGTAGTACTCCTGAAAACAGCGCCAGTTCGGGTTAGTTTCATCCAAATCATGCAAATTAGAGTCCAAAACAAGAGGAAAAGCATTAGGAAAAGTAGATACGATGGAGTCGTATCAGTAGACCAGCCACAAGCCAGCTCCAGGCCCCGGACATCCGGCCCCTGCCTGAACATCCAGCCCAGCCCGGACATCTGGCCCGACCCCGAAAATCCAGCCTCCTTCATAGAACATAACCGAGTCCAGCCTGGACACCTGGCTCTTTGTGAGCCACTGGACATACGGCCCCCAGCCCGGACATCCAGCACCTGTGCCTGCACAGCCAAGCCAGAGGCCCATTGATGTTGCTTGAAACTGCTTCGGTACTTCCCCAAAGAGGAAGGGATGATGCAGCACATCTACGGTAGGTAATTCCCAAGTTGTGAAACAATAGTATTACTCCAATAGGAGAACCAAGCAACACTATGTAAATGGTACTTGCACACAAAGAACAAATACTTGCAACCCGACGCGTAAGAGGGGTTGTCAGTTCCTCCTCGGTGAAAAGATAAATAAAATTTTGATAGATTGGATAAATAGCTCTCGATAAAACGTGAAATAAAATAAATAATAAAAAAGTGCAGCAAGGTATTTTGGATTTTTTAGAAATATACATCTTAAAATAAAAGCAAATAAAAATAGATCGGAAAGAAAATATGATAAAGAATAGACCCGGGGGTCGGCGTTCTGGAACGGGGTGAAGGAAATATGCCCTAGAGGCAATAATAAAGTTATTATTTATTTCCTTATTTCATGATAAATGTTTATTATTCATGCTAGAATTGTATTAACCGGAAACATAATACATGTGTGAATACATAGACAAACATAGTGTCACTAGTATGCCTCTACTTGACTAGCTCGTTTATCAGAGATGGTTATGTTTCCTAGCCATGGACAAAAGAGTTGTTATTTGATTAACGGGATCACATCATTAGGAGAATGATGTGATTGACTTGACCCATTCCGTTAGCTTAGCACTTGATCGCTTAGTATGTTGCTATTGCTTTCTTCATGACTTATACATGTTCCTCGTAACTATGAGATTATGCAACTCCGCCACGGAGGAACACTTTGGTACTACCAAACGCCACAACGTGAATCGGGTGATTATAAAGGAGTACTACAGGTGTCTCCGAAGGTACATGTTGAGTTGGCGATTTCAAGATTAGGTTTTGTCACTCCGATTGTCGGAGAGGTATCTCTGGGCCCTCTCGGTAATGCACATCATTATAAGCCTTGCAAGCAATGTGACCAATGAGTTGGTTACGGATGATGCATTACGAACGAGTAAAGAGACTTGCCGGTGACGAGATTGAACTAGGTATTGATACCGACGATCGAATCTCGGGCAAGTAACATACCGATGACAAAGGAACAACGATGTTGTTATGCGGTTTGACCGATAAAGATCTTCGAGAATATGTAGGAGCCAATATGGGCATCCAGGTCCCGCTATTGGTTATTGACCAATAATAGTTCTAGGTCATGTCTACATAGTTCTCGAACCCGTAGGGTCCGCACGCTTAAAGTTTCGATGATGCTTATATTATGAGTTTATGAGTTTTGATGTACCAAGGAGTTCGAGTCCCGGATGAGATCGGGGACATGACGAGGAGTCTCGAAATGGTCGAGACGTAAAGATCGATATATTGGACGACTATATTCGAGTTCGGAAAGGTTCCGAGTGATTCGGTATTTTTGGAGTACCGGGAGAGTTACGGAATTCGCCGGGAGAAGTATTGGGCCTTATTGGGCCTCAAGGGAAAGGGAGAGGGCTGACTAGGGCAGGCCACGCCCCCTTGCCCTAGTCCGAATTGGGCTAAGGGAGGCCGCGCACCCTCCTTCCTTTCCTTCTCTCTTCCCTTCCTAGTCTCCTACTCCTAATACATGGAAGGATCCCTAGTTGACTAGGAAAGGGGAATCCTACTCCTGGGAGTAGGACTCCCTATGGCGTGCCTCCTCCCTAGGCCGGCCTCCTCCTCCCTCCCTCTTTATATACGGGGCAGGGGCACCCCATGGACACACAAGTTGATCTACGGATCGTTCCTTAGCCGTGTGCGGTGCCCCTTCCACTATATTCCACCTCGGTCATATCGCTGCAGTGCTTAGGCGAAGCCCGCGCCGGTAGAACATCATCATCGCCACCACGCCGTCGTCTTGACGGAACTCATCCCGACACCTGCTGGATCGAGTCCGGGATCGCCATCAAGCTGAACGTGTGCGAACTCGGAGGTGTCGTGACGCTCGGTGCTTGGATCGGTCGGATCGTGAAGACGCACGACTACATCAACCGCGTTGTCATAACGCTTCGCTTCACGGTCTCACGAGGGTACGTGGACAACACTCTCCCTCTCGTTGCTATATCATCACCATGATCTTGCGTGTGCGAGGAAATTTTTGAAATTACTACGCTCCCCAACAATGGCATCCGAGCCTAGGTTTTATGCGCTGATGTTATATGCACGAGTAGAACACAAATGAGTTGTGGACGATATAAGTCATACCGCCTACCAGATGTCATACTTTGATTTAGCGGTATTGTTGGATGAAGCGACCGGACCGACATTACGCCAGACGCTTACGCGAGACTGGTTTTACCGCCGTGCTTTGCACACAGTGACTAGCGGTGTCTGCTTTCTCCAACTTTAGTTGAACTGAGTGTGGCTACGCCCGGTCCTTGTGAAGGTTAAAACGGAGTCTATTTGACAAACTATCGCTGTGGTTTTGATGCGAGGTAAGAACGGTTCTTGCTAAGCCCGTAGCAGCCACGTAAAATTTGCAACAACAAAGTAGAGGACGCCTAACTTGTTTTTGCAGGCATGTTGTGATGTGATATGGTCAAGACGTGATGCTATATTTTATTGTATGAGATGATCATGTTTTGTAACCGGTTATCGGCAATCGGCAGGAGCCATATGGTTGTCGCTTTATTGTATGAAATGCAAACGCTCAGTAATTGCTTTACTTTATCACTAAGCGGTAGCGATAGTCGAGAAGCAATAGATGGCGAACGACAACGATGCTACGATGGAGATCAAGGTGTCGCGCCGGTGACGATGGTGATCACGACGGTGCTTGGAGATGGAGATCACAAGCACAAGATGATGATGGCCATATCATATCACTTATATTGATTGCATGTGATGTTTATCCTTTATGCATCTTATCTTGCTTTGATTGACGGTAGCATTTTAAGATGATCTCTCACTAATTATCAAGAAGTGTTCTCCCGAGTATGCACCGCTATGAAAGTTCTTCGTCCGAGACACCACGTGATGATCGGGTGTGATAGGCTCTACGCTCAAATACAACGGTGCAAAACAGTTGCACACGCGAATACTCAAGTTATACTTGACGAGCCTAGCATATACAGATATGGCCTCGGAACACGGAGACCGAAAGGTCGGGCGTGAATCATATAGTAGATATGATCAACATAGCGATGTTCACCATTGAAACTACTCCATCTCACGTGATGATCGGACATGGTTTAGTTGATTTGGATCACGTGATCACTTAGATGAATAGAGAGATGTCTGTCTAAGTGGGAGTTCTTAAGTAATATGATTAATTGAACTTTAATTTATCATGAACTTAGTCCTGGTAGTATTTTGCAAATTGTGTTATAGATCAATAGCTCGCGTTGTTGCTTTCATATGTTTATTTGATTTGTTC
Organism: Aegilops speltoides; assembly: GCA_021437245.1. Classification (NCBI taxonomy): domain Eukaryota; kingdom Viridiplantae; phylum Streptophyta; class Magnoliopsida; order Poales; family Poaceae; genus Aegilops; species Aegilops speltoides. Next base: position 284,555,110 of record CM038143.1, on the reverse strand, counting down.
CTAGAGAAAACTGTGTTGAAAGATGTTAGTAGCAATGATGCGGATTGGATCCGTGATCTGAGGTTTATCCTCATTGCTGCACAGAAGAATTATGTCCTTAATGCACTGCTAGGTGAAAGACCTATTGCAGGAGCAGATGCAGACGTTATGAAAGTTTGGATAGCTCAATATGATTACTACTTGATAGTTTTGTGCACCATGCTTAACGGCTTAGAATCGGGACTTCAAAGATGTTTTGAACGTCATGGACCATATGAGATGTTCCAGGAATTGAAGTTAATATTTCAAGCTAATACCCGAGTTGAGAGATATGAAGTCTCCAACAAGTTCTATAGCTAAAAGATGGAGGAGAATCGCTCAACTAGTGAGCATGTACTCAGATTGCCTGGGTACTTGAATCGCTTGAATCAAGTGGGAGTTAATCTTCCAGATAAGATAGTGATTGACAGAATTCTCTAGTCACCATCACTAAGTTACTAGAACTTCGTGATGAACTATAGTATGCAAGGGATGACGAAAACGATTCCCGAGCTCTTCGTGATGTTGAAATCGACGAAGGTAGAAATCAAGAAAGAGCATCAAGTGTTGATGATTGACAAGACCACTAGTTTCAAGAGAAGGGCAAAGGGAAAGAAAGGGAACTTCAAGTGGAAAGACAAGCAAGTTGTCACTCCTGCGATGAAGCTCAAAGCTGGACCATAGCCTGAAACTGAGTGTTTACACTGCAAAGGAAATGGTCACTGGAAGCGGAAATGCCCTGAATATTTGGTTGATAAGAAGGATGGCAAAGTGAACAAGGGTATATTTGATATAAAGATTATTGATGTGTGCCATACTAGTGTTTATAGTAGCCCCTGAGTATTTGATACTTGTTCGGTTGCTAAGATTAGTAACTCGAAACGGGAGTTGCAGAATGAACAGAGACTAGTTAAGGGTGTAGTGACGATGTGTGTTGGAAATAGTTCCAAGATTGATATGATCATCATCACACACTCCCTATACTTTCGGGATTAGTATTAAACCTAAATAAGTGTTATTTGGTGTTTGCGTTGAGCATGAATATGATTTGATCATGTTTATTGCAATACGGTTATTCATGTAAGTTAGAGAATAATTGTTTTTCTGTTTTCATGAATAAAACCTTCTATGGTCATACACCCAATGAAAATGGTTTGTTGGATCTCGATCGTGTGATACACACATTCATAATATTGGAGCCAAAAGATGCAAAGTTAATAATGATAGTGCAACTTATTTGTGGCACTGCCATTTGGGTCATATCGGTGTAAAGCGTATGAAGAAACTCCATAAAGATGGATTTTCGGAATCACTTGGTTATGAATCATTTGATGCTTGCGAACCGTGCCTTTTGGGCAAGATGACTAAAACTCCGTTCTTCGGAACAATGGAGCGAGCTACCGACTTATTGGAAATAATACATACTGATGTATGCAGACCAATGAGTATGAAGGCTCGTGGCAAGTATCGTTATTTGCTGACCTTCACAAGATGAGCAGATATGGGTATATCTACTTGATGAAACATAAGTCTGAAATAGTTGAAAGGTTCAAAGAATTTCAGAGTGAAGTGGAAAAATCATCGTAACAAGAAAATAAAGTTTCTGCGATCTAATCACGGAGACAAATATTTGAGTTACAAGTTTGGTCTTCAACTAAAACAATGTGGAATAGTTTCACAGCTCACGCCACCTGGAACACCACATCGTTATGGTGTGTCCGAACGTCAGAATCAAGCACTTTATTTGATATGGTGCGATCTATGATGTCTCTTATCGCTTTACCACTATCGCTTTTGGGGTTAAGCATTAGAGACAGCTGCATTCACGCTTAAAATAAGGCACCATCTAAACCGCTGAGACGACACCATATGAACTATGGTTTAGCAAGAAACCTAAGTTGTTGTTTCTTAAAGTTTGAGGCTACGATGCTTATGTGAAAAGTTTCATCCCGATAAGCTCGAACCCAAATCGAGAAGTGCGCCTTCATAGAATACCCAAAGGAAATTGTTGGGTACACCTTCTATCACAGATCCGAAGGCAAGATATTCGTTGCTAAAATGGATCCTTTCCAGAGAAGGAGTTTCTCTCGAAAGAAGTGAGTGGGAGGAAAGTAGAACTTGATGAGGTAACTGTACCTGCTCCCTTATTGGAAAATAGTTTATCACAGAAATTAATTCCTGTGACAAATACACCAATTAGTGAGGAAGCTAATGATATTGATCATGAAACTTCAGATCAAGTTACTACAAAACCTCGTAGGTCTTCCAGAGTAAGATCCGCACCAGAGTGGTGTAGTAATCATGTTCTGGAAGTCATGTTACTAGACCATGATGAACCTACGAACTATGAGGAAGCGATGATGAGCCCAGATTCGAAATGGCTCGAGGCCATAAAATCTGAGATATAATCCATATATGAGAACAAAGTATGGACTTTGATTGACTTTCTCGATGATCAGCAAGCCATGTTAAATAAATGGATCTTCAAGAGGAAGACGGACACTGATAGTAGTGTTACTATCCACTAAGCTCAACTTGTTGCAAAAGGTTTTCAACAAAGTTCAAAGGTGTTGAATACGATGAGATTTTCTCACTCGTATCGATGCTTAAGTCTGTCTGAATCATGTTAGCAATTGCCACATTTTATGAAATCTGGCAAATGGATGTCAAAACTGCATTCCTTAATGGATTTATTAAAGAAGAGTTGTATATGATGCAACTAGAAGGTTTTGTCAATCCTAAAGGTGCTAACAAAATGTGCAAGCTCCAATGATCCATCTATGGACCGGTGCAAGCATCTCGAGTTGGAATATACGCTTTGATAAGTTGATCAAAGCATATAGTTTTATATGGACTTACGATGAAGCCTGTATTTACAATAAAGTGAGTGGGAGCACTACAGCCTTTCGATTAGTATATGTGAGTGACATATTGTTGATCGAAAATGATGTAGGATTTTTCTCAAAGCATAAAGGAGTGTTTTAAAGGAGTTCTTTAAAAGAAAAGACCTCAAGAAAACTACTTACATATTGAGCATCAAGATCTATTGAGATAGATCAAGACGCTTGATAAGATTTTCAATGAGTACATACCTTGGCAAGATTTTGAAATAGTTCAAAATGGAACAGTCAAAGAAAGAGTTCTTTCCTCAGGTTGCAAAGGTATGAAATTGAGTAAGACTCAAATCCCGACCACAACAGAAAATAGAAAGAGAATGAAAGTCATTCCCTATGCCTCACCATAGGTTCTATAAAGTATGCTATGCTATGTACCGCACCTATTGTATACCTTGCTCAATTTGGCAAGGAGTACAATAGTGATCTAGGAGTAGATCATCGACATTGGTCAAGAATATCCTTAGTAAGGACTAAGGAGATGTTTCTCGATTATGGAGGTGATAAAGAGTTTGTTGTAAAAGTTACATCAGTGCAAACTTTTACTCGATCCGTATGACTCTAAGTCTCAACCTGGATACATATTGAAAGTGGGAGCAATTAGCTAGATTAGCTCCGTGCGAGCATTGTGGACATAAATTATTTGTAAAATACATACGGCTCTGAATGTGACAGACCCGCTGACTAAGCTTCTCTCACGAGCAAAACATGATCACACCTTAGTACTCTTTGGGTGTTAATCACATAGCGATGTGAACTAGATTATTGACTCTAGTAAACCCTTTGGGTGTTGGTCACATGATGATGTGAACTATGGGTGTTAATCATATACGATATGAATATTGGTGTTAAATCACATGGCGATGTGAACTAGATTATTGACTCTAGTGCAAGTGGGAGATCAAGGAAATATGCCCTAGAGGCAATAATAAAGTTATTATTTATTTCCTTATTTCATGATAAATGTTTATTATTCATGCTAGAATTGTATTAACCGAAACATAATACATGTATGAATACATAGACAAACATAGTGTCACTAGTATGCCTCTACTTGACTAGCTCGCTTATCGAGATGGTTATGTTTCCTAGCCATGGACAAAAGAGTTGTTATTTGATTAACGGATCACATCATTAGGAGAATGATGTGATTGACTTGACCCATTCCGTTAGCTTAGCACTTGATCGCTTAGTATGTTGCTATTGCTTTCTTCATGACTTATACATGTTCCTCGTAACTATGAGATTATGCAACTCCGCTTACGGAGGAACACTTTGGTACTACCAAACGCCACAACGAATCGGGTGATTATAAAGGAGTACTACAGGTGTCTCCGAAGGTACATGTTGAGTTGGCGATTTCAAGATTAGGTTTTGTCACTCCGATTGTCGGAGAGGTATCTCTGGCCCTCTCGGTAATGCACATCATTATAAGCCTTGCAAGCAATGTGACCAATGAGTTGGTTACGGATGATGCATTACGAACGAGTAAAGAGACTTGCGGTGACGAGATTGAACTAGGTATTGGATACCGACGATCGAATCTCGGGCAAGTAACATACCGATGACAAAGGGAACAACGATGTTGTTATGCGGTTTGACCGATAAAGATCTTCGAGAATATGTAGGAGCCAATATGGGCATCCAGGTCCCGCTATTGGTTATTGACCAATAATAGTTCTAGGTCATGTCTACATAGTTCTCGAACCCGTAGGGTCCGCACGCTAAAGTTTCGGCGATGCTTATATTATGAGTTTATGAGTTTTGATGTACCGAAGGAGTTCGAGTCCCGGATGAGATCGGGGACATGACGAGGAGTCTCAAATGGTCGAGACGTAAAGATCGATATATTGACGACTATATTCGAGTTCGGAAAGGTTCCGAGTGATTCGGTATTTTTCGAGTACCGGAGAGTTACGGGAATTCGCCGGGAGAAGTATTGGGCCTTATTGGGCCTCAGGGAAAGGGAGAGGGCTGCCTAGGGCAGGCCGCGCCCCCCTGCCCTAGTCCGAATTGGCTAAGGGAGGGCCGCACCCCTCCTTCCTTCCCTTCTCTCTCCCCTTCCTAGTCTCCTACTCCTAATACATGGAAGGATCCCTAGTTGACTAGGAAAGGGGAATCCTACTCCGGTGGGAGTAGGACTCCCCTATGGCGCCCTCCTCCTAGGCCGGCCTCCTCCTCCCTCCCTCTTTTATATACGGGGGCAGGGGGCACCCCATGGACACACAAGTTGATCTACGGATCGTTCCTTAGCCGTGTGCGGTGCCCCCTTCCACTATATTCCACCTCGGTCATATCGTTGCAGTGCTTAGGCGAAGCCCTGCGTCGGTAGAACATCATCATCATCACCACGCCGTCGTGCTGACGGAACTCATCCCCGACACCCTGCTGGATCGGAGTCCGGGGATCGTCATCGAGCTGAACGTGTGCAGAACTCGGAGGTGCCGTACGTTCGGTGCTTGGATCGGTCGGATCGTGAAGACGTATGACTACATCAACCGCGTTGTCATAACGCTTCCGCTTATGGTCTACGAGGGTACATGGACAACACTCTCCCCTCTCGTTGCTATATCATCACCATGATCTTGCGTGTGCGTAGGAATTTTTTTGAAATTACTACGTTCCCAACACGGGGGTCCCCAGACTTGCCTGCCTGCGGCCCACGGCGTGGCTCCTCTAGCGGCCTGGTACGACACATCTTCACGAGCAAACACTCAAGACCCTCGCGAGGCGGACGACACAAGACCTCCTCATGGGCGGCCTCACTAGGCTGGCTCACGAGGAGAGGAGAGATCAAGGCGAGGGGCACCTCGTGAGGTTCCCGTGACGTGAGCCGTGACGACCAAGGCCAGGAGGCCGCTAGGCGGGTGCCAGCGGGCGCAGAGTACCTGTTGCCTCTTTGGTGCTAAAGGGGCAAGCGCAGGCGAGGAGTCCCAAGGCATCAGGCAAAGGTTTCCATATCGGTGCAACGAGACCAAGACCAGGAGGACGGTAGGACGGAGGTCATCGCGGAGCCAACGACGGCGTCACCACCAGAGCCTTTAGCAGGCGAAGACCACCTTTTGTTAGGATAGCTTGTACTAGCTATCCCCCTTCAAGTTGGCCATTGTGGGATCCCTTCCCGCCTAACATTTGTGAAGAGGACTGGGGCCTCTATAAATAGGACTAGCCACCACCTTAGCAAGGGGACGGATCATTCAGACCACCCTCGACCACACAAGATCACCGAGCTCAAGAACGCCTCTCCTCAGGAGGCTGTTCTTCCCTTGTACTTGTTCATCCTTAGCCTACAAGGCAATCCACCACACCACACTGGAGTAGGGTATTACACCACATCGGTGGCCCGAACCAGTATAAACTCTTGTGTCCCTTGTTCTTCGAGTTCGACGGGCTGAGCTTTGAGATCGTGGTGAGTGAGCGAGCTAGGGAGATGGAGAGATCTTCGTGCGCACCCTAGAGTTTGAACCTTAAGGGTTTTGATGGAACCCACAATCCGACACCGGGGGCCGTATATTTCACTAGTGGCTTCTCTCAAGAAATAGCACGCAGTGGGTAAACAAATTACTTTGGACAATTGATATAAGATCGAATAATTATGATGATATCCTAGGCAATGATCAATATATAGGCATCACGTCCAAGATTAGTAGACCGACTCCTTCCTGCATCTACTACTATTACTCCACACATCGACCGCTATCCATCATACATCTAGTGTATTAAGTTCATGGAGAGATAGAGTAATGCAATAAGAACGATGACATGATGTAGACGAGATCTATTCATGTAGGAATATCCCCCATCTTGTGATCCTTAATAGCAACGACACATGCGTCTTTGATGCCCCTTCTGTCACTGGGAAAGAACACCGCAAGATTGAATCCATCACAAAGCACCTCTTCCCATGGCAATAAAAATCGATCTAGTTGGCCTAACTAAACCAAAGATTCAAAGAAGAAATACGAGGCTATAAATAATCATGCATATAAGAGATCAAAGAAGACTCAAATAATATTCATGGATATAGATCTAATCATAAACTCAAAGTTCATCAGATCCCAACAAACACACCGCAAAAAAGAGTTACATCAAATAGATCTCCAAGAGACCATTGTATTGAGAATCAAAAGAGAGAGAAGAAGCCATCTAGGTACTGCCTACGGACCCGTAGGTCTATGGTGGACTACGCACGCATCATCGGAGAGGCACCAATGAGGATGATGAACCCCCTCCATGATGGTGTTAGATTGGATCTCGTGGTTCTGGAACTTGCGGCGGCTGGAATTGTGTTTTGTCGACTCCCCTAGGGTTTCTGGAATATTTGGGAATTTATAGGGCCAAGAGGCAGCACATGGGGGGCTCCGTGGGGTGCACAAACCCCTGGGCGCACCCTGGTGGGTTGTGCTCCCCACGGGCATCCCCTCTGGTATTTCTTGGCCTACTGTGTGTCTTCTGGTCCAGAAAAAATCTCCAAAAAGTTTTGCTACGTTTGAACTCCGTTTGGTGCAGATATTCTACAAAGTACAAAGCAAGCAAAAAAACAGCCACTGGCACCGGGCACTATGTTAATAGGTTAGTCCAAAAAATGATATAAAGTTTCTATAAAATGATGGTAAAACATCCAAGAATGATAATATAACAGCATGGAACAATAAAAAATTATAGATATGTTGGAGACGTATCAGCATCCCCAAGCTTAATTCCTACTCGTTCTCGAGTAGGTAAATGATAAAAACAAAAAATTTGATGTGGAATGCTGCCTAACATGTTCATCACATATTCGTTTCTTTTGTATCATGGACATTTGGACTTTTATATGGTTCAAAGCAATCGTCTAGTTTTGACATGAGGATTCCAATACTCAAGCATATCAACAAGCAACCATGTCTTTCGAAATATCAACACCAAAAAAGTTATCCTAGCCCATCATGCTCAATCATTGATCCATTCATGAAACACATTCGCATATTAGCTACATCCAATGCTCAAGTATGATCATAGTGCTCCCTAGTTGGTGCTTTATAAGAGAAGATGAAGACTCAAATACAAATAAAAAATTTCATAAAGTAAATAGAAAGGCCCTTCGCAGAGGGTAGTAGGGATTTGTAGAGGAGCTAGAGCTCAAAGCTTAAATTGAGAGATAATTTTTTTGAGAGGCATACTTTTCCCATCAATGAAAACGACCGAGTAATTCCCAACACTTTCCATGATAGATATATCATAGGCGGTTCCCAAACAGAAAATTAAGTTTATTCCTTTTTCCACCATTCTTTCACAATCCATGGCTAGCCATATCCACAAGTGCCTTCCATACCAACACTTTCCAAGGAATTTATAATTTGACAACATAAAGTAAATTTCTTTTTCATTTCGGGACTAGGCATCCCTATTACCGTCGTACTCTCATGCAATGACAAGTGAATAAACATGGGCGAACATATGAATTGTGTGCGATATGTGCCCCATCACACATGAGTTTTCAGCGGAACTCATCTGCCAGGCATGAGTCCATCGCACACGTTTCTGAACAATTACCGTGTGTGGTAATGTTTTATCACAAACAGTCCAAGAGCCCCTCCGTGCACAATCAAGTGTTGCAGATCCTTTGTGATTTGTTGTGTATCACCGATGGTTGCAGTAAGAGTGACGTGTGCTTTTCGTTTGGGATCCCACACATTTTCTGAAAAAATTATGTCTGGGATTGTATTTTACATGGGGCATGGTTTACTTTGAGCTTGTGTGCGATAATGTGGTATCACAAACTGTTCCGGAGCCCCTACAAACATGTAGTAGTGCTGCAAATCTTCTGCGATCTGCTCTATATCACTGACGGTTCTGCTATGATTGACCTATGCTTTCTGATGTGCATCGCACACACTCATTTAGTTAAACCTTGTGCGGAGCAATTGATAGGTTAAAGCAAAAATATCCCATTTGAATCGCCATGAAAAAAGCAAATTCGCCGCAATATGCAATTTAACAAATAGTGTCCACAGGAAGAATATTCATCAGATTTTGGAACAACTGCAATTGAACAAATGGTAGCTAAATTCCCATGATTTGTCGACATATATATGCATTACATAATTAATCATAGTGTACGAAATACGAAGACCTCATCAGATGGAAAACAATGGATCCGTGCGTATATGTTTAGTGGCTAACTCTTACTCAATGTTTCAGGAGATGGCATGTTGAAATCTTCATCATCACCAGTGGGATTGATGTAGTGATTCAGGAAGAAGTCGCTGATAAATCTCTGAACCATCAGCAATTCACCAGCATGGAGCGGTTCAGGGGTCCTCGGTTCTAAGAGGCGACGGCTGCCATGGCGGCAAGTGAGGCCTCAACCCAGGCGTGGGCATGGGCCGCTAAGGCGTGGCATCAGGCCACCTCGGACCTGGAATGGCCGGAGATGGCGGAAGGCACAATGTCGGCAGAGACGATCATCAAGCCGCAGCTGGAGGAGGGGCGCGAGCTGGAAAGCAGCCGGTGGCGAATGATGGTGGCTACGAGATGGTCTTCGCCACCCCGCCCTGGAATGACTCGGACGAACCGACAGGAGCCGGGGATGCGCGGCATGAGGGGGAGGCCGTCCCAGATGGAGCACCGCAGGGGACACCGGTCGGAGCGTCGGTATCGATGCCAGCCACGGAGGAGCAGGCGGGAGACGAGCACACCCTGACGATTGTGTCGCCGCAGGCCGCCATGAACACAGAGTTGGCGCCGGGAAGCGGTCCTGCCACCGGGTCGCAGCAGCCCCGTGAAAGCACAAGTGCTCCATGGGTGATGTTGGATATTAATGTCAACATATCTCTTGTTGGACTAATACTTTTATCTAGTATATTTCAGATGAGTTCAATAGTGGAGTGGCGTGGACAAGAGGATGTGGAACCCCTTCAAGATGCTAAGGACAGAAGATTGGCAAAATCTCAAAAGCTCAAGACTCTTTATTTCTATTTTAGTGATCCAAAATCACATCGAGTCCATAGGAAAGCCAATACTATTAAAAGGGGATGAAGTGTTGCTTAATGGCTTGCTTGCTCAAAGTGCTTAGTGACATGCTCCAAAGCCCTCAACCACTTTCTCATTTCCACATATGTCCCAAACCAAAAGTTACATTCTTGATAAGCATCGTCGTTCTAAATTTGGTCCTAAATCTCATGAGGGTTTCCTACTTGGTTATGGCTCAAACTCTCACACTTACCGTGTCTACAACAATTTCACCCGAACGGTTGAAGAGACGGTAGATGTGAAGTTTGATGAATCTAATGGCTCGCAAGTAGAGCAATTGCCAATTGATGTAGGAGACAAAGACCCTTCGGAAGCAATCCAAGACTTGTCTATTGGCAAGATTCGTCCAACGGAGGTGAAGGAGAGTACCTCGTCCATCCAAGTGGAAGCTTCTACCTCACAACAAGGTGAACCAAGAGTTGACATGGAAGCATCCACAAGTGGTACACGCCAAGATGAAGAAAACGAGGAAGTACATCAGGATGAACCTCATCAACCTCCTTCTCCACCTAGACAAGATAACGACAACGTCAACAACGAAGAAGGCCAAGAAGAATAACAAGATGATGAAGAAGATGTTCCACCCCGACCCAAGACAAAGCTCTCATGAGTCCGAGCAAGAGTTTCACGAGACCAACCCGTCGAACAAATCTTCAATGATATCCCAACCAGGAGAATCACTCGCTCTAAAACTCGTTTGTCTAGTTTTTGTGAACATTATTCATTCATCTCTAGCGTTGAATCTATGAAGGTTGAAGAAGCATTGGAAGATCCGGATTGGTTAAATTCCATGCACGAAGAGCTACACAACTTTGAGAGAAACCAAGTGTGGACATTGGTTGAGAAGCCCGACAACAACCACAACATCATCGACATCAAATGGGTGTTTCGCAACAAGCAAGACGAAGATGGACAAGTCGTTCACAACAAAGCACGTCTCCTCGCCCAAGGCTACACTCAAGTCAAAGGTATGGACTATGGTGAGACATATGCCCCCGTTGCTAGACTTGAGTCCATCCGCATCTTACTTGCCTATGCTAATCACCATGATATTACCTTGTACCAAATGGACATTAAAAGTGCTTCTCTAAATGGTGAAATTGAGGAGGAAGTTTATGTTAACAACCTCCTGGCTTTGTTAATCCTAAGAAACCTGACCATGTTTACAAACTTCAAAAGGCTCTTTATGGTCTTAAACAAGCTCCTAGAGCGTGGTATAAATGCTTGACCAAGTTCCTTATTGAAAAAGGCTTTGAGTTTGGAAAGAATGATTCTACTCTTTTAACTAAAAGGGTTAATGGTCAACTATTTGTGTGCCAATTTATGTTGATGATATCATATTTGGTTCGACTAGCCCTCATTTTAGTGAAAATTTGGAAAGCTAATGTCAAAGAAGCTTGAGATGTCTATGATGTGTGAACTCAAGTTCTTTCTTGGTTTCCAAATCAAGCAAACTAAGGAGGGCACTTTGTTTCTCAAACAAAGTATACCAAGGACTTATTCAAGAAGTTCAACATGCAAGAAATCAAAGGTAAGAAAATACCCATGCCTACTAGTGGACACCTTGACTTGACAAAGGATGGCAAATCGGTTGACCAAAAGGTTTACCGCTCTATGATTGGGTCATCGTTTTATCTATGTGCCTCACGTCCCGATATTATGCTAAGTGTTTGCATGTGTGAACGATATCAAGCGGCCCCCAAAGAATCATCTGAAGGCTATGAAAAGGATAGTGGGTTACTTAATTCATACACCAAATTTTGGCATTTGGTATCCCTAAGAGGTCCTCTTTTGATCTTGTTGGCTACTCCGACTAGGACTATGCTGGTGACAAGGTTGATAGGAAGTCCACTTCGGGTACTTGTCAATTTCTTGGTAGATCTCTTATGTCTTGGTCCTCCAAGAAACAAAACTCAGTATCCTTATCCACCGCCGAAGCGGAATACATTGCCGCCGGTTCATGTTGTGCTCAAATACTTTGGATGACCCAAACACTTAAAGATTATGGGATCTATGTGAAACATGTTCCATTGCTTTGTGACAATGAAAGTGCTATCAAGATTGCTCACAATCCCGTGCAACATTCTCGAACTAAGCATATTGAAGTTCGTTGTCATTTCATTCGACATCATGTTGCTAAAGGGGACACTGATCTTAAGCATGTTCGTACCGATAAGCAATTGGCGGATATATTCACCAAACCGCTAGTTGAGAAAGTATTTTGCTGTTTGAGAGGTGAATTGAACATCACTGATGCTTCAAACTTGGAGTAGAAACTCCATTTCGATACATGCAAGGCATGAGCCTTTGACTAATCCCTGATATTTCTCTTATGTTGATGATCATATGTCTTGGATATACTTGTACTCTTGCATGATATCTAACCCTTGTAGGTACTTGGATGAATCTAAATCTATGAGATTGCAAATCTCTCACATCTTGATCAATCTCTACATCACCAAGTCTCTACAATATGGTGGTTGAAGACAAGGAAGCATGAATCCTTTCAACATATCCTTTGACAAATTCTATATATCAAATTTCATTTGGTATCAAATTTCATGATTGCCATTTTGGATACACAAGTGCTCTTCCTTGCAAGACTAACCCATGTAGGTAGATGAACTCAAACCACAAGTGGTGCTCCCAACTCTTGATGTGCTACATCAACCTTGAGCATCCCACACAAGTTCAACTATATGATCAAGATCAACACCACCACCCAAGGTATGTTATTCCATCTTAGAGAAGCTTTACCCCAAGTCATGGGTCAAAGCAGCTCAACAAGATGCGAATACATCAAAATGCTTAAATGAAAAACCATTTTGAGTTTAAACGATGAGTATGACCTACGATCAAGTGTTCTCACTTGACTCCTTAGTCAATATACTCTAACATAGGTGACTTTGTCGCCGACCAATTCTAGATGAAGTTCTCTAGTGTTTTTATGAGTTCTTGCATTTTTCTCTTGCATGATTGTTCCCCTTCCTTAATAAAAAAAAAACTTCATCCAAATTGCTTTTATTTTCTTTGTTCGTTTCTGCATTCCATGCATCCAATTCATTGCAAATCTTTCAGTTAATTCCTTGCAAATCTTTGTGAGATCTTATTTGCCTAGTGAGCTGAGATGACAATTGTTCTCTCTCTGTGTTGAACTTGGACACACCGGTTTGTCTCTTTCAGTCAAACCGAACCATTTCGGTGCCATCGAAGAAAACAACTCAGTGTTACCGATTTCAATGTTGATGAGACACTTTGCCATTTGCATCCTACAAATTTGTTCTAGCTCCACTCAATGATTATTGTCCTCTACCTGCATCACATTCTACATGCTGCTTTGTCATGTGACTCAAGGACCAAACCTATTCGACTCACACTCTAGAAGATCCCTTCTTGGAAATTGATGTCAAAGGGGGAGAGAGAGATCACATCAAAGGGAGGGAGATACCCCAGATGCTTGGTATTCAAGAGGAGAGAAGTCACATGTCTTTAAGAGGGGAAAAGACATGTTAGTATGTGTTATGATTGTTTTGCTCTGATTTTCTTGTGTTGCTCTAAATTTCTTTTCCCTACCTTCTCCCATTATCACATATAAGATTCAGGGGGAGAGAGACATCTAAGGGAAGGAAATCTTCAAATTCATTGCATATCTTTACCTTTTGGGGACATGTCTATATCCAATAGAGTACCTAGTACTCAGTCTCTACATGTCATCCCAAACTTGGTACTCTTGTGGTTTGTTGTTCTTGCTCTGTTTAGTACATGTTTCTGTGTGACCTAACCTTGTTTACTCAGGATCATCTCTTCCAAAGTCAGCTCAAGACCACGAGGTAAGTATATACATCACACTCATGTGCATGATGATCTCTTGCTGATGTACATATTGTTTACAAGAAGGACTCACTAACATGAAGGCACATTTCCTATATCCACATCATTTGCTCTGATGCATATAGCCAAGATACATGTAACTCATTGCTTGCTCTATCATGCTTATGCATTCACATGCTCTTATACTTCACATTCACATGATTGCATAAATGTAGGGGGAGCCTATGCATGTTACATGTCTTTCCAAAGCTTTACTTGCTATTCTTTATATTCGTATCTAAAGCTTTGATGTATGTTGTCATCAATTACCAAAAAGGGGGAGATTAAAAGCACAAGGGCTCCCTGGGTGATTTTGGTAATTAATGTCAACATATCTCTTGTTGGACTAATACTTTTATCTAGTATATTTCAGATGAGTTCAACAGTGGAGTGGCATGACAAGAGGATGTGGAACCCCTTCAAGATGCTAAGGACAAAAGATTGGCAAAAGCTTAAAAGCTCAAGACTCTTCATTTCTATTTTAGCGATCCAAGATCACATTGAGTCCATAGGAAAGCCAATACTATTAAAATGGGATGAGGTGTTGCTTAATGGCTTGCTTCCTCAAAGTGCTTAGTGACATGCTCCAAAGCCCTCAACCACTTTCTCATTTCCACATATGTCCCAAACCAAAAGTCCAACTCGGCCCCACCAATTTGATCTACCTGGTGCCACCGAGTTCACTTGACATAGCCACTGCCAGAAACCCTAATCAGTTCGGTCTCACCGATGGGATCTCGGTCTCACCGAGTTGGGCTTGCAAACTCTCTGTTGAGTGTTGCAATTATTTAGGTCCCACCAAGATATGCAATCGGTCCCACCGAGTTTGCTTGACCAACTCTCTTTTTTGCTTATTACAAAAATCGGTCTCACCGATTTTGTGTAATCGGGCAAACCGAGTTGAGGTTTTACACTAACCCTAGGACGTCGGTCCCACCGAGTTGATCATAACGGTCCCACCGAAAACTCTAACGTTCACATTTTAAACTAAACCGGTCTGACCGAGTTTCTCGATTTGGTCCCACTGAGTTTGACAAATTGTGTGTAATGGCTAGATTTTGTGTGGATGCTATATATACCCCTCCACCCACTCTTCATTTGTGGGGAGAGCCCTCAGAACGTGCCTACACTTCGAAAATTCATTTTCTGAGAGAGAACCACCTACTCATGTGTTGAGACCAAGATATTCCAATCCAACCACAAGAATCTTGATCTCTAGCCTTCCCCAAGTTGCTTTCCGCTCAAATCATCTTTCCACCAAATCCAAATCTGTGTGAGAGAGTTGAGTGTTGGGGAGACTATCATTTGAAGCACAAGAGCAAGGAGTTCATCATCAACACACCATCTATTACCTTTTGGAGAGTGGTGTCTCCTAGAGCGTTTAGGTGTCACTTGGGAGCCTTCGTCAAGATTGTGGAGTTTGACCAAGGAGTTTGTAAGGGCAAGGAGATCGCCTACTTCGTGAAGATCTACCCAAGTGAGGCAAGTCCTTCGTGGGCAATGGCCATGGTGGGATAGACAAGGTTGCTTCTTCATGGACCCTTCATGGGTGGAGCCCTCCGTGGACTCACGCAACTGTTACCCTTCGTGGGTTGAAGTCTACATAAATGTGGATGTACGATAGCACCACCTATCGGAACCACAGAAAAAATCTTCGTGTCTCCAATTGCATTTGCACACTCCAATCCCATCCCTTTACATTCTTGCAACTTGCATGCTTTACTTTCCGCTGCTCATATACTCTTGCCATGCTTGCTTGATATGTATTGTGAATGTTCAAACTTGTGCTATAACTCCACCTTAACTTGAAGAAATTAAAAACGGCTACTTTTCCTTGTTGAGGGTCTAATCACCCCCCAGACACCTCTTCTCGATCCTTTCAATTGGTATCAAAGCATTGGTCTCCATTGCTTTGGTTTAAACACCAGTAGAGGAATATGGATGCGTCTATGTTGGGGAGTCTTAGACGTAGAGTGCCTATACTTGATGGAGAGTTCTTTCATGAATGGAAAATTGAGATGCTTGAGACTTTCATTGAATATCATTTGAACAAGTACATTACTAGCCCTTGTGCACCCCATGTTGATCCTTTGCATCCTACCGTTGATGAGTCTATTGACATGATTTGCAACCTTAGAACCGTCAATCTTATAACCAGAGGTTTGCCTAGAATTGTTTTTGGTTGCTTTCCTACTCTTGATTGTGCCTACACTATATGGAGATTTCTTGAGGAACGATTTCCAAACTATTCCTTGCTAAATCTAGATGTGATTCTTCATAAGTCTATTGCCTTAAGTAAGATGAATTCCAATGATCCTAAGTTTTGTGATTGTCTATTTGAGCTTACTAACCTCATGTGTGCCAAAGGAGATGTTGGAATCATTAGCAATATAATTTCCGAAGCCATTAGAATTCATAAAGATGAACATTGTGATGATCATTTATCTAATGAATCACTCTCTCTAGGAATTGATCCATCACATGATGATGCTGAACATGGATAGTATGATGAGGATGATGATAGTGACTTTGATCTCGATGAGTCTATGAGACACTTTGGTCTTATGGCTAATCTTCACAGCTACATGGCTGGAGAAAAGGAATGGGTTCTTGATAGTGGATGTACCAATCACATGACCGGAGACAAGGATATTTTTCATGAGCTTGCTGAAAACGATGACCCTCGAAAGTATGTCACCTTTGGTGATAACTCTAAGGGTAAGGTGATTGGCCTTGGTAAGGTGGCCATCTCACATGATAGCTCCATACAAAATGTTATGTCGTTGAATCTCTTGGCTATAGTTTACTCCGTATCTAGACTTGCTGACTTTGGTTTCATTGTCCTATTTACTAGGGTAGATTGCCAAGTGTTTCGAACAGATAATCACAATATGGTCTTTACCGGTGTACGTAGAGGTTATATTTTCATTGTTGATTTCACTAAAAAGGCTCAACCTAGAACTTGCTTAATTGCTAATTAAATCTTCTAAAGGTTGGTTGTGGCATAGAAGGTTAGGTCATGTGGGCATGCAAAATCTTGATAAGCTTATTAAAGGTGATCATATCCTTGGAGTGAAAGATGTTATATTTGACAAGGATAGATTATGCAGTGCTTGTCAAGCAGGAAAACATGTTGGAGGAAGCCACCCCGTGAAGAACATTATGACCACGAGAAGACCGCTCGAGCTACTTCACATGGATCTCTTTGGTCCCAATGCCTATAAAAGTCTCGGTGGAAACTCATTTGGTCTAGTCATAGTCGATGATTTTTCAAGATTACGTGGGTGTTCTTTCTTGATGATAAATCACAGTTCCAAAAGGTCTTCAAGAATTTCGCTAGGAAAGCCCAAAATCAATTTGAAGTGAAGACCAAGAAGGTTCGTAGCGACAACGGAATGGAGTTCAAGAACGCGAATGTGGATACCTTTCTTAACGAAGAAGGGATTTCACATGACCTCTTGGCTACATACACGCCTCAACAAAATGGAGTTGTTGAGAGGAAGAAGAGACTCTAATTGAGATGGAGAGAATGATGCTTGATGAGTACAAGACGCCGAAATACTTCTGGGCGGAAGCGGTTGAGACAGCTTGTTATGCAATAAATCGCTTTTATCTTCACAAGCTACTCGGCAAGATGGTATACGAGCTTCTCACCAGTAACAAACCCCAAGTTGGATACATTCGAGTATTCGGCTCAAAGTGGTACATTCTTGATAAGCATCGTCGTTCTAAATTTGGTCCTAGTCTCATGAGGGTTTTCTACTTGGTTATGGCTCAAACTCTCACACTTACCGTGTCTACAACAATTTCACCCGAAAGGTTGAAGAGATGGTAGATGTGAAGTTTGATGAATCTAACGGCTCGCAAGTAGAGCAACTGCCAATTGATGTAGGAGACAAAGACCCTTCGGAAGCAATCCAAGACTTGTCTATTGGCAAGATTCGTCCAACGGAGGTGAAGGAGAGTACCTTGTCCGTCCAAGTGGAAGCTTCTACCTCATGACAAGGAGAACCAAGAGTTGACTTGGAAGCATCCACAAGTGGGACACGCCAAGATGAACAAAACTAGGAAGTACATCAAGATGAACCTCATCAGCCTCCTTCTCCACCTAAGCAAGAGAACGACAACGTCAACAACGAAGAAGGCCAAGAAGAAGAACATGATGATGAAGAAGATGTTCCACGCTGACCCAAGCAAAAGCTCTTACGAGTCCGAGCAAGAGTTTCACGAGACCATCCGTCGAACAAATCTTTAATGGTATCCAAACCGGGAGAATCACTCGCTCGAAAACTCATTTGGCTAGTTTTTGTGAACATTATTCATTCATCTCTAGTATTGAACCTATGAAGGTTGAAGAAGCATTGGAAGATCCGGATTGGATAAATGCCATGCATGAAGAGCTACACAACTTTGAGAGAAACCAAGTGTTGACATTGGTCGAGAAGCCCAACAACAAGCACAACATCATCGGTACCAAATGGGTGTTTCACAACAAGCAAGCCGAAGATGGACAAGTCATTCGCAACAAAGCACGTCTCGTCGCCCAAGGCTACACTCAAGTCGAAGGTATGGACTATGGTGAGACATATGCCCCCATTGCTAGACTTGAGTCCATCCACATCTTACTTGCCTATGCTAATCACCATGATATTACCTTGTACCAAATGGACATTAAAAGTGCTTTTCTAAATTGTGAAATTGAGGAGGAAGTTTATGTTAAAAAACCTCGCGGCTTTGTTAATCCTAAGAAACCCGACCATGTTTACAAACTTCACAAAGCTCTTTATGGTCTTAAACAAGCTCCTAGAGCGTGGTATAAATGTTTGACCAAGTTCCTTATTGAAAAAGGCTTTGAGATTGGAAAGAATGATTCTACTCTTTTTACTAAAAGGGTTAATGGTGAACTATTTGTATGCGAAATTTATGTTGATGATATCATATTTGGTTCGACTAACCCTCATTTTAGTGAAAAGTTTAGAAAGCTAATGTCGAAGAAGTTTGAGATGTTTATGATGTGTGAACTCAAGTTCTTTCTTGGTTTGCAAATCAAGCAAACTAAGGAGGGCACCTTTGTTTCTCAAACAAATTATACCAAGGACTTATTCAAGAAGTTCAACATGCAAAAAGCAAAGGTATGAAAACACCCATGCCTACTAGTGGATACCTTGACCTGACTAAAGATGAAAAATCGGTTGACCAAAAGGTTTACCGCTCTATGATTGGGTCATTGTTATATCTATGTGCCTCACGTCCCGATATTATGCAAAGTGTGTGCATGTGTGCACGATATCAAGAGGCCCCCAAAGAATGTTATCTTAAGGCCGTGAAAAAGATAGTGAGATACTTAATTCATACACCAAACTTTGGCATTTGGTATCCTAAGAGGTCCTCTTTTGATATTGTTGGCTACTCCGGCTCAGACTATCCCGGTGACAAGGTTGGTAGAAAGTCCACTTCAGGTACTTGTCAATTTCTTGGTAGATCTCTTGTGTCTTGGTCCTCCAAGAAACAATACTCGGTATCCTTATCCACCGCCGAAGCAGAATACATTGATGCCGGTTCATGTTGTGCTTAGTTAATTTGGATGACCCAAACCCTTGAAGATTATGGGATCTATGTGAAACATGTTCCATTGCTTTGTGACAATGAAAGTGCTATCAAGATTGCTCACAATCCCGTGCAACATTCTCGAACTAAGCATATTGAAGTTCGTCATCATTTCATTCGAGATCATGTTGCTAGAGGGGACATTGATCTTAAGCATGTTTGTATCGATAATCAATTGGTGGATATATTCACCAAACCGCTTGATGAGAAAGTATTTTGCCATTTGAGAGGTGAATTGAACATCGTTGATGCTTCAAACTTGGAGTAGAAACTCCATTTGGCTACATGCAAGGCATGAGCCTTTAACTAATCCCTGATATTTCTCTTATGTTGATGATCATATGTCTTGGATATACTTTTACTATTGCATGATATCTAACCCTTCTAGGTACTTGGATGAATCTAAATCTATGAGATTGCAAATCTCTCACATCTTGAGTAATCTCTACATCACCAAGTCTCTACAATATGGTGGTTGTAGACAAGGAAGCATGAATCATTTCAACATATCCTTTGACAAATTTTATATATCAAATTTCATTTGGTATCAAATTTCATGATTGTCATTTTGGATACACAAGTTCTCTTCCTTGCAAGACTAACCCATGTAGGAACATGAACTCAAACGACAAGTGGTGCTCCCAACTCTTGATGTGCTACATCAACCTTGAGCATCCCACACAAGTTCAACTATATGATCAAGATCAACACCACCACCCAAGGTATGTTATTCCATCTTAGAGAAGTTTTACCCCAAGTCATGTGTCAAAGCAGCTCAACAAGATGCAAATACCTCAAAATGCTTAAACGAAAAATGGTAATCCCATTTTGAGCTTAAATGTCGGTCAAACCGAACCATTTCGGTGCCATCAAAGAAAACAACTCGGTGTTACCTGTTGACGTCCTGGATTCAGGGGTATCCAGCCCTACCTACCTGCGGCCCACCACGTGGCTTCATTGACAGCCTGGTACGGCCCAGCTTTGTCATTAACAACAGAAGACCTCGCGAGGCGGACTACGCCAAGACTCCCAAAGGAATCGGCCTCCTCGGGCAGGCTCCTGAGGGGCGGAGAGTTCTATGCACGTTACCTCACGAGGCTCAGCGTACGTGAGCCATGACGACAAAGGCCAGGCAGGCGCCAGGCAGGCGCAGAGCGCAAGTTTCCTCTTCGGTGCAAATGAATTAGGGCGCAGGCACGGAGTCCCAAGGAATCAGCCAAAGGTTTCCATTCTGGTGCAACATGACCAAGACCGCCAGGACGGCAGGACAGAGGTCATCGACGAGCCCACCACAGCGTCACGACTAGAGGCTTTTCGCAGGCGAAGACTACTTTTGTCAGGATAGACTGTACTACTTGTCCCCTTCCAAATCCGGCCGCTGTGGGATCCCTTACCGCTCATATTTGGGAAGAGGACCAAGGCCACTATAAATAGGACTAGCCACCACCATAGAAAGAGAGAGGGGGGATGAGAACAAGTAGAGCTAGCATACACCACACCAGCTCAAGAACACCTCATCTCCTGAGGCTTGTTCATCCACTGTACCAATTCATCCATAGCCCTTCGAGGCAATCCACCACACCACACTGGATTAGGGTAATACACTACAACGGTGGCCCGAACCAGTATAAATCGCTGTGTCTATGTGTCTTTTTGAGCTCGACGCGCTAGGCTTAGGAGGATCGCGAGTTGGCAGGCTGGGCAGGTTGAGATCTTCGCACGCACCCCAGAGTTCGAACCTCTCAAGGGTTTGCGGATCCCTAAATCCAACATTTGGTACGCCAGGTAGGGGTGCGTAAGATCCTCTCTTCCGTCGTTCAATCCACCACTACTCCGACACCTCCATGGCCAACGCACGTCGGGCTTGCGCCGAGCGTTGGGCTGCAGTTGCCACCCGCGTCACCCAGACGCTCCGGCGGGTGACAGCTGTGCCCATCGCGCCCCTTCTCCGGAGGCCAACACCGCCACGAGCCCTGCCAGGCACGAGCAACAAGCTTCATCGCTGCACCCGTCGGTGCACCGTGACGGCCGAACCGCTACTCCGTCACTGACCCCAGCAGCTTCGTCATCCCACGCATGTTGCGGCCAGGTGGATGCACAGGCCGCCCCGCTCACGGTGCGGGAGCTTCTTCTCTACCGCCCGGTGGGTTATCCCTACGAGGAGTGGCTCGAGCGGATCGCCGAGCTCATCAGCACCGGGCCGGCTCGCTCGCTGCCTTAGCAACCACCTACAGCGGGTGACGTGGCGCACAGGGCTCCTCCACCACCTCCGGCCCGGGGCACCATCATCGAGCCATGGCGTGTGGCCCCACGGCGCGATCCGCAACGCCCGGCGCCAGCTCGGGATGACGTGAGCTATCATGTGGTGTAGCGTCCCCAAGGAGAAGCGCGCATGCTTCCACCACCCCAGCACCAGGCTCGCGTGCCACCACAGGAGGTGGCGTGCGCATGCACCAGGATCATGTTCCACCCCCTCAACGACCTCCGGTGGCCACGGCAGGATGCCGCGCGTTCACTCCGGAGCTCCGCAACGTCGTCTGGCCAAGCAAGTTCAAGCCTGACCTGCCTCCATGCTATGACGGCACCACCGACCCCGCCAAGTTCATGTGGCTCTACGAGCTGAGCATCGAGGTGGCTAGCGGCGACGAGAAGATCATGGCAAACTGGTTCCCAATGGCCCTCAAGGATGGCTCGCGTTCTTGGCTCCTAAACCTGACCGAGGGGTCGGTTTCTTCCTCGGAGGAGATGCGCATCCGCTTCATGGCCAACTTCCGTGGCACTTCGCGATCGTCCGCCCGTCACGGGTGACTGCGCCGATCAAGCAAAGAACTGGAGAGACCCTACAGAAGTATATCCAGCGCTTCAACAACGTTCGCCTCAAGATTCCCAAGGTGTCGGACGAGGCCATCATCTCCGCGTTCATCGATGGCGCCCGTGATGTCAAGATGAAGGAGGAGCTCGCCAACCACGAGGATCTCTGCACCTCCCTGGAAATGTTCAACATGGCAAACAAGTGCGCGAGGTCTGAGGAGGGACACCTCTCCCTCCTCGAACTCCCCGATGCTGATCTAGAAGACAAGAAGACCAAGACCAAAGACGTGAAGCGCAAGGGGCCAGCCATGCTTGCGGCCGAGCCAGAGACGAAGCGCGGCTGCGACCACCCCGAGTCATCCAAGGGCAAGTGGCCATTATGCGCCTTCCACAACATTTACAGCCACAAAACCAGCGACTTTCAGGAGCTCAGGGCTCTCCGCGATGGGCACCTCGGTCGATGCCCCGAGCGCAACGATCGAGGCTACGGTCATGGAGGTGGCCGAGGTGGAGGATGCTGGGATGGACGCAACCGTTGTCAAGAGTGGCGCGACCAGCCTCATCAGGACCGCTGGGAGGGCGAGCCTCGCGAGGGCACCTGGAGGGAGTAGCCTCGTGAGGACCGCCCTCAGGGCAACGCAGCTTTGCCTCCTCTGCCTCCACCACCAAGGAGGAATGAAGATCACCTCCAGGACGAGGGGGCTGGGGGCTTCCAGGAGCCTCGGGCCATTGCCTGCATCTTGGGCGGCTCACATGCCCCGCCTTCCCACCGTGTCTTCAAGCAGTTTGCACGCAAGGTGAATGCAGCGCTCCCCAAGCCTGAAGCAAATCGCCCTCTCAAGTGGTCCAAGTGCGCCATCACCTTCGACTCCTCGGACCGGCTCAAGTGTGTGGCTACCGCTGGCGCGCTCCCCATGCTCTGCTCCCCCATCATCAGCAACGTGGTCGTCACCAAGAATCTCATAAATGGCGGAGCAGGGCTCAATGTTCTCTCTATTCAGATGTTCGACAGGCTCGAGGTGCCATACTACTAGCTTCACCCCACCAAGCGATTCTCAGGAGTGACCGACGGATCGACACACCCGATCGGGCAGGTTCGCCTCCCTGTCACCTTCGGCGAGCGAAACAACTGCCACACCGAGCTCATCGACTTCGACGTCGCCGACATCCGCCTGCCCTACAACGCCATCCTAGGGTACCCAGCACTAGCCAAGTTCATGGCGGCCACGCACCATGGCTACAACGTCCTCAAGATGCCAGGAAGTGGTGGCGTCATCATGATCGCCTGTCAAGAGAAGTATGCAGTGTCCTCCCTCGAGCACCCCTTCCAAGATGCAGCAGTTGAGAACCCCGAAGACGAGGACGGCACCCTCCCTCCTGAGGTCGCCCCTAAGACAAAGAAGCTGCAGCTGGGATAGGGGTCTCATGAGGAAGCATCGCTCGAGGATGCAGCGCTGAGCCTTGCGTCTCCGGACGCAGCACCTTCACCCATCGCATAGGAAGGCGCGCCCGATGCTCCTCTCGGGCTGGGCTCAGGGGCTCTCCTTTGGAGGGCCTCAGATCTAGCCAATGTCGTGAGAGGGGTGCTCGGGCACCATGTGGAGGCGCTCACGCTTCCCAGGAGAAGGCAGCAGGCGTGAGGTGCCAGGCGTTCAGGAGTTCATCAGCAAGGCAATCGAGGAGATTCAGGAAGAAGGGTTCTGCAAGGCGATCGTTGTCTGCCGCGTGGCGGAGCTCACTGTCCTAGCGAGGGTAAGGAGTTCCGCATCTGCATCGACATCCCCGGGCTCAACAGGGCCGCGTCTCGGCAGCTCATGTGGCTGTCTCGTGTTGGCCGATGCGAGGGCCTGCCTCACAGCTACGTCCGCATGCCTTTTGGCCTGGTGGGTGCGGCTGAGGCGTTCCAGCTCTGCACGAGGGACGCTCAGACGGCCTGCGAGGCCAGGCGCCAGGTGGTCCTGGTGGAGATGGAGGAGCACCTTCAGGAGCCCATCGTTCCCTCCGAGCCTCCCGAGGCTCGGCTTCGGAGAGGCTCATGAGGAATGACTCCAGCGGCGCATGCTTTTTGGCTACTTCAACACCCCTTCAGCAACAGTACCAGGTGACATCTCTCTAGTTCATTCAGTTTGGGGGCGCCCCACGGGCTGCATCAACCCCAGGTCATGTGGGTCTAGCCCTACGACATGTATCGTTTTGCATTCACCAGGACTACCTAATCATTTCTGTGAGTTTATCTATGATTGTCACTCCGAGACCACCGCCTCACGACCTTCGTGTGTGCTGACTGATACCATTCCTGCATAACTGCACGATACTCACGTCGGCACGACGCTTGTGCTTGGGTCCGTCCCTACAATGCTGATAAATCTGGGGGTCGAGCTTTGGTCCGCAGCCCGCTCTGCGTACACCACCTCGCTAGGCCCTCGGTGCCCCTGTTTCACGCCGCTTACTTCGGACCCGCTCCGTAGGGGTCCCGGTCTTTCCTGTCACCCAACCTGGCGGTTAGGACCATGGGTCGGCTTGAACAACCACCGTCTGGCCTCGCGAGTTGCTTGCGCGTTAAAGGGGGGCCTCCCAAGCACCGCATCTCCGGAGCTCCAACTGGATCTCCAGCCCTCACCCCTGGCCTTGACCAGGGCATTGCGACCTGGCATACCAGCGGCGGCTGAGCTCGCTCGAGGGCCGGGTCCCGAGGACATAGACCAACTGGGCTAGCAAGGCAAGAAGGTGGCCAAGGCAAGCTGCGCCCAACGATATCGCAGGCGCGAGGGTAAGCGTCATCTCCCTAATGAATCTAGACACCAAACAGATAAGTCTCAGCTTGTTACAGCACCAGTTTCGCTCCCCTTACGCCCTGCCTCGCAGTTCCACTTTGGTAGTTCTACTCCCCTTTTCAATTTCCTGTGCAGCTGCTTGCACGCCAAAGGGGACCTCGTGAGAAACGCGTCTCACGAGCTCTAACCAGACCCTGGGCCGCTCACCTCCTAGCGTTGACCACGGGATCGCGACCTGGCATACTAGTGATGGCTGCAGCCTGCCTGGGACTGGGTCCTGTCGGCATAGAGCGCCACACTGTCTAGGGAAAAGAAAAGGGAGGAACCTAGCCGAACTGGAATACGCGTATCCATCACGGAATCAAAAGAAAAAACATTGATATTAAGTGCATTCTGATCCTTACAAACCCCACGTGGGTTGATCTTCATTTCGCATAGGAATAGCAACTACAAGGCCTTACGGTATCGCCGACGATGTCGGGTGGCAGCCGCAGCTGCGCTGCGACCTCTGTGGGAGCTCGGCAGCACGTAGCTATCGTCGCTCGACTCCGGAGAATCACTAGGCTCAGGAGAGTCGCTGGATTCCCAGGAGTCGCCACTGCTGCTTGACGAAGCGCCAAAGAGGACATGAACAGGTCCAGCGCCCGCCGCGGCGTCCCTCGCGCTGCCTCCTCCGGGGTAGCACTCCAGCCATTTTCCCTCCTCGTTGAAGACCTTGAAGAATAGGCTGGCCGCGCCATCATACTCAAAGTGGATCACCAGGGCTCCCTCTGCGCAGCAAGCCCACGCAATCTCACCCCATCCTCGAGTCATGAAGACGTCGCCGGGCGGCACCACCTCGAATTCAGCTCTGGTTGCCGAGCTGCGGCACCCCGCATGCTGCAGCCACAGCTCGATCGCCCCCCTTGGAGGCAGCTCGTTGGCGAAGAACCACGGGAGTCGGATCCAGGTGTCAGGGGGCGTCGCCGCCAACACCACAAACTCATGCGAGCTACCCTCGGCATGGGTCCGTGGTGCAGACGGCAGGGCAATGGCAGCCCTGCCACCTTCATCAGGCATCTCTCAATGATGCACTCCTTCGTCCTGAGCGCGAGCGTACATGGGAAGAGGGAAGCCATGCAGAGGCCTCGATTGCCAAGGCCTAGTCACCTCTTGACCCGCACTGATGCCGTGAGGAAGACAGTGGCGTTTCTTTGGCGGGAGAGGCTCGGGCCCCTCCCGTGGGGCCTTCCCCTTCTTAGCCACGGAATACCTCCTGGTCGGCACCATAGAGACAAGAAGGAGAAGGAGAGAAGCAGCCGGAAGCAAGATGAAAGGAAGATAGGCATGGGCTCTGGTCGCCCGCACATTTATAGCCGGGAGAAGGTAAATCGTCGGCCTCCCACGATCTCCAGTAATGATGATTTTCTCTGCATGCAGCATGCAGTTGTCAAAGGCAAACAGTTGGCAAGGCAACATGGGGAAGCGGAGTCTCCCACGTCCCATCAATCGCCACACGTCATCAAGGACGCAGGCGGTTAGGGCCCACGGCGCTCCGCCTTGCCCTTTGGCTTCGCCTGGAAGCCAAGTCCGAGCGCTCCTTAGGCCCGAGGGCTACTGTCGACGTCCTGGATTCGGGGGTATCCAGCCCTGCATGCCTGCGGCCCACCACGTGGCTTCATCGACGGCCTGGTACAACCCAGCTTCATCATCAACAACACAAGACCCTCGCGAGGGGCCAAGCCTCACGAGGCGGACGACGCCAAGACTCCAGAAGGAATTGGCCTCCTCAGGCGGGCTCCTAAGGGGACGAGAGTTCTATGCAGGTTACCTCACGAGGCTCAGCTGACGTGAGCATGACAACCAAGGCCAGGAGGGCGCCAGGCGGGCGCACAGCGCAGGTTTCCTCTTCGGTGCAAAGGAAGCAGGGCGCTGGCGTGGAGTCCTGAGGAATTAGCCAAAGGTTTCCATTCTGGTGCAACAGGACCAAGACAGCCAGGACAACAGGATGGAGGTCATCGATGAGCCCACTACAGTGTCACGACCAGAGGCTTTTCGCAGGCGAAGACTACTTTTGTCAGGATAGACTGTACTACTTGTCCCCTTTCCAATCCGGCCGTTGTGGGATCCCTTCCCGCTCATATTTGGGAAGAGGACCAAGGCCACTATAAATAGGACGAGCCACCACCATAGAAAGAGAGAGAGGGAATCCACCACACCAGCTCAAGAACACCTCACCTTTTGAGGGTTGTTCATCCACTGTACCAGTTCATCGATAGCCCTTCGAGGCAATCCACCACACCACACTAGATTAGGGTATTACACCACAACGGTGGCCCAAACCTGTATAAATCGCTGTGTCTTTGTGTCTCTTTGAGCTCGACGCACTAGGCTTAGGAGGATCGTGAGTAGACAAGCTAGGCAGGTTGAGATCTCTGCACGCACCCCAGAGTTCGAACCTCTCAAGGGTTTGCGGATCCCTAAATCCGACATTACTGATTTCAATATTGAGGAGACACTTTGACATTTGCATCCTGCATATTTGTTCTAGCTCCACTCAATGATTCTTGTCCTCTGCCTGCATCACATTCTACATGCTACTTTGTCATGTGACTCAAGGACCAAACCTATTCGACTCACACTCCAGAAGATCCCTTCTTGGAAATTGATGTCAAAGGGGGAGAGAAGAGATCACATCAAGTTCTTTCTCGATCCTTTCACCCCGGCCAGGAATTGGCGAGGTCGCATTCGGGACGCGCGCCCAGGAGGAAGCGGCGATGGGTGCCGTGCGCCAACAGCTTCGGGGGCACAAGGGCCGTCTGCAGGCCTTCATCAACGGCGAGCTGGAGCGGGCACGAGACTTGGAGCACGTCGTCATGGTAAGTAAATTTCCTTTGCCTTTTCTTTGCGGTCGGTCAATTTGGGCGTGCCAGCGCACCCACCGGGTGTAGCCCCCGAGATTTGGGTCAACTATGAAGTAGTTGGGTCGAATCTTAAAGTATATATTTCTAACCCTTGCTTTGCTGCAGCATATGGATGGCCCCCAAGTCGGCATCCACAACCGGCTTCTGAAGAAGCATCGTGAGACCAAGGCGCAGCTTGCTGCAAAGGAGGAGGCACTCCATCTTGCCCAAGGTACGTCTTGCATGCTATCAGTAGGGGCGCGCTATCATACGCACTGGGTGTAGACCCTGAGATTCGGCCCAACTGCGAAGCAGTTGGGTCGAATCTTAAGGTAATCTTCCACCTTTTCGGCATCTGACTTGAAGTTTCGCCGTGCAGCCACCGCGGCCGAGGTGCCGGACCTCTGAACTCGGCAGACCAAAGCCGGCTAGCAGCACGACCAAGTGGCCGCCGACAATAGCCGGCTCCAAGCCGAGGTGGAGCGGCTGAAGGCGGAAGCCGCCAAGGCGGTGGAGGCCCACCGACCGGAGCTTATCCGGCTGAAGGGCGAGTATCAGAAGGCGGCCACCATGAAGGACGGCGAGCTGAAGGCGGCCGTCGAGAAGTGCGCCGAGATTGAGAAGGCGCTTGAGGCCCGCGATCGTGCGGGGGACTTGGAGCGGAATGGTATGTTGTGCGAGGCGCATCATCTGAACAAGCTCCTGGCCAGTAAGTCACTACTGCAGGATGCTGCTAACGCGACACTATGATCATAGACCGTTCGACAAAACTGTGTGCGATGCCATAATCGCGAATGGTGGTGTAAAAAACCGCCAAAAAGGTGCAAAATGTTTGCAATGGAGGATGCATCAAACACGGTTCAGATTTTAGTTGCGTGTGCGATGCAGGGCATACGGTTCAGCCCAATTAACCGTTTGCGATGAGGAGGAACAAAAGAAATGGGCAGCCAGATGAAGGTGTGTGCGATGTACAACATACAGTTCACTCGGATGAAATGTTTGTCATTTGGAAACACAAAGAAACGGTCAGAAAGATCAGAGGTGTGTGTGATATACGACATGTGGTTCACTCGGATGAACTATTTGTGTTTAGACATGAGAACAGAAACGGTTCAAATGAACAAGATGTGTGTGATACGAGGCAAACTGGACTGTAATCGGAAACGTGTGCAAAGACCAATAACAACACAGACGATTACTGCTAACAAGCCGTGTGTGTTGTGAGCAAACGATTGCTGGTATACAATTGTGAGCGATGGATGAAAACATCACCGACGGGTTCCATTGTTTAGTCCATGTGCGAAGTGATTTTCTTTGTCCGCACAACATCTACGCTCTGTCTACAGAGCATCAACATATATACTTAGAAAAGACAGCATTGCATAACCAAATTAAACATACAATTACACAATTGACTACACACATAACATTTCCACACACCAAAGAAAGCAATTACATGCATACTAAAGTAGGAGCAATGAGGATCTAATCATCTACTTATTGTTGCGACGATGCTTGCCATTGCTCTGCTTCTGGCTGGATCCCTAGACGTTTTAGGGAAGGAGGGACTTCCTCATGTCAACGATCCACCTGTACATGTCGTAGCTCATGTACGCCTCCTTGGCCGTGTACACAACGTGAGCTTTGTCGAGTTTCTCCATCCAGGCCGAGTGCCAGGCACACTTGTCCTTGTTGCACGAATCCTTCATGTCTCTATAGTAGGGATCGATGATGGCCTCAGCGAGGTGAACCAGTGAGTCCTTCTCATGCTCCTTGCTGCCCCTGATCTTGTATTGGCCCTGGATGTCGACAAGATTCTGGCAGGCGATGCCCGAATTCTTGAGCGCCTTTACACTGTTGGTGATGTCCACCATAGCGAACATGTAGTGGGGGCTGTTGACAAACCTAGCGAAATGCTCGCAAGGCCTAGTGGCCAGGCGGTAGTGGTAGACGATGACGTGGTGGCGCACGCACATCTGGGCGACAGCAATCTTGGGACGAGACCCGTCACGAGCGTGAGTGTACTCGAGATCGAACCCGGCCACCTTGTACTTCTCCTCGGCAAGCAACAGCTCCATGATGTGCATGGAGTGCTCCACCAAGACCGGGTCGTTGGTGTACACTACTGAGAGGTCCATGAACCTTCTGTGGGTGTCCACCACGTCAGGCATGGTGAACTACGGCTCGTCGTTGGCAGCCGCTCAGAGCACCATTGGAGCCACGCAGGATACCCTCTAAGAATTTCTCGTGGTGGGTGTGCATCTTACAATGGTGGGGCACGATCGAAAGGTTGAAGCGACACAAGGGTAGGTTAAATGGCCGATACAATAAATGGGGGCCGGCCGGCCTGTAATCATCACGTCTTGTCACGACGTTCATAGCAGAGGATTCCAGTGCACGCTTGACAACACCACACCGCATGCGTGGGCTCCAAGAGGCACGAAATGTATCGTCGGTGAGCCTGTTCCCATGCTACCGCGGGTGTTTACCGCGCAAGCTTCCTGCTTGGCTAGTTTGGCCACGCGTCGGCTAGAAGAGGAACAAATCGTGGGCGTTTATTGGCAAAAAGCTTTGTAAGAACAAAGTGTGTGGAATGACTTCAGTCATAAGTTTACCCCTGGGTGATGAGGTCAACGTTACACAGAACGGTGATGATGGACACTCAAGTGCGATAATTAATTCTGCGCTCTACAGTGCACTCGATGGAAGAAACCAACTGTGTGCAATAATGTCGAAGATTGCAGTCGAGTTAGCTATGCAGATCGTGTGTTGTGAGATCGACAAGGTAAACTGATTCGAGAATGGTTAATAAAATCTAAGACCGTTGCATACTAAGGTCAAAATAATGCTAGCAATATACGAGTCTCATACGATGCCATTTCAATGATTGTACCACAAAAGCTCGAAATGCTAAAGGGTTCAGATTCCAGAGTTATATGGCTCAAATTCGAAGATTACAAGGTTCAAACTGATATTAGAAATGAAATTCAGCTCATCAATTGCATTATGGTTAACATTTAACAGGAAAGGAACATCACCTTGATATATAGCTTCTCCAGGCATGGAAAGCATCTCAGGAAACTGACAACTTGCTCCAGGTCGGGCCCAATAGATTCTAGTGCCAAGACCTTCACTGTGCGCAGTTTCGGGGTCAAGCTTGTCAGAATCATTTTCTGAATGACAGACGAACAAACATCTTCAAAATTAGAAATAATGTTAATTTGTAGAAGGAGAGGTAGAAGGCGACTATTGTAGCTGAACGGGTGTGGATCCAATAACAAGTTTGGAGTATTTGTCAGACGAGTAGCGCACCACTGTCAATTTCGGCGCAGAAATGACACTGATTCTTGTTCGACCTTCTTGATCAACTACAAGTAATCTCTCAAGTGCAGGTGTGTCCTAGATGACCATACCGTGGTACACATCTTGTGATGTCTTCCTGCCGCACCAGCAACACACATAAATAGACCGGAGAGTCATGGAGGTGATGTGGAAGGTACTCAACCCCTTGATCGCCTGAAGACGAAGGTACTCGAGTGCAGTACAGCCACGGAGTGTAGAAGGCGCTCCATGTCACCCTTTGAGAGGCAGACGGTGACGAGCTCGAGGTGCTTCAGTCGTGGTAGAATAAGAGCGGGCGCGTCATTAATGGGAGGGAAATGGCAGTTCCTGAACTTGGCAACGCGCAGCGTGGGCGCGAGGCGGAGTGCGGACATTGGCATCGACCGCATATGCCTAACATCAAAAGTGAGCTCCTCGAGCTGATCTAGGGCGGGGGATCGGAACCAGTCGTCAAGCTTGGCTCGATCCTTGCCGTTGGAAAGGAACTTGCCCATTCTAAGGCCTTTGATTGGGCCAAGATGACTACCGAGGATCTTGCAGAACGCATCCAAGCTTTTGCAATAGCCATGGTATAGCTCGTGGGCGTCGATGAGGTCGAGAGGGATAGAGTTCCATAGGGGGTGCCACCATCGGGAAAGGAGGGTTGTCCGTGCCCCATATTTGATTGGGAGGAGGGAGATGATGACTCTCAACATATCATCGGGGAGGCTGCTGATTAAGTCTAGGCCTTATGGAGTCGCTTGCGGTTCTAGCTCACCCTGCCTCCGCTTGTTGGCAGCCCCGTTCTCCACCTTCGGAGTCTCCTTGTCAGCGGCGCTTTCTGATAGAAATGGGAGTACAGGGAATATTTAGTTAAAACAGGGCAATAGAAAAGTGTATTGGTAACTAGAAGTTATTAGGTAGGAATATAGTAAGAAAAGGGAATAACAATTGGTTGCTTAAATACTACACAATTCATTTGACATTGAAGGGTAAGTCAACATATGCACATAATTGAAAAGAAAACTTACTTCGAACAAAGTCTGGACGGATGATTTTGTCGGGGAAGTTAGCATATATCTCATGACCAGGCCCTTTTATGTGAAGTGCAATTTTAGTGCCAGCTTTCAGTACATAAAACTTTGCAATTTCATTCCAAAAGCCAGTGCCAAAATTGGAGTCACCACATTCATCAAGTCTTACAGTAGCAACAATTGTAAATCCATGGTTTGTGTGCAGTATGACATCCGTGGAGCCTTGATCTATGTAAAGGGAAAAATTGTGCATACATAATCTGTTGCATAGCAAGGGATATTCTGCAGAAAATGGTAGGATTGTTAAAGAAAATATGGTAACATGCAAATATGGGCCCAAATTGAAAGAACTGTATAACAGTTGAAATCGAAGGACAAAAATCTATAATTAAACAGATAGGGTAAACATGATGTCATGGAAAAAAGAGAGTAATCGAAAGAACAATGCATCATCAATTTGCCTAATATAGAAAGAAGAGGGGGAAATCCCCTTTGAAGTATATGGTGCATGTGGCACCTTTTATGCAAATGTAGCAATATTTAGAATATGTTTAGGAAAGTAGGCCATGCCAACCGATTTAGGGTGAGATTGAACATACCGTGCACGTCCTCAAGTTATTAGGTACGATGAGATAGAATCTCTGGCGGCGGTCGCAAAGTCCTAAAGTGTCAGCGCATTGTACATTCTATGAATGAAGGAAAACCCTCAAATTAGCTCGAATAAAAATGAATTCACGGTGATTTCTGCCGGGTGATTAAAGGAGGCAGATGAACTGGGACAAGAGATGAGATAACATCTCGTTAAATTAGTTACCTTGTCATCCATGAGAAAGAACCCTCAGTACGGCAGATTCCCCAACCAAGAAGAGTTGGGTCAACCGCGAAAAGCGTCGAGAAAGTTGATGGCGATAG
Organism: Aegilops speltoides; assembly: GCA_021437245.1. Taxonomy (NCBI): domain Eukaryota; kingdom Viridiplantae; phylum Streptophyta; class Magnoliopsida; order Poales; family Poaceae; genus Aegilops; species Aegilops speltoides. The sequence continues at coordinate 284,521,973 of CM038143.1, read as the reverse complement.
GCGGCGGCAAGCGGAAGTGGTAAAATGTGGTGGGCTTTGCCGGCAGCCTGGCGGCGGCGGCAGGCGTTGAGCTAAGTGTTTACAGCTGCGATAGGCGGTGCCATGGCATAGACGTGGAGGAGCTTGTGCAGGTGTGAATGGGGAATGTACCGGAGGGGCCGAGGGGGTGGCGGGCGGGGTGAGGGTTTTTGTGACGTGGGGATGGTGAGGGTTTTCTATTTTCTTTTTTGAATTGGGTGGTGAGGGTTTTCTGTCCAACAAAGAATTTTGGGGGTGACGGTTTGCTAGAGCGAACTATGTGTGATTGACGCAGCAGGCAAAATGAAACTCATTGCACACGGTTCCAATTTTGGGAACCGTGCGTGATTGACGTACTACCTCTGTCCTGGTTAATTGGTCCCCCATTGTAATTTTTACCAAAATTTGGCGAAATTTAACATACTCAAACATAGATAATAAGCGTACACGTACATAAGCATAGTTCAACCATAAGTACATAGTTTAACCGTCATTAAGCATACTCAAGCGTACATAGTTCGATCCATCCCACATATCATCTCACATGCGGCCAGCACGATCCTGAAGCTTCTCCAGGTACTCGGCGTACGCGTCGTGCGCCACCCTGTGAGAATACTTCTGCTTGAAGGAGCCAACGACATGTCCTCTTGCATGTGCCAGAACACTTAGATATGCGTCATGAATCTTGTGGTTGAAAAATGGGCATCCATAGCCATCGTTCGAGGTCCTAATATGCCTGTTATGCATTCCCGCATAAAGCTCCCTCAGGATTCGCCTCTTGTACCTCCTCTGGCATCTTCATCCTCGCTGTCCACATCGTCAGACAGCACCTATACAAATAGTAAAACAAATTTGGCATCAAATCACTGATTACATGCCGTGAAGTAGGATTAGGAATTTATGGCTATTTATTTATACATATCCATAGATTATGGTTCAATTTTTAAGCACGGTCGTCTATGTACAGACCAATCTTGAAGAAAATAATGGCACAAACATATGTAGGTCATTCAAAATTAATTTTCAAGTCCTGGCTAGGAATTATTAGAACAAAAACTAAACCTAGTCGGATTACTAGCAGAAATCATTTGCAAAGATGAAACAACTAATCACTTATCACCTGTACCATTCAAACAATCAATACACTACCCGGATCTAACAAAGCCTACTCAAATTTCATGGATTGGGAGAACATAACCACATGGTTTCTATTCCAAAAAGGGGAATTTACAGGAGTAACCAGAGAAACCCTATGATCTATTTGACACATAAATGGCTATAGATGACTAACCAGATGTTCGTCATCGTCGGAGTCGTCGCCGGAGTGGTCGTCAGAGTCGGTGTTGGAACTCCGCCTCCGGTTGTGGAAGCTCGACGCCGTCGACGATGTCAGGGTGCAACGATAACTCGCCGGCGGTGATGGCAACCTCTGTCTCCATCTCCACGTCGTGCTCCGGTGCTTTAGCAGCCCCAGCGTCACCACTCCCTCTGATGGGGCACTTCGGCGGCATACTCATACACTGACGGCTTTGAGGACTAAGAGCAGCGTCGAGGATGCAAGCAGAGAGAGAGGATTGTGTGTGCGTAGCAGGGATGGGGGGTACGGCCGCTCGGGCGCACCATTAATATGTAGTGGGAGGTTTGGGAGAGAGGCGGGCGGCGGTCAAACCGATGGCTCGCCTCCCGGTGAGCCTGCGCACCGGACTGCTAGCATGCCTACCAAAGTTTCACACTAGTACTCGCACGCCTCCCGACGACACTACACGGCGAGCATGCCTCCATCAATTCACACACCTGCACGCACGCCTCCCCGTCTGCCTGCGCGGCGGACTGTTCGCATGCGTCCCGTCAACTCACGCTTGCTCGCACGCCACACAGGTCGTGCGGCGGCATGTATATTGTTTTTCTATTTGGATGATTAATGCTGCCGCTTTATTGCTTAACTGAAGCATGGCACGTATCCATTGTTGGTCTAACGTTCATGGTTCGAATAAATAATCCATTTGGGATATTTGTTCCCAATTATTAATAATCTCCCGTCTGTAATTAGATAAATATTACATCAAAACCGGTCTCAAATTTGACAAAAAAAGTACAATGCCACTTTGTATTGGTGTCCATATGACAACACAATAAGTTTCATGAACCTCAAATAAGTTTTGGATGTACTAGAATTTAAAAATCAATATTCTCAATGTTTGAAATTTGTTGCACGGGGAGTAAACATGCACCCAGTGAGACACATGTGTTTTTGCAATCCATTTAGGTGCACGGTCACGTGTGCATGTAGCTCAAATTTGATTTTTGCACATTATACCCATAGAAAATCAATCAATCAATGTACTAAAACGTCTTAATGATCTCTATGATTTTTTTGAAATTAAAATGTCCCTCCTTTGGTAACATGTATGTTCACTGCGGGATAATTAATTTAACATGTATCGTAATTGCGGTGGATCCGCTGTGTGTGTGTGGGTGTGTGCGTCTGGGGTGGCGGGTGGCTCGTAGTACACTACGAGTTGTGAGCCACCGTGTGGGTTGGCCGTTTTGTTAGGCAGGCCGGTGCCACATCAGAGTCGTGAAATAGTTATTTAATACATTACACAACCCTTTCATACATAAATGTTTTGGCCACATGTAGCCGATGGTTGTCCTGCACGACACTCGATACGCGTGTGTGACGCTTTCTGTGGGCCCGCGAGGTCGTCGTCTGTCACTTTGACGAACAGTCGGCAGTGAGGTTAATTTGACCGGCAAGGTAGAATCTTTTTTGTTTGTGTTATGGTGGTATATAGTACGCGTCGAAGAGGTGGGAGGGGACTAGCATATATACTATACATATGCGTCCGTGAAAAAGTACACCTCACTCAGTGTCGGGACTTTTTGGTTACCGAGGCACGAGCCACATCAAAATTGTGAAATCAGTTATTCAAACATCACACAACACCTTTTTGGGCCACATGCATATGTATCCTAGATAGGACACTCATGTGTGACGCTTCCATTTGTGGGCCCACGAGGCCATCGTCGATGCATGCATGCATCACTTTGACCTACATCGGGAGAGGTTAAATCGACGAGGATTCTTTTGGGTTGTACATATATTACGGCAGGAGCATATAGTATGCGGTGAAGAGGGGGGAAGGGGACCATCATATGTAGTACGCTTGATATGAACCTCGCTCTGTGTGGGTGCATGGTTTACGGTTTTTGAGGCATGTGGCACATCAAAGTTGTGCATTTTGGGTATTCAACATATATATGTTTGGCCCACATGCAAAGCGGTGGTGGTCGTCCTCTCGCACCCACTTAAGCGGTTATCAGCGATACCGATGCTTTCCATCTGTGGGCCCACTTTGTGCATCACTACTTCTTGCCTGACAACAAGAGAGGTTAATTTGACATAGGAGGGGATTATTGTTTTTGCTCTGGGATGACATGCATGATACACTTTGAGCACACACACATGCATGTGTACGCATGAATCCCTCCCATCGAGTCGAAGTGGCTAGTACAACAACACATCATGAACCGATCTCGCTCTGTGTGGGGAGCTAGTGTACAATTTTTGACACACACGTCGCATCAATGTTGTGTATTCAAAGATGCATGCACGCATCACCTCCATACATATGCATGTAGTGGTTGCCTTCGAAAGATACACTCCCTCGCGTGGTTATCGGCGACAAGCCTATATATTTGTGGGCCCGTGTGGACATCCATGATCACCTTGACCAACAACAAGATAGGTTACCATGGCGGATGCTTCATTTGGTTCATGTTATCATAGTATAGGTCATGGTGAGATTCAGACCTAATTAAGTTTGAGCGCATATACTATGCACGCATGCATGCATGAATCCCCGTCATTTGCTTGAAGTGTGGTGTAACATACATATGCATCGTCAACCAAACCCTCACTCAATGTGGGGATTTCTAGTTCGAAATCGCGGTGCCACATCAAAGTTGTTCCATTGTTACTCAAAAACAGACCTCTCCATACATATGTTTGGGCACATGCATGCAGTGGTTGTCTTCAGGGACTAGCTACTTGCGTGATTATTGGCGAGCTAGCCCATCTCGAAGGTCGCATGGACGGCCATCACTTTGACCAACAACAAGAGAGAGGTTGTACGACCAAGGTGGATTATTCTTGGTACGTTTTACGATCCATCTTGGTGATATATATGCATCTCTGGCCTGCCGACTGGAAGTGTGTGTGGGGGGGGGGGGTTGCTACTTCGCACTTTGCTAGGTGAACCTCGGTTGGGGGCATGCATTCATATCTTAATTAGGATTCCCTTCGTGGCGACATGAGGGGGGTGGGGGGATGCTAGCTACTTCACACTTTGCTAGGTGAACCTCGGTTGGGGGGGGGGAGGGGGCATGCATTCATAGCTTAGGATTCCCTTCATGCCGACACGAGGGGGGCTGCTAGCTACTTCGCACATTGCTAGGTGAGCCTCGGTTGAGGGGGCATGTGCATTCATAGCCTAGGATTCCCTTCGTGCCGCCACGAGGGAGGGGTGGCTTCTAGCTACTTCGCACGTTGCTAGGATGAACCTCGGTTGGGGGAGGGCATGCATTTGTAGCTTAGGATTCCCTTTGTGCCGACACGAGGGAGGGGGCTGGTAGCTAGTTCGCACTTTGCTAGGTGAACATCGGTTGGGGGGCATGCATTCATAGCTAAGGAATCCCTTCATGACGAGACGAGGGAGGGGGGTTGCTAGCTCTACTTCACACTTTGCTAGGTGAACCTCGGTTGGAGGGCATGCATTCATAGCTTAGGATTCCCTTCGTGCCGACACGAGGGAGGGGGCTTCTAGCTACTTTGTAGTTTGCTAGGGTGAACCTCGGTTGGGGGGCATGCATTCATAGCTTAGGATTCCCTTCGTGCCGACATGAGGGAGGGGGCTGCTAGCTACTTTGCACTTTGCTAGGGTGAACCTTGGTTGGGGGGGCATGCATTCATAGCTTAGGATTCCCTTCGTGCCGACACGAGGGAGGGGGGCTGCTAGCTACTTTGCACTTTGCTAGGTGAATGAACCTCGGTTGGGGGGCATGCATTCATAGCTAAGGATTCCCTTCGTGCCTACACAAGGGAAGAGGGGGGCTGCTAGGTACTTCGCACTTTGCTAGGTGAACCTCGGTTGGGGGGGGGAGGGGGCATGCATTCATAGCTTAGGATTCCCTTTATGCCGACACGAGGGGGAGGTGGGGGCAAGCAATACCGTGCGCTTTGCGAGAGAGGTGCCACATCGAAGTTGCATTTGGTATTTGAAAATCAAACCACCCTTTTGATACATAAATTTGGTCCACATGCAAGTGTGTTCGTGTTCAGACCCTCTCCCGCGTCATTTTTCGTCAAATTTATGAACATTATACAAGTCGGATGACGCAACAGACACGGTTCACTCAAACTAACTATGTGCCACACCGATGCACCTGTCACGCACACATCGGCACAGTACATTGGGATCCACGAGACTCCCCCTCTCAAAAATATCTGCCCGCCTTGAGGGTTTTTCTGTTTCATAACACACGGTTGTTATCTCCGGACCGTGTGCAATGTTTCTTGTTCCCAATGCCGCATGCATCCCTAGAAAATATCTGCCCGCCTCGAGGGTTTTTCTATTTCATAACACACGATTGTTATCTCCGGACCGTGTGCGATGCACTATCATCAAAATTTTCAATAGCCCGGCATTTCACTCCCGTGTTTTACTCCCACGTAGTAAAATTTTTAGTACCCGCGTCATTTCCTCAAACAACCCCCCCCCCACACACACACCAAAACCTCCTCGGGCGTGCGCTCGCACACACACACACACACACCATCCCTCGCTCAAAACCCTAGCAATGTTGCCGCCGCCGCCGCCGCAAGGCCTCCATTGCAACATCTGCCGGTTTACCCATGCAGCTTACCCATCGATCTCCAGACCCAGGCCGCCCTTAGTTTCTTAGATGATGCCTACCAAACGCCCCCTTTCCACAGATCCCCATCCCCATCCCCATCCCCCACTCCAGAGTGTCGCAGCCTAAGCCCGGCTACGCTTCCCTTGGAGCTCAAGGAGCGACTGGCCCAAAACAGGTGTATAGCGGTCTCTTCGCCCGACGTCGCCGAGGAAGCTAACGACCATTACTGGTGGCAGGCACTCAAGCAGTAGGCTAGAGTATGCGGGCATGTCTCGTCCGCTAGCTACGACATCGAGGTCATCGACAGTGATGGCCTGAGGCGGGCTGTGTCACAGGTTAAGTGGCCTACCCCCAACCCCTCGAGTTCAACTGCCATCGATCTCATCCATGGCCCGCTGATCTCCTCTAGCTCACTGTCAACAATTTGCCATTCTACATCATCATCGAGCCCCTTTTGTCATTTTTGAAGGACACGTTTTGCGATGCTAGCTTGGGATCCACAACTTCCAAGTTAGACCTCATCAACGGCGACAATGAGGAGGGCACCCTCTCCGACTCCTCCAAAGGGAAAGAGCCCATCTGCTCTTCCATGGGGAAAGCGCCCGTCTGCGACATCAGGGAGGGCACCATACAGCCATGCCCTTCCAAGGGGAAGGATCCCATCCGCGACAACATGGAGCGCATCCAGGGTCTGTGCTCTTCCCACAGGAACGAGCCCATCTTTGACAAGTGAGGAAACCCATGATCTTTTTTGCCGTGCCTCTTCATAGGGGGAATGTAACGCCCTCGATGCGGCTATATCTCCCACGTGTCGAAGTACGACTTAGAGGCATAACCGCATTGAAAGCAATGTCGCAAGTGAGGTAATCTTCGCACAATCCATGTAATACATAAGGAAAAGATACATAGTTGGCTTACAAATGCCACTTCACACAATACATAAATAAACATCCATCATTCAGTTTACACTCAAGGTCCGCCACGGAACCAAAATAAAAGAAGACTACCCCAAATGCAACACAGATCCCCGATCGCCTCTAACTGGCTCCACTATCGATCGTCTGAAATGAAACATAGTAACGACCCATGGCCTCATTGAATTCCCACTTCAGCTCGGGCCATGCCATTTGCGCCGGTATCATCGGTACTGATCTGTTTTGGTAGAATATGTGAGCCACGGGACTCAGCAATCTCACACCCGCGAGATCAAGACTATTTAAGCTTAAGGAAGGCTGGTGTAATGAGGTGGAGCTGCAGCAGTTTACTAGCATATATGGTGGCTACAATCGCAAAAGAGAGCGAGAAGAGAAGCAAGGCACGGTCGTGAAGCTAGTAGCGATCAAGAAGTGATCCCAAACTGCTTACGCCAAATATAACTCCAACACCGTGTTCACTTCCCGGACCACCGAGACGGGACCATCACGGTTACACACGCGTTGATGTATTTTAATTAAGGTCAACTTCGTGTTTTCTACAACCGACATTAACAAATTCCCATCCGCCTCATAACCGCGGGCACGGCTTTCGAAAGATAATACCTGCAGGGTGTCCCAACTTAGCCCATAACAAGCTCTCGCGATCAACGGCGAATAGACCTTCACCCAAGACACTCCGATCGGACTCGGTATCCCGACATCAAGACATTTCGACAATGGTAAAACAGACCAGCAAGACCTCCCGCAGTGCCGACAAATCCCGATAGGAGCTGCACATATCTCGCTCTCGGCACACCGGATGAGCAGACGTCGGTCGGCATAGACCTGGTTGCCCAAGGGCGCCGGACATCGCTTCAGTTGGACCAGACTGAAGGAGCACCGCCCGGGGCTAAATAAAGATGACCCTCGGCTCGCGAAACCCAAGGGAAAAGGGGTATAGGTGGCAAATGGTAAAACCAAAGTTGGGCCTTGCTGGAAGAGTTTTATTCAAAGCGAACCGTCAAGGGGTCCCATAAATCACCCGACCGCGTAAGGAACGCAAAATCAAGGAACATAACACCGGTATGACGGAAACTAGGATGGCAAGAGTGGAACAAAACACCAGGCATAAGGCTGAGCCTTCCACCCTTTACCAAGTATATAGATGCATTAATTAAAATAATAGATATTGTGATATCCCAAAATATCCGTGTTCCAACAAGGAACAAACTTCATCTTCACCTGCAACTAGCAACGCTATAAGAGGGGCTGAGCAAAGCGGTAACATAGCCAAACAACGGTTTGCTAGGACATGGATGGTTAGAGGTTGACATGGCAATATGGGTGGCATGATATAGCAAGTGGTAGGTATCACAGCATAGGCATAGCAAAAGAGCGAGCATCTAGCAAGCAAAGATAGAAGTGATATCGAAGGTATGGTCATCTTGCCTGCAAGGTTCTCAGAGTTGTCAAAGGCTTGATCCTCGTAGGCATTCTCAACAGGTTCCTCGTACACGTACTCGTCTCCCGGCTCTACCCAAAGCAAGAACACAAGCAACGGAACAACAATCAAACAAGGAGCGATGCACAAACAATATGATGCAATACATGACATGCTATGCGAGATGTGATAAGCAATGCATATGTGTGCTCCGGAAGGAAAATGATGAACTGGCATCAACTTGGCAAACCAAGTATGCCGCTGAAAGATGAGATGATTTCGGTTGAAATCGATATAAAGATCACCGGAATCGGATGCACGGTTTGCAAATGACAAGCAAAACAAGCATGACGCAAATCTGCGTTTAACAGCACGATGCCACTTAACAAGCAACAAGAAACTATGCTACAGCACCCCAACATAAAAACAAAGCATATGACAGTGATCTACAGGATATGCTTAACAAAAGAGGAACACTGAGCTATGGCTAAACCACATTCACAACATGTTCAAACAAGCATGGTGAAAGTGCAAAAAATATCAGGTTCACACACTTTGTGAAAATACTAGCATGCTAGAAATTAACATCAGGAAGGCATGTTTAGAGCAAGCAAACAACAAGCTACAGGAACTTATAATAGCAAAACAAGGCATGGCACGATTCTACTCAAAGCATAGATCAATAGTCCCTTACTGACCATAAGCCAAAAAGGACTAGAGGATATGATGGCACCCATGTAAACATTGCAAGTTTTATTACAGATCTCAGACTTAGCAGAAAACTGGGCATGGCAAAAACAGATATCAAGTAGGCATGTTCGTGAGCTCGATGCACTCACTACATGATAAACTAAGCATACACCCATCAAGAAGACATGGCATAGAAGCTATACATGGCAAGAACAACATCGTAGCATACACGGATCCACTACAACGACCTCGTGAAAATTGAATCTCATGCAAACAATCTGTCAGGAAACATTTTCAAGCAAAAGTAGAGCACGAAAATGACATGCTACACTACTCTATAAATGCCAACAAAGGCATGGATGGATAGATCACATCCATATGTTCAAAACACCCTTACTGATGATGCTCAAAAAGGGCATTGATCTCTCTGTAACAACATGAACATATGGCATAAAAATAACAGCAGGACATGACTTAGTGAAAACACTAAGTTCCTGAAATCAGTAACATCATCATCTCTAGTTTGCATGCTTGTTCTAGTCACCATGTAACTCACAAAAATACATGGCATACACCCCTGGAAAGATGGCATGGCATAGTTCAACACACATGTAGGGCTCAAGTTCATAAGGTGCACACATTAATCATGGCAAAAATGATAAAAGTGCAAGTTCTGTTAAGAAACAGAAACTAACATCACATAGCCCTTTTCCAACAGCATTTCGGGCATCAAGATGAGCTCAAATGAAAATGGTGCAATGAGATGAAATGATCTACTCTTCGGGACGAACAATATGATATGCTACACGCCCAAAACGGAGCTACGGGTGCAGAGATGTGATGTGAAGAAAATGCCACAAAATTATTGCAGAAAAGGACTCGTCTAGATCTGGCTCGAGAGCTCGCCGGAGTTAGGAAGAAGTCAACCGTAGGGTTCGTCTAGATCTGGCTCGAGAGCTCGCCGGAGTTCGGGGTCGCCGAGATGGCGCTCGGGGCCGGAGGGAGGAGGAGCCGGGGCGGCCGGGCCGACCGGGCGTGGGAGGCGGCAATGGCGTCCGGGCGGCCGGATCCGGCGGATCGGGCGGCGGCGCTGGCGGCGCTGCGGCGGCGCTGGGCGGAGAAGGCCGGCGAAGCGCGAGGCCGGGCGGCGGCGGGCGGTGGCGCTGGGCGGCGGGTTGCGGGCGGCGGCGGCGCGGGTCCGGCGCGGAGGACGGCGGGCGGGCGGCGCGGCGGCGCTATGGAGAAGGCCGGGCGGCGAGGGCGGCGCTGTGCTCCGCCGGCGAGGCGGGCGGCGCGCCGACGGCGGCGGGTCGGGCGAGGCACGGCCTCAGGGGGCCGGGCGGCGGGCTCTGGCGGGCTTCAGCAGCGGCGGCGCGGCGGCGCCACGTGGCAGCCCGTGAGTGGCCGGGCGGCGGCGGGCGGACGCGTCCGGTCCGATCCGGACGTGTCCGGCGGCGCAGAGGTGGAATTTCGCTAGGGTTTGCCCGTGAATTCGGGGGAGGGATCTATATATAGAGGTAGAGGGAGCTAGGAGACTCCAAATGGGGTGCGGTTTTCGCCCACACGATCATGATCGAACGACCGAGAGCATGGAAGGGAGTTAGATGGGTTATTGGGCTGTTTTGGAGGGTTGTTGGGATGCAACTTAAAACAGGCCTTTGCGAGAGAGCGGTTAACCGTTGGAGTACCAAACGAACTCCAAATGACCCGAAACTTGACAGGTGGTCTACCGGTGCTATACCAGGGCCACTTGGCAAGGCTTTGTCCATTCCGAGAATGTTCAACACCCGCACACGGAAAAACGTAAAAGGGAGCGCCGGGGAACATAGGAGTGCCGGATTGCAAAATGGACAACGGGGAAAATGCTCGGATGCATGAGATGAACACGTATGCAAATGAGATGCACATGATGACATGATATGAGATGCATGACATGGACAAAATGCAAAACGAAAACAAAACCCAACCACGGCGGGAATATCATAGCACATATCCGAAAATGGCAAGAGTTGGAGTTACAAATATGGAAAGTTACATCCGGGGTGTTACAACACTCCACCACTACAAGAAGATCTCGTCCCGATATCTAGGACTGAAAGAACTCCGGATATTCGGAACGGAGGTGATCCTCGCGCTCCCAGGTGGCTTCTCGGTCGGAATGGTGTGACCACTTTACTTTCAGTAATTTGATTGACTTGTTGCGAGTCTTGCGCTCGGTTTCTTCAAGAATAGCAATGAGGTGCTCATGATAAGAGAGATCTTCTTGGAGGTCAATTTCTTCGAAGTTGATAGTGCACTCAGGAATCTTGAAGCACTTGCGAAGCTGTGACACGTGAAACACATCGTGCACGTTTGCAAAGTTGGATGGAAGCTCAAGTTGATAGGCGAGATCGCCTCTTTTGCCAATGATCTTGAAAGGACCCACGATCTAGGGGCAAGCTTCCTTTGATACCGGGCGGCGAGTGCCTTTCATTGAGAGACGCGGAGGTAGACATGGTCTCCGATTTCAAAAGCCACATCACGGTGCTTGTCATCATAATAGCCCTTCCGCGCGATTGCGCTGCTTTGAGATTCTCACGAATGACTTTGCACATTTCTTCGCTTCGTGATCAAGTCGCTGCCAAGAAGTTGGCGCTCACCTGCCTTGGACCAATTGAGAGGAGTACGGCACTTCCTGCCATACAGAATTTCGAATGGGGCCTTGCCCGAACTCGCTTGGAAGCTGTTGTTGTAGGAGAACTCGACATATGGAAGACATTCTTCCCACTTCATGCCAAAGGAGATGACACAAGCCCTGAGCATATCTTCAAGGATTTGATTGACTCGCTCGACTTGGCCACTTGTTTGAGGATGGAAAGCTGTGCTGAAACGAATGTTGGTGCCCATGGCCTTCGAAAGGAGTCCTAACTTAGAAGTGAAGATGCTTCCACGGTCCAAGAGACCAATTGTGGAATACCGCGCAAGGAGACAATTCGAGGTGTATAGCTCTGCTACCGAGCTGCTGTGATAGATTCTTTGATAGGAAGAAAATGAGCCACTTTAGTAAGCTTGTCAATGACAACGAAGATAGCATCATTTCCACGCTTGGACTTAGGAAAACCAGTCACGAAGTCCATCTCGATATGATCAAACTTCCATTCCGGAATAGCAAGAGGTTGGAGGAGACCAGCTTGCCTTTGGTGTTCTGCTTTCACCCTTCTGCAGACATCACATTCATTCACGAATTGAGCAATTTCTCGCTTCATTCGAGTCCACCAATACAACTGCTTGAGGTCATGGTACATCTTCGTACTTCCAGGATGAATTGATAGGAGGGAATTGTGTGCCTCATTCATGATGACTTTTCTCAAATCGCCTTTGGGAACCACAATACGGTCCTCGAAGAAAAGAGTATCTTTGTCATCCAAGCAATAGCACTTGTATTTGGAAATGCCCTTGTCAATACCACGTTTCACCTTCTTCACCGTGGTATCCAGTAGTTGAGCCTCACGAATTTGATCTTCCAAAGTAGGAGAGACTATGAGGTTGGCAAGAAAGCCTTGAGGAACAACTTGAAGATTCATCTTGCGGAAAGCTTCACAGAGATCCGGTTGGAAGGGCTTGAGAATTAGACTGTTGCAATAAGCCTTTCTGCTCAAAGCATCTGCAATCACATTCGCCTTGCCAGGAGTGTATTCAATACTTGGATTGTACTCTTGAATCATTTCGACCCATCGAGTTTGCCTGAGGTTGAGGTTTGGTTGAGTGAAGATATACTTGAGACTCTTGTGATCGGTGAAAATGTCCACTTTCCTTCCCAACAAGAGATGTCTCCATGTTATCAATGCATGGACAACTGCCGCCAACTCGAGATCGTGAGTGGGGTAGTTCTTTTCGTTGGGCTTCAACTGACGAGAGGTATAGGCCACAACTTTCTTCTCTTGCATTAACACAGACCGAGACCTTTCAAGGAAGCATCACGTAAAATTTCAATGGTTTGGATTCATCAGAGGAGTCAAGACAGAGCTGTAACTAGCTTTTCTTTGAGGGTGTTGAAAGCGACGCCACACTCAAAGGCCCGCACATACTTGACATGCTTCTGGAGGAGGTTGGAAAGAGGCTTTGCAATCTTGGAGAAGTTCTCAACGAATCTTCGACAATAGCTTGCAAGACCGAGAAAACTACGGAGCTGCTTGACATTCTGAGGAGGTTCCCAATTCAGAACAGCAGAAACCTTCGCCGGATTAACAACAATTCCCTTGGCAGAGATGATGTGACCAAGATAAAGAACTTCATCAAGCCAGAACTCACATTTCGAAAACTTCGCATAGAATTGATGCTCTCTGAGCTTGTCGAGCACCAATCGCAAATGTTTGGCATGATCCTGCTTGTTCTTGGAGAAGACCAAAATATCATCGAGATACACCAAGACGAAATCATTTGTGTAGGGGTTGAAGATAAAGTTCATCATTCGAGAGAATGTTGGAGGAGCATTGACAAGGCCGAAAGACATGACAGTATATTCATAAGAACCAAAGCTTGTTCTGAATGCTGTCTTGGGAATATCTTGTTCACGAATGCGAATCTGATGATAACCCATACGGAGGTCAAGCTTGGAGAATACTTTAGCACCTTTGAGTTGCTCGAATAGCTCATTGAGGTTGGGAAGTGGATACCTGTTCTTGATTGTCTTCTTATTCAATGGACAGTAATCGACGCAAAGTCGGTCCGTGCCATCCTTCTTCTGGACAAAAAGAACTCCACATCCCCATGGAGATGAACTTGGTCTAATCAAACCCAGACGCTCTTGTTCATCGAGCTGCTTCTTCAATTCTTTCAGCTCCTTGGGTCCAAGCTTGTAAGGACGCTTGCAAACGGGTTCAGTGCCAAGCTCAAGATCGATAACGAATTCGACTGGCCGATGAGGAGGCATACCCGGAAGCTCTTCTGGAAAGACATCTCGGTACTCACAAACGACTGGAATCTGAGAGATAGCATCCAACTCGCCCTTCTCATTGAGAGAAAACAACCGAATGGTTTCATCACGAGCGGCATAGATGATAATGAAAGTGCAACTAATCCCCGGGTGGTTTTGGTAATTAATAACAACATATATATCATTGAACTAATTGTTTCTTGAGAATATTTCAGAAAGTTCAGTGATATGGGTATGGCAATGACTGATGATGTGGACCCCTCAAAATGCTAAGGAAAACATTGGGAAAAGCTCAAGACTCTATTTTTGGTTTAGTGATCCAAGATCACATTGAGTCCATAGGAAAGCCAATACTATTAAAAGGGGATGAGGTTATGATGATGATCTGGTTGCTCAAAGTTCTTAGTGATTTATCTCTCAAACTCTCAGCAATCTTTCATTCCAACACATACTCATAAGTAATCTCGGTCCCACCGATTCCATAAACTCAGTCACACCGAGATGAACCACCTCAGCCATATACCCAAACCCTAGAAATTTCGGATTTTCCGATTCCAAACTCGGTCATACCGAAACTAGTGTTGCCAACCTTCAGAACCTTCAGACTCAAATCGGTGTCACCGAGATGAGAAAGTCGGTCCCACCGAGAATGGCAAACCCTAGACTTTGGAAGAATCGGACTAACCGAGATTGTATTTTCGGTCCCACTGAAAATCCCAACGCTCACAAGATTTGAACTTTCGGTCTCACCGAGTTGTCAACTTCGGTCCGACCGAGATTGGTCAAATGTGTGTAGCAGTTGGATTTTGTGTGGAGGCTATAAATACCCTCCACCTCCTCTTCATTCGTGGAGAGAGCCATCAGAAAGAACTACCACTCCTACCTTACATTTCTGAGAAGAAAACTACCTACCCTTGTGTTGAGATCAAGTTGCTCCACTCCCACCATATGAAGCTTGATCTCTAGCCTTCACAAGTTGCTTTCCACTCAATCCCTTCCTCCACCAAAGCCAAATCAGTGAGGAGAGTTGAGTGTTGGGAAGATTATCATTTGAAGCACAAGAGCAAGGAGTTCATCATCACCAACACCATCTATTACCTTTTGGAGGGTGGTGCCTCCTAGATTGGTTAGGTGTCGCTTGGGAGCCTCCGTCAAGATGTGGAGTTGAACCAAGAAGTTTGTAAGGGCAAGGAGATCGCCTACTTCGTGAAGATCTACCCCAAGTAAGGCTAGTCCTCCGTGGACGTAGGCCATGATGGCATAGACAAGGTTGCTTCTTCGTGGACCCTTCGTGGGTGGAGCCCTCCGTGGACTCTCGCAGCCGTTACCCTCCGTGGGTTGAAGTCTCCATCAACGTGGATTGACGATAGCACCACCTATCGGAACCACGAGAAAAATCTCCGTGTCTCCAAATTGCGTTTGCTCTTCTCCACCTCTTATTTACTACATGTGCAATTTACTTTCCGCTGCCATTACTCTAGAATTGCATGTGTAGGGTGA
Source organism: Aegilops speltoides (assembly GCA_021437245.1). NCBI lineage: Eukaryota > Viridiplantae > Streptophyta > Magnoliopsida > Poales > Poaceae > Aegilops > Aegilops speltoides. Next base: position 284,506,579 of record CM038143.1, on the reverse strand, counting down.
TACTTGACTTGGTTATCATTGTGAACTTGCTAAAACTTGTCCTAATCAAAAGGCTAAACTTTTAAGTTGTCAAGTAGTCTAATCACCCCCCCTCTAGACATACTTCCGATCCTACAAGTGGTATCAGAGCTTTGGTCTCCATTGGATTGGTTTCCATTGCATTGGATTCCATAAGCTTGGTTTCACAACCTAGGAGAGTATGGCGTCTAGTGAGGGTAATTTTAGAGAGGTCCTTACTTTGATGGTTCAAATTTTGCTAGTTGGAAGCACAAAATGAAAATGCATATTCTTGGACATAACCTGCCGCATGGGGCATTATTTGTGTTGGCTTGCAAGGTGAGTTCTTCGAGGAAGGAAAAGTTCGGATCGTGAAGCTACAAATAATGAGTTGCGGATGCTACGAAACAATGCTCAAGCTTGTGACATTCTCTTCAATGCTTTGTGTCCCGAGGAGTTCAACAAGATCAGCCGTCTTGAGAATGCAAAAGAGATTTGGGATACTTTGGTCGAAATGCATGAAGGTACCGAGTCCGTGAAGGAATCCAAGCTAGATGTTCTTCAAGGTCAACTTGACAAGTTCAAGATGAAGGAAGGTGAAGGAGTCGCTGAAATGTACTCTAGGCTTGCTCTCATCACCAATGAGATTGCTGGCTTAGGAAGCGAAGAAATGACCGACCGATTCATCATCAAGAAGATTCTCAGAGCTTTGGATGGAAAGTATGACACCGTGTGCACTTTGATCCAAATGATGCCAAACTACAAGAATCTCAAGCCTACCGAAGTCATTGGAAGAATTGTTGCTCATGAGATGACACTTAAAGATAAGGAAGAGCTTCACAACAAGTCAAGTGGTGCTTACAAAGCTACAGTTGAAGCTCCCACAACCTCAAGTGACAAGCTAGTTTCCAATGAAGAGATAAGCCTAATGGTGAAGAACTTCAACAAATTCTACAAGAGTAGAAGCAAAGAAAGAAGCTCAAAGTCTAGATCATATGATGAAAAGAGATCTTCTAGTCGTGATCGAAACTGCTACAATTGTGGAAGACCCGGACACTACTCAAATGAGTGTTCGACTCCCCACAAGAGAAGAGAAGAATCTCCAAGAAGAAGAAGCTCAAGAGAAGAGTCACCTCGGAAAGAGAGAAGGAGTAGAGATGATCGTTATGAACGAAGATCCTCTCGGAGAAGCAAGGATTCGGAAAGGAAAGACAAGTCATCAAGGAGCTACACAAGAAGAAAACATCAAGCTCATGTTGGTGAATGGGTCTCCGGCTCCGACTCCGACAATCACTCCGAAAGAAGCTATCACTCCAACTCCGAATACAGTCAAGATGAAGGTGTTGCTGGTCTTGCTCTCGTATCCTCCAACTCCAACTCCTATGACTTATTTGATTCACCAAATGAGGGAATTGGAAGATGCTTCATGGCAAAAGGCCCCAAGGTATTACACCCTGAATTTATTGACTTTGATAGTGATGAAGATGACTTGCTTGGTGAAGATGAGCTTTTACATGACAAATATAGTGAGCTTAGTAATGATGAACATGCTAGTAGTCTTTATAGTCGAGAACAGTCGAATGACAATGCTATGAAGGAGATTGAGCGTCTAACTAAAGAACTAAACACTCTTAAGTTAGCTCATGAAACAACTCAAGAAGATCATAGAAAGCTTCTAAGATCTCATGAGAAGCTACGCTTCGAGAAGCTCAATCTAGAGCAAGAACATGAGTTTCTAAAAGCTATCAATGACGATCTTCGAAAGAAGAGTTCTTCATATCTTGCCAAACGACTTCTCTTGTCTAATTTCTTGCCACCTATAAAAACTAAGCATGACAAGCATAAGAAAAATTCTTCATCTAGTAGTAACAATATTCATGCTAAACCCAATGTTGTTGCTCCTAGTAGTTCTCTTGATTCCACTAACAATGTTTCAAGCCAAGTTTCACTTGAGCAAGAAAATAGTCTATTGAAAGGGATTATAGAGAAAGGTGTCTACAAGAGCCTTGCCGGAAGCAAGAACTTTGAGGAAATTGTTCGCAAACAAGGAAGACACCGGAAGAATGAAGGAATTGGTTTTGAGCGAAAGTTCAACGCAGAGGGTGTTGAATGGGAAGAAGGTCAATATCCCACTCCAAAGTTTGTTTCTCAAAAGGAGAAGTATGATCCTACTTCTTCCAATGTGGAACAAGCTCAAGATGATCTTCCACCACAAGACCACAAGCTAAAAGGCAAGGACAAGCTTCAAGAGGAGATTGATGCATTCATTGAAGCACCCAAGGCCATGGTCAAGTGGGTTCCCAAGGCAACTTCAAGTTCTACTTCGTCAAGCTCAACTACTACCCCAAGGATTCCCATCAAGATGATGTGGATCCCAAGAAGAAGAACTAGAGAGTTCTTGAGGGTGACTCATAAACAATCTTCACTCACATTCATTTTGGCAAGAACTTGTGCAATCAACTTCCACATCTTGCACTAGTTCATGGAGTCACAAATCCTCATGTTGGTAAGTCAAGGGACAAGGTAATCATTGCTTTCATGGACATCATCTATTGTGTACTTCAATCTATGTCCATGGATATCCTTGTTTGTTCCTTGTGGGACTAACCCATGTAGGTATTGAAAGTGCCCAATCCAAAGGATTGCTCCCAACTCTTGATGATCTTCATCAACATTGAGCATCCACATCTTCAACATCTACATGAAGTCTTCTACGACAACCCAAGGTTAGTTTGACCCTTTAAAAGGGGTTCTCACATCAAGGGGGAGCTTTGCTCTTGAGAAATGAGCTAAAGCATCTTCAAATGATGTGAACACATTAATGCTTTATGTAAAAGTGGTAACCCCACTTGTGCTTAAACGATGAGTATGACCTATGATCAAATGTTCTCATTTGACTCCTAAGTCAATATACTCATATATAGATGACCTAGTCATCGCCAAATTGTGTGCTAGTAGCTAGTGTTTTGTTTGTGCATGTTTGACACATATTTTATTTGCTATCTTTTTGTGTGAGCATGTTGGATGCATGATTTTATCCATTCGTGGACATCCATTTGTTGCTTTGGTCTTTTGGATTTTTCTTTTTGACCAAATGGATGGACAAGAATGCCTAAGTTCCTCCCCTAGCTATCTATGCTTTCTTGTCTCAAACTCTATTCATGCTTATATCACAAACTTTGAACAAGACTTTTTCGACGCACCGAGTGAGGAGCACTCGAGCCACCGATCCGTCAAAAGCTTAAATTCCAAAACCTTCTAAGTATTTTCGGTCAAACCAATATACTCAAATCGGACGCATCAAATCACTTGGATTGATCTAGGTTTTCACCTCGGTGAAACCGAAGTTGCAATTTCGGCGTGATCAAGTGAGTAATCGCTGCGCTAACCATCTCGGTCCCACCGAAGTTTTCCAACTCGGTCCCACCGACAGCCGAAGGGTATATATACCCGAGGGCAGCGCACGTTGATTATTCCTTCAAAACGTCTCGCCCTCAAACCCTTCGCTGCCGTCGCCGTGGTCTACGGATCGTCTCCGCCGTCGCCTGTGCGCCCTCGCCGCGGGTCTCCATCGCCGTCAACGGTCAATCTCATCGCGCCGTTGCCGCCGTAGTGAAACTCCACCTAGTTGGGTGAGTTTCGTTTTCTTTCGTGCTTCAACCTCTGATTCAATGCACGATAGATTTTGCCTAGCTTCTTGCCAAGTTTGAAATCTTCCTATCCAGCAGATTAGTTCTTAGAACAAAATTTGAGTGAAAATTTTAGGGTTAGGTTTCATGAACACATCTCGGTGTGACCGATTCTACATTCTCGGATCGACCGATTTGGCCTCTGCCATTGATCGCACTTTTCGTCCAACCGAAGTTGTGCAAATCGGTAAGACCGAAATGAGGATTTAGTGAAACCCTAGTGCTCTCGGCTAGACTGAAACCCATTTCGTCCAACCGAAAGTGGTGTGAATGGTTAGGTTTAGACACTTGGATTCACGAATTTTAGACTCGGCCGACCGAAATGCATTCTGTGAAAACCTAAAACTGAAGTTTGAACTCATTCTTTTGCAAAATCCTCTGCAGTTTGTGATAACTCTTCTATTCTCGCCTATACCTATTCTATTCACAGGTTGTCACCATGTCGATGCAAGTGACAGCGAAACAGTCTGAATCACCGCTTGAGATTCCAGAGGCGGGCACTAGTCCTGATGCAAGCAGTTTTTCTGATGATGGTGAGAGGAGCACCCCAAGTGGTTTGCCTCCTGCTGCCACCAGGGCCAGGAAGAAGAGGAATTCTGATGAGGAGGACTCTAACTTTGTTGCTGAGGAGGAGATTACTTCAAAGCCAAAGAGGAAAGTGGTTGCCAAAGGCTATCAAGGGCAACAAACTAAGAAAGGCACCAGCAAAGAGAAGAAATCCACAGTTGCAAAGAAGCTGAGCATGGAAGAAGAAACCTCGAGCAGGATAAAGAAAACTTCCAAGAGGAAGAGGCTAGTTCATGACGAAGCTGATGATGATTCTGATGAGGAAGCACCCCAGCCTCCTCAGAAGCAAAAGTTGATGGGAGATGCCATCAGGGCAGGAGCACCCACTAAATCAAAGCCATCAGCTCCAGCAAAAGGCAGCCCAAGCCAAACCTGCTGCCAAGCCCAAGAAAACAGTGAGAAATATTCCCTTGAGAGAAGAAGAAGGACAATGTGCCACCACTGAATCGATGAAGAGGCACATGTGTTGTTGAAACTTAGACGAAACTGCCATCCATAATGATGCTCATCCTCGAGCGAAAATATGAAGGAAAGGAAGGACAAAGGTCTCGGGCTATGGAGGCAAGTTGATCCATATGCCACCAGAGAAGGACATTTGTTGACTCAAGGTTCCACACCGAGAGCAACAAGATTTCTATGAGGCAGTGCTTATGGACAAGAAGCCAATTGTTGCCGACACCAGATATCGTTGATTTGGGATTACATCGACAAGGAAGAGCACAGAGACTACTTCCCACATGTGCATGAGAGCTTCACCGCATGTGGAGTTGCAGAGTTCGTTGGTCGAAGTTGATCGCTTGGAATGATGAAATGATCATGCGCTTCTATGCCACAACACATTTCTATCCAGATGGCAGAATTGTATGGATGACTGAAGGCCAGAGATTCTCTTCAACAGTTGAAGAGTGGGCAGCACTTCTGAACGCTCCAGCATCAAGAGATGATGATGTTGATGTTTATGGAATTCCCAAGAAGAATCACGAGTCAATGAAGAACATGTACAATGAGGTACCAGCCAAGGATGTTGAGATATGGAAGCTTGGATCAGTGTATCATCTTCAGGCAGGTCTCCCAACCACTAACACCATTCTGAGGCATACTTTGATGCCCAAGTCAGGAGACCACCGCATGATAAGAGGCTATTCTATCAACATGCTGCACATTCTAGATCAGAAGACACCTTTTAAGGTGATGGACCTGATAGTTGAGACTATCAAGAGGACAGCAGCAGACCAGAAGAGGTCATGTGGGTTTGCCCCGCACATTCAGATGCTCATCAATGCCAAGTTTGGCACGGGCACCTACTTGTTGGATAGACCCCACTTGCCACTGCAGCCTGAACATGAAGACAATGAAGTTGTAATGACTGAGGATGATCCCACATCTGTTGAAGGACAAGCTAAGTCTGAAGCTGCCAAACAAGCCAAAGCTGAGAAGGAAGCAGCAGCAGCAGCAAAGCCCAAGAGCGTTGGAGAACAACTTCTTGAAGCCACTCAGAGGATTGAACTACGCCTGGCCAGCATAGTGCGTCTCGGGAGAGTCTTGAGAGGATAGTTGAAGACAAGTTCCATGCTCGGATGTCAAGTCGATCAAGTGCAGTCACCACAACAAGCTTGAGGCGGATATCGAGGAAGCCAAGAGGGAGAAGGCAGAGCTCATGAAGGAGATGGAAGGTGATTTGGTCCAGGATGACTATGAGCAGCCTGCTCCAGTGCCCACAAAGCCCAGATCACCGCTATTCCAAAGGATGACCCGTGGCTACAACATCAAGCACCTCCCACAGCTCCATCGGTTCCAGCTCCAGCTCCAGTGTCCACTCCTCCATCTCCTCGACTTCAGCAGAAGCTTTTGCAGATGCAGCTATCTCCACTCCATCGACGCAGACAGAGCCGCCAAAGAGTCCCTAGTGACGATTAGCTCTATACCTTCGAACTTTTGGTAACTTGTTGCCAAAGGGAGAAATTGTATAGATCATAGGACTTCGAGAGAGAGAGTGCTTGTTTTTGCTCTTTCGTTTGCGGTTTTCCTTGAGATACTTTTGAGTTCTTCGAGACATTTCGTGTGTTTGATACTACGTTTGCTCTATCTTGATGAGTGCTTGATCATACTATGCTTAATGTGCGCTTAAAGCTTATCATATTCTATTCATATCTTGTATGATCATTTACTCATGTCTTGGTGATTGGGTGCATGCTATTCATTCTTATCATTTTGTGCGCTCCACCAAGATGTATGTGACATGGAAGAGTGACCCATGATCCTAATCGATTGTGCATTTGCATTCAAACGCAAATCTTAAATAATGCACAAATTTAGGGGGAGCTCTTGCTTATCACATACTTCTCAAAGCGACGATGTTATTCATTGATTATATTATTTGTCGAAGCTTTGATCTATATGTTGTCATCAATTACCAAAAAGGGGGAGATTGAAAGTGCAACTAATCCCCGGGTGGTTTTGGTAATTAATAACAACATATATATCATTGAACTAATTGTTTCTTGAGAATATTTCAGAAAGTTCAAGGATATGGGTATGGCAATGACCGATGATGTGGACCCTCAAAATGCTAAGGAAAACATTGGCAAAAGCTCAAGACTCTATTTTTGGTTTAGTGATCCAAGATCACATTGAGTCCATAGGAAAGCCAATACTATTAAAAGGGATGAGGTTATGATGATGATCTGGTTGCTCAAAGTGCTTAGTGATTTATCTCTCAAACTTTCAGCAATCTTTCATTCCAACACATACTCATAAGTAATCTCGGTCCCACCGATTCCATAAACTCAGTCCACACCGAGATGAACCACCTCACCATATACCCAAACCCTAGAAATTTCGGATTTTCCGATTCCAAACTCGGTCATACCGAAACTAGTGTTGCCAACCTTCAGAACCTTCAGACTCAAATCGGTGTCACCGAGATGAGAAAGTCGGTCCCACCGAGAATGGCAAACCCTAGACTTTGGAAGAATCGGACTAACCGAGATTGTATTTTCGGTCCCACGAAAATCCCAACGCTCACAAGATTTGAACTTTCGGTCTCACCGAGTTGTCAACTTCGGTCCGACCGAGATTGGTCAAATGTGTGTAACGGTTGGATTTTGTGTGGAGGCTATAAATACCCTCCACCTCCTCTTCATTCGTGGAGAGAGCCATCGAAAAGAACTACCACTCCTACCTTACATTTACGAGAAGAAAACTACCTACCCTTGTGTTGAGATCAAGTTGCTCCACTCCCACCATATGAAGCTTGATCTCTAGCCTTCCCAAGTTGCTTTCCACTCAATCCCTTCCTCCACCACAGCCAAATCAGTGAGGAGAGTTGAGTGTTGGGGAGATTATCATTTGAAGCACAAGAGCAAGGAGTTCATCATCACCAACACAATCTATTACCTTTTGGAGGGTGGTGCCTCCTAGATTGGTTAGGTGTCGCTTGGGAGCCTCCGTCAAGATGTGGAGTTGAACCAAGAAGTTTGTAAGGGCAAGGAGATCGCCTACTTCATGAAGATCTACCCCGAGTAAGGCTAGTCCTCCGTGGACGTAGGCCATGATGGCATAGACAAGGTTGCTTCTTCGTGGACCCTTCGTGGGTGGAGCCCTCCGTGGACTCTCGCAGTCGTTACCCTCCGTGGGTTGAAGTCTCCATCAACGTGGATTGACGATAGCACCACCTATCGGAACCACGAGAAAAATCTCCGTGTCTCCAAATTGCGTTTGCTCTTCTCCACCTCTTATTTACTACATGTGCAATTTACTTTCCGCTGCCATTACTCTAGAATTGCATGTGTAGGGTGATACTTGACTTGGTTATCATTGTGAACTTGCTAAAAACTTGTCCTAATCAAAAGGCTAAACTTTTAAGTTGTCAAGTAGTCTAATCACCCCCCCTCTAGACATACTTCCGATCCTACAGATAACATCCTCAGAAGGGTGTGTCAATTGAATTTCCCTGGCAGCACAATCAAGCTGAGCCTTGTGTTGAGAAAGCCAGTCCATCCCAAGAATTAGATCAATATCAGAGTCACCAAGGACAATTGGAGAAGACAGAAATCTATAGTCGCCCATCTTGATAGAGACATCCCAAACCATGGAGCTTGCGTTCATGAATTTACCCGGAGAGACAACTAATAACGGTCTAGGCAAATCTTGAAAAAACATCTCATGCTTAGATGAAAAAGGTCTTGAGATGAAACTATGCGATGCACCAGTATCAAATAAGACTTTTGCAGGAATATCATTAACTGAGAGATTACCCATTATCACATCAGTAGATTCCTCTGCTTGCGCTGCATTCATCATGTTCACCTTGGCAGACTTGGGATTATGCTTGACCACTGCATTGCTTGAAGACCTCACAGGAGGAGGAGGCGGAAGGTGCCTTTGGTTGACGCATTTGTTCGCATAGTGACCCTTCGGCTGGCACTTGTTGCAAGTCACCTCTGAGAGCGGACGGTGATAAGGAGCATTTGACCTTGGAGCTTGAGGCTGAGACTTGTTCTGGTAGCTTGGGTTGGGTGGGTGGGAAGATCCACGACCACCTGAGTTCTTCTGTTGATAAGGCTGACGGAACGGAGGAGGAGGAAGGTAGAACTTTTGCTGCTTAGCTGCGCCTTGAGAGGAAGAAGACTGAACTGCATCCCTGATTCTCTTCTTTGAAGCCTCACACTTGAGCTGAGCACCTTCTTGCTTGAGGGCCATGTTGTAGAATTGATCAAACTGAGTAGGCTCAACAAGAACAAGAGCTAACTGCAGATCCTCTCTAAGGCCACCTCTGAAATGATAGATCATACTCTTTTCGTCAGGAACGTCTTGTTTAGCGAAGCGAGCAAGTTTCTGAAACTGTATGTTGTATTCGTACACTGACATGTTTCCTTGCTTGAGATTGCGGAACTCCTCACGCTTGCTCTCAACAACACTGGTAGGAATGTGGTGAGCTTTAAAGTCCCAACAGAAATCAGTCCAAGTAATCACTCGACCTCCTCTTGAATCCTTGTATTGCTGGAACCAATCAGCAGCTTGATCCTTGAGCTGAAAAGACGCGAACTTGACGTAGTCCTCAGGTCTGACATTGCTGCATTCGAAATGCTTGTTGATATCCACGAGCCAATCGTCGGCGTCTGTGGCCTCGGCACAGTAGCTGAAAGACTTTGGCTGGTTTGCAAGGAATTGGTTGAGTGTAGGAAACTGAGGCTGATGATAGAACTGCCCTTGACCTTGATTCCCTTGGTTGCCTTGGCCTTGGTTACGCTCTTGCATCAGCTGAATCAACAACTGAGCGTTGGCGTTAGTGGTTGCCATCAAAGTTTGCCATGCCTCCGGAGGCGGAGGTGGAGGTGGAGGGTTCGCCTGACTCCCATCACTGCGTTCCGGATTTTTACGCGTTGGCGGAGCCATCCTGAAGAGGGTGACATCCGTTAGCATCTTGATTGACAGATAGACAAGTTGAATCAATGGATAGAAATTGCAACATATAGTCTTCACAATAAAAATTCGAACGGGGATGAACGAATGAATTCCAAAGTAAACATCACGTCCATTAAGGTGAGAAGCCACTTGATAAGAGATATTGATGAATGAAAATAAAAACAAGGTATGAATGGAACAAATAAGAGGTAAGGATTACCCAATCACAAACCAAATATCTGCGGAAGAAATGCTAGAGCTACTTGAATCCCACCTATAAACTCCCGAAACTTTCCGGTTATGCAATCAGGTGTTGGGGATACAGGGGAAGCAATATATCTCACCCAAACTAACAATCCCTACATCCAGCTGTATCCATCCTTCAACACATAACCAAGAAACCTTCGGAAATCGTGTACCTCAACCTTTCGAAAAGCATCCGTTATACGAGTCATGGCAATACTCCCGTACTCACCTCAGTACCGGGTTAGCGGGGTTATCTCACCAACGAACTGCATAAAAGAGATTTTCAATGTCGGCGTACTAAACTCAGGTATTCCAGAACTGCAACGATAAAGTTATGACGACAACACCTCGAGCTCAACTCCCCGACACTTCCACTAAACCCCGACAGAGGCACCAAGACAATGTTCTCATCATAAAACCATCGAACGATTCCAAGATACCCGTGATCCTAAAATTTTTTTAGTGAAATTTGAGAAGAGAAAAGTCAAAACTTCTCGTCAGAGACCTTACGAGGCGATTTAAGGGACCGAGGAGTAAAAGAATTCTAACTCTCCGATATATATAATCCTAAATGACTCAAAACATTTTTCTAGACACAACTCGGCTGCTAAAAGCGATCAAGCGTTGGGGGCTCCTAAGGTCGGGGATGGCTCGATTACCAACTTGTAACGCCTCGATGCGGCTATATCTCCCACGTGTCGGCACGACTTAGAGGCATAACCGCATTGAAAGCAATGTCGCAAGTGAGGTAATCTTCGCACAATCCATGTAATACATAAGGGAAAAGATACATAGTTGGCTTACAGTCGCCACTTCACACAATACATGAATAAACATCCATCATTCAGTTTACACTCAAGGTCCGGCTACGGAACCAAAATAAAAGAAGACTACCCCAAATGCAACACAGATCAACGATCGCCCCAACTGGGCTCCACTACTGATCGTCTAGAAATGAAACATAGTAACGACCCAGGGCCTCATCGAATTCCCACTTCAGCTTAGTTGCGCCATCTGCGCTGGTATCATCGGTACCTGCATCTGTTTTGGTAGAATCTGTGAGCCACGGGGACTCAAAGAATCTCACACCGAGATCAAGACTATTTAAGCTTAAGGGAAGGCTGGTGTAATGAGGTGGAGCTGCAGCAGCGACTAGCATATATGGTGGCTACAATCGCAAAAGAGAGCGAGAAGAGAAGCAAGGCACGGTCGTGAAGCTAGTAGCGATCAAGAAGTGATCTGAAACTGCTTCGTCAAACATAACTCCAACACGTGTTCACTTCCCGGACTCCGCGAGAAGGACCATCACGGTTACACACGCGTTGATGTATTTTAATTAAGGTCAACTTCGGATTTTCTACAACCGGACATTAACAAATTCCCATCTGCCTCATAACCGCGGGCACGGCTTTCGAAAGATAATACCCTGCAGGGGTGTCCAACTTAGCCCATAACAAGCTCTCGCGATCAACGAAGGAATAGACCTTCACCCAAGACACTCCGATCAGACTCGGTATCCCGGTACATCAAGACATTTCGACAATGGTAAAACAAGACCAGCAAGACCTCCCGCTGTGCCGACAAATCCCGATAGGAGCTGCACATATCTCGTTCTCAGGGCACACCGGATGAGCCAGACGTCGGGTTGGCATAGACCCTGGTTACCCAAGGGGCGCCGGACATCGCTTAGGTTGGACCAGCACTCGAAGGAGCACTGGCCCGGGGGGGCTAAAATAAAGATGACCCTCGGGCTCGCGAAAACCCAAGGGAAAAGAGGTATAGGTGGAAAATGGTAAAACCAAAGTTGGGCCTTGCTGGAAGAGTTTTATTCAAAGCGAACTGTCAAGGGGGTCCCATAAATCACCCGACCGCGTAAGGAACGCAAAATCAAGGAACATAACACCGGTATGGCGGGAACTAGGGTGGCAAGAGTGGAACAAAACACTGTGGCATAAGGCTGAGCCTTCCACCCTTTACCAAGTATATAGATGCATTAATTAAAACAATAGATATTGTGATATCCCAAAATATCCGTGTTCCAACAAGGAACAAACTTCATCTTCACCTGCAACTAGCAACGCTATAAGAGGGGCTGAGCAAAGCGGTAACATAGCCAAACAACGGTTTGCTAGGACATGGATGGTTAGAGGTTGACATGGCAATATGGGTGGCATGATATAGCAAGTGGTAGGTATCGCAGCATAGGCATAGGAAAAGAGCGAGCATCTAGCAAGCAAAGATAGAAGTGATATCGAAGGTATGGTCATCTTGCCTGCAAGGTTCTCAGAGTTGTCGAAGGCTTGATCCTCGTAGGCTTTCTCAACAGGTTCCTCGTACACATACTCGTCTCCCGGCTCTACCCAAAGCAAGAACACAAGCAACGGAACAACAATCAAACAAGGAGCGATGCACAAACAATATGATGCAATACATGACATGCTATGCGAGATGTGATAAGCAATGCATATGTGTGCTCCGGAAGGAAAATGATGAACCGGGCATCAACTTGGCAAACCAAGTATGCCGCTGGAAAGATGAGATGATTTCGGTTGAAATCGATATAAAGATCACCGGAATCGGATGCACGGTTTGCAAATGACAAGCAAAACAAGCATGACGCAAATTTGCGTTTAACAGCACGATGCCACTTAACAAGCAACAAGAAACTATGCTACAGCACCCCAACATAAAAACAAAGCATATGACAGTGATCTACAGGATATGCTTAACAAAAGAGGAACACTGAGCTACGGCTAAACCACATCACAACATGTTCAAACAAGCATGGTGAAAGTGCAAAAAATATCAGGTTCACACACTTTGTGAAAATACTAGCATGCTAGAAATTAACATCAGGAAGGCATGTTTAGAGCAAGCAAACAACAAGCTACAGGAACTTATAATAGCAAAACAAGGCATGGCATGATTCTACTCAAAGCATAGATCAATAGTCCCTTACTGACCATAAGCCAAAAAGGACTAGAGGATATGATGGCACCCATGTAAACATTGGAAGTTTTATTACAGATCTCAGACTTAGCAGAAAACTGGGCATGGCAAAAACAGATATCAAGTAGGCATGTTCGTGAGCTCGATGCACTCACTACAGAGCATCTCATGATAAACTAAGCATACACCCATCAAGAAGACATGGCATAGAAGCTATACATGGCAAGAACAACATCGTAGCATACACGGATCAACTACAACGACCTCGTGAAAATTGAATCTCATGCAAACAATCTGTCAGGAAACATTTTCAAGCAAAAGTAGAGCACGAAAATGACATGCTAGACTACTCCATAAATGCCAACAAAGGCATGGATGGATAGAGCACATCCATATGTTAAAAACACCCTTACTGATCATGCTCTAAAAGGGCATAGATCTCTCTGTAACAACATGAACATATGGCATAAAAATAACAGCAGGACATGACTTAGTGAAAACACTAAGTTCCTGAAATCAGCAACATCATCATCCCTAGTTTGCATGCTTGTTCTAGTCACCACATAACTCACAAAAATACATGGCATACACCCCTGGAAAGATGGCATGGCATAGTTCAGCACACATGTAGGGCTCAAGTTCATAAGGTGCACACATTAATCATGGCAAAAATGATAAAAGTGCAAGTTCTGTTAAGAAACAGAAACTAACATCACATAGCCCTCTTCCAACAGCATTTCGGGCATCAAGATGAGCTCAAATGAAAATGGTGCAATGAGATGAAATGATCTACTCTTCGATACGAACAATTTGATGTGCTACACGCCCAAAACGGAGCTACGGGTGCGGAGATGTGATACGAAGAAAATGCCACAAAATTATTGCAGAAAAGGACTTAGAGAGATTTCGGGGGTAGGAAGAAGTCAACCGTAGGGTTCGTCTGGATCTGGCTCGAGAGCTCGCCGGAGTTCGGGGTCGCCGGAGATGGCGCTCGGGGCCGGAGGGAGGAGGAGCCGGGGCGGCCGGTCCGGATCTGGCGTGGGGAGGCGACGGCGGCGTCGGGCGGCCGGATCCGGCGGATCGGGCGGCGGCGCGGCGGCGCTGGGCGCTGGCCTTCTGGCGGAGAAGGGCGGCGAAGCGGAGGCCGCGGCGGGCGGCGGGCGCTGGGCGGCGAAGCGGCGGGCGGCGGCGGCGCGTCCGCGCGAGGACGGCGCTGGCGGCGCTGGGAGAAGGCCGGGCGGCGAGGGCGGCGCCGATTCGCCGGCGAGGTGGCGCCCGACGGCGGCGGGTCGGGCGAGGCGCTGGCTCGCGCGGGGCGGGCGGCGGGCTCGGCGGGCTTCGGGCGGCGGCGGCGCGGCACCACGTGGCAGCCCGCGAGTGGCGGGCGGCGGGGCGGACGCGTCCCGTCCGATCCGGACGTGTCTGGCGCGAGGGGGAATTTCGCTTGGGTTTGCCCGTGAATTCGGGGGAGGGATCTATATATAGAGGTAGAGGGAGCTAGGAGACTCCAAATAGGGTGCGGTTTTCGCCCACACGATCGTGATCGAACGACCGAGAGCATGGAAGGGAGTTAGATGGGTTATTGGGCTGTTTTGTAGGGTTGTTGGGCTGCAACTTAAAACAGGCCTTTGCGAGAGAGCGGTTAACCGTTGGAGTACCAAACGAACTCCAAATGACCCGAAACTTGACAGGTGGTCTACCGGTGCTATACCAGGGCCACTTGGCAAGGCTCGGTCCATTCCGGGAATGTTCAACACCCGCACACGGAAAAACGTAAAAGGGAGCGCCGGGGAACATAGGAGTGCCGGATTGCGAAACGGACAACAGGGAAAATGCTCGGATGCATGAGACGAACACGTATGCAAATGAGATGCACATGATGACATGATATGAGATGCATGACATGGAAAAAATGCAAAACGAAAACAAAACCCAACCACGGCGGGAATATCATAGCACATATCCGAAAATGGCAAGAGTTGGAGTTACAAATATGGAAAGTTACATCCGGGGTGTTACAGGGAAACCCATGATTTGTTTTGTCGAGTCCCTTTTGTAGTGTTGTGAGAATATGTCCAGTTTTAATTTCTATATCTAGTTGTTTGCAGTATGCCTTGTTCATTTCAGTTGTTCACAATGTGATGCTTTATATGTGCAATCATTTACTGTGCAGGACATTTCATCAATCCAATTTTAAACATACTGATAGGAATGCATATATTTGCTTGTTGTTAAGCTTGTTATAGCTACCATATGCCTCTTTTAAAGTTTTTTGATTGTTTAGTTGTTTGTAGTTAGCATATGTTCAGTTTCAAATGCTATCTTTGGTTGTTCATAGTATGCCTTGTTTATTCCAGTTATTCACAATGTGATGTTCTATATGTGCAAGTACGAACTGTGCAGTTCAATTTCATCAGTACCGGTTTCAACAATACCACTATGAATGACTACATTTGGTTCCTGCATCTTGTAGTTAACATGCCTTTCCATTTTTATTTAACCATAACCAGTGTATTTAGACCGGCACAATACCAGTTTGAATGACTATGCTTGCTTGTTGTTAAATGTTAGGCCTGTTGCTGTTAGCACACCTTTCCACTTGTTTTGCATTACTAGCGTGCTTAAACCTGCCCATTGAAGCTATCTTTTGGAGATTATTTTGTCTGCCATGTGTAATTTTGGTTGATGTTTAGCCTGTTGTGCTTAACATGCTTCTCGATGTACCTACATAGGAAATTTTTTGGGAACAACTGTTGTTTTCCATCGAGGTTAGTTTCATCCCATGGCTTATATCTGCTCACTGTTCAGGAGATCAGTAGCTGGTACCATATAGGCCAATGGCTGATAAGGGACTAATCGGTGAATCAGACTTTTAACTGACTATATCTGCAACCCATTTATCGTTAGGTTAACTAGGGTCATATGTAATATATCTGGGGCTACATAGCAACATGCACTATACTTAATGTCTAAATATGCAATCCTAGGCTACATAGCAACAAGGAAGAGTGCTACATTAATGTTTTAGTGATGTTTAGATATACGTAGAAGAGCAGCAGCAACAACACAGCCCTATTTGGATACTCAACTTAGCTAGAGGTTAGATTTAGTTTCTATCTCATTACTAATCCTGAACTAACTCCATCCAAAGAGTTGTTTGGATAGCGGGGTTAGATTGACAATAAATGCACTAGGACAACTAGCTCCAATTAGCACCTCTTGGGTTGGATAGTTTTTTGGGTGGGTTATAGATGCAACTAGCTCAAACTAGCCCTCATGTTTAGATATACTTTAGGGCTATTTGAGTCTGAACTAGCTCAAACTAACTGTAACCCACGGATACAGCAGCAGTTAATCAGCCGATAATTTGTAAGAATGAACTAAACTCCTTTCGGTCCATAATATAAGATGTTAATTCATCTAATATGTGAGTATATTGGATGTTGTAAGATACTCCCTCCGTTCCTAAATATTTGTCTTTTTAGAGATTTCAAATGGACTACCACATACGGATGTATATAGACATATTACAAAAGAGTGTTGTACTACATCATTGTGCAATTGTTGTTTAGCTTCTAATATTAACTTGTTGCTTTTAAGTACATATGTCATTGCTAAAGATCCGCGTTTTGACCCTTTCTATGTATGGGGCAATGAGATATCGATGAACCAGCATCAAGGGAGGAAGCTGATAAAGATTGTTAGTAAAATGGGTCCAAAGATGGGAATTAAACTATTTGTTTACACTTTATCCAAGACAACAGAGAACTGCAGGATGGTAAGTAAGAACTCTGCAGCCTTCTTTTTTACTTCCCATAATGAGTTGTGTTAGATGACAATGTCTGAATCTTTTTCCTTTGCAGTAGTTGCCAAAGCAGTTTACTCAAGATTACCTCTCAAACTACATGATTGGTGGGCATGCAAAGGTTAAAGTATTTCTGCCAGAACACGGCGATTATCTAGATGTTTTCATGAAGACCCTGAAGGATGGGAGGTCGGCCATCACAAGGGGTTGGACTAGAGTCGTGCGTGCCTTCTGCATGGAGGAGGGCTCAATACGGGCATTCCGCTGTTGGGGAACGTAGTAATTTCAAAAAAAATCCTACGCACACGCAAGATCATGGTGATGATATAGCAACGAGAGGGGAGAGTGTTGTCCACGTACCCTCGTAGACCGTAAGCGGAAGCGTTATGACAACGCGGTTGATGTAGTCATACGTCTTCACGATCCAACCGATCCAAGCACCGAACGTACGGCACCTCCGAGTTCTGCACACTTTCAGCTCGATGACGTTCTCCGGCCTCCGATCCAGCTGAGCTCCGGAGATGAGTTCCGTCAGCACGACGGTGTGGTGACGATGATGATGTTCTACCGGCGCAGGGCTTCACCTAAACTCCGCGACGATATGACCGAGGTGGAATATGGTGGAAGGGGGCACCGCACACGGCTAAGGAACGATCCGTAGATCAACTTGTGTGTCTATGGGGTGCCCCCTGCCCCCGTATATAAAGGAGGGAGGGAGGAGGAGGCCGTCCCTTAGGAGGGGCATGCCATGGGGAGTCCTACTCCCACCGGGAGTAGGATTCCCCCTTTCCTAGTCCAACTAGGGGTCCTTCCATGTAGTAGGAGTAGGAGACTAGGAAGGGAAGAGAGAAGGGAAGGAAGGAGGGGTGCGGCCCTCCCCTAGTCCAATTCGGACTAGGCCTTGGGGGCGCGGCCTGCCCTCGCATCCCTCTCTCTTTCCCAGGCCCAATAAGGCCCAATACTTCTCCCGGCGAATTCCCGTAACTCTCCGGTACTCAAAAATACCGAATCACTGGAACCTTTCCGAACTCCGAATATAGTCGTCCAATATATCGATCTTTACGTCTCGACCATTTCAAGACTCCTCGTCATGTCCCCGATCTCATCCGGGACTCGAACTCCTTCGGTACATCAAAACTCATAAACTCATAATATAAGCTGTCATCGAAACCTTAAGCGTGCGGACCCTACGGGTTCGAGAACTATGTAGACATGACCTAGAACTATTCTCGGTCAATAACCAATAGCGGGACCGGGATGCCCATATTGGCTCCTACATATTCTAAAAAGATCTTTATCGGTCAAACCGCATAACAACATCGTTGTTCCTTTGTCATCGGTATGTTACTTGCCCGAGATTCGATCGTCGGTATCCAATACCTAGTTCAATCTCGTCACCGGCAAGTCTCTTTACTCGTTCTATAATGCATCATCCCATAACCAACTCATTGGTCACATTGCTTGCAAGGCTTATAATGATGTGCATTACCGAGAGGGCCAGAGATACCTCTCCGACAATCGGAGTGACAAAACCTAATCTCGAAATACGCCAACTCAACATGTACCTTCGAGACACCTGTAGTACTCCTTTATAATCACCCATTACGTTGTGGACGCTTTGGTAGTACCAAAGTGTTCCTCCGTAAACGGAGTTGCATAATCTCATAGTTACAGGAACATGTATAAGTCATGAAGAAAGCAATAGCAACATACTAAACGATCAAGTGCTAAGCTAACGGAATGGGTCAAGTCAATCACATCATTCTCCTAATGATGTGATCCCGTTAATCAAATGACAACTCTTTTGTCCATGGCTAGGAAACATAACCATCTCTGATAAACGAGCTAGTCAAGTAGAGGCATACTAGTGACACTATGTTTGTCTATGTATTCACACATGTATTATGTTTCCGGTTAATACAATTCTAGCATGAATAATAAACATTTATCATGAAATAAGGAAATAAATAATAACTTTATTATTGCCTCTAGGGCATATTTCCTTCATCCGCTTCACCTTGTTCAGCAACTAGAATATATTTCGCCTCTTTCTTTACCGTCTTTAATAGTACAAGTATACAACTGTGGTTCATCATTCTTTATTTGGTTCTTATGTAATTCTTGAACATATGTACCTATGAATCGAATAATGCATTGGTTGTTTGAACCTGATGGATATGAATAAAGCTGTAGCATACATTCAAATTCAAATTCAAATCCAAATCCAAATCCAAATCCGGTACAATTTGGAAAAGCAACAATTAAATTACAGTGAAATTGCGCTCTCCAGGTTGTTACGGCACACACGATCCGTAAAACACAAACGTTTGTGATATGCACCATAATCGGAGACGGTTCACAGAGAGGAAACGTGTACAAGCGTGCACACAATTGCCGTTTGCAAAGCGTGTGCGATGTCAGACAATATCACAAACGGTGCGAGCAAACTAAACATTTGTGTTAGTTGCCTTATCGTACACGATTCGCAACCATGAACTATTTCTGATGAAGTATGCATCATAAATGTTGCACCACAGAATAGCGTGTGTGATAGTTGTCGTGTACGACGATGTTACGATGGCATGACGTTTCATAATCCTGTTCGACACTCGTACGATGATTAGCTAATCTTCTTAACGGTGAACCGTTTGTGATGGGCCACGCATCATACACGTTCTATAATACTGAACCCTTTGTGATGGGCCACGCATCATAAACGTAGCACCACAGAATACCGACTGCGATGGCAATGCAAGCAGAAACGAGTAGGAGTACTGTAGGGGCCCTATCCCCGACGGTTTTTGGGTCGTGTGGGAAGGACCCCCCCTATCGCCCACACTCACTTGGAGATGGTTCCAAATGCTATCGTGGGAAGGGGTTAAATACCGTTTGTTTAGGACAGACGCGCACCAGTGAGTACTTCATTGTTTGTTCTGCTGGATTGGGGGTCGGCCAAACCTTTTGCATAGCTGACTGCTCCTCCCCTTCAAGCGCCAGAGTACTTCCAGGAGACACATGACATGGCGGATGCAGCTGTGCTTGGTCACCGGATGACCTAGGCGGATGCGGGTGTCACGATCGCCCCGTACACCACCTGGTCTTTCCCGAAGATCATGCACGCCGCCGAGGCCCACGTGAAGGCCCTGGACAAGCAAACAGAAAGGCTGTCTGTGGCCAGATTGGGCATGGTGGCGGCCCTCTACTGGGAGCGGTGGCGCCCAACAGCTTCACGTGGCTGGCATGTTGGCTGGAGGCATGACCGACGTGGCTTCATGCATGGCGGGTCTCTGCAGCCCATGCTGGTGCAGATCTAGCCTTGCGCTTCAACATGTCCCGGTATCCGGGGCTGAGGCTAGACCAGCTGGCGGCCCAACGGGCCGGCGCGGAGGCGTAGTTAGTGGAGCAGGCAGGCTGGATCGCCGGGCGGGCCAGCTACTTCGCCTCATTCGCCGCCCATGATGAGTTCAACTGGAGCGGATGGAGGACGGCACGGAGATCCCTCCTGACGACTTTGGCTTGGCGCTTGATGAGCCGGCCGGCAGCTCTGACGAGACAGATGCCTATGCGGATGACGAGGCCGCGTTGGATGACACCGGCGTCTTGATGATGCCGACGCGGCAACCGCGGCTGACATGGAGGAGTCGGCGAGCGTGCAACCCGACGTGTCCACTGCTTGAGGCCGTCCTGCTCTTTTATCTTTTTTGAACTTTGTTAGGCGACAAGTCCACCCAGTAGGGGTGTAGGGGGAATGTAGTGAACTCCAGCCGTGGGCCTTCATAATGTAAATAGTTTTGTTGGATCAGGCCGTTTGCCCGCTCGACCTGGCCGTTGGATTGAGGGTGAGCGACGGAGGCCAAGTCGGACAGGATGGGGATAGCAAACAGAATTGTGCTAGTGCACCCTTGGTGAAGTTGGTGCCATTGTTTGTGATGATGTTGTGTGGAACACCGTAGCAAACCGCAATGTCTTGGACGAACCGGTCGGCCGTCGTCCCGTCCAGCTTCTTGATCGGCCGCCCCTCGATCCACTTGGTGAACTTGTCGACGGCCACTAGCAAGTGTGCCATGCTGCCCCGGGCGGTCTTGAAGGGACCCACCATGTCAACGCCCCAGACGGCAAAGGACCCGGCGATCGTGATGGTTTGCAGGGATGAATCCGGCTGGTGGCTACGCCTGCTGAAGTGCTGGCAACCCTCGCACTTGAGGACCAGCGACTCGGCGTCTTTGAGGGCCGTGGGCTAATAATCCATGGCGGAAAGCCTTGGCCACCAGGGACCTAGAGGCGGCATGCTGCCTGCACTTGCCTTGGTGGATGTCGAGGAGGATATTTATGACTTTTTCTTGCTCGACGCAATGCTAGAACACTCTCGTCGTGCTGTGCTTGACGAGCTCGTTGTTGATGATGTTGTAGGAGGACGCCCAGCACTGCACATGCCAGGACTCGGTCTCGTCCATAGGGAGTGCTCTGCTCTCCAGGAAAGCCAAGATTGGCTGGGCCCAAGACGGAGCTTTCACCACAGTGAAGACGGCCACAAGGGTGGGGATCCGGGGCGGCAACCCCCGGGTCAGAGACAACGGCCGCCGGGTTGGACACAGCAGCCCCCGAGCCAGAGCCGGCAGCCCTTGGGTCAGAGACAACAGCCGCCGGGTTGGAGATGGCAGCCCCTGGGCCAGGATCAGCAGCCCCCAGGCCAAGGCCAGCAGCCCCCGGGCGGGAGCCGACAGCCCCCGAGCCAGAGCTAGCAGCCCCGGGACTGGGTCGGGGTCTTCAGGGTTGGGTGGGGGACCCACGGGGTCGTCTGGGACGAAGATGGACTAGGAATCCGGAGACGGCTTGATGGACGGCTTCCGCAAGTGCTCGAGGGAGACGCGGGGTGG
Organism: Aegilops speltoides; assembly: GCA_021437245.1. Lineage (NCBI taxonomy): Eukaryota > Viridiplantae > Streptophyta > Magnoliopsida > Poales > Poaceae > Aegilops > Aegilops speltoides. The sequence goes on along the minus strand of CM038143.1, from coordinate 284,485,043 downwards.
GATTACATGCTGGCTAGAACTTATCTTGGCCAGCACATCAACCGCTTCATTGTCCGCGCGGGGGGCATGGAGGAACTCGCAACCGTCGAAGTTTCTAGAAAGCCGTTGGACCAGGAAGCAGTAGCTGGCGATGTTGGCGTCATCGGCGTCCCACTCGCCAGAAGTCTGCTGCACCACTAGATCCGAGTCGCCATAGCAGACGATGCGTTGGATGCCGAGTTCTTTGGCCAGCCGGAGACCATGCACGAGGGCTTTGTACTCGGCAACGTTGTTGGAGGCGGCGAAGTGGATCTGTAATGCATACCGCAGCAGTCGCCCTTCGGGGAAGACAACACGATGCCGGCTCCCAAGCCGGACCGCATCTTGGAGCCGTCAAAGTGCATGCGCCAGTGCATCGAGTCAGGTGGTGGCGGAAGGTACTGGGTCTCCGTCCAGTCAACGAGGAAGTCGGCCAGCGCCTAGGACATGATGGTGGTGCGGGGCTCGTAGAGGATAGTGTGGCTCGCCAGCTTGATGGCCCACTTGGCCACCCGTCCGGCTACGTCCCGGTAGCCTATGATTTCACCGATGGGGGCGTGCTGACCACGGTGATGACATGCTCTTGGAAGTACAGCCCAAGTTTCTTGGCGGTGAAGTTGAACGCGTGCACACACACCCTACCCCTATGAGCACCTCTGAGAGACTGAGCCGGCACATCAACTTGAGATTAAAAAAGTCGCCACAGACGCTTTCATAGTCGATGGAAATGTCCCTCCCACTGAACGCACTGCTGGAAGGCTTGAAATAAATCCAGAAAATGCGAGCACTAACGTCAAGTCTAGGACTAGAACTAGAACTTTGGTGGGCTAAGGATACCACTGTCCTCCTAACATCCAACCACAGCAGATTGTTGGTCCGTTAGATACTTGCTAAAAAATGGAACAACGCAGTCAAATTCTTTCGCGAGAAAGAACACATAGGTGAATGAAGAGTTTCTCTAAGAAAGAATGAAGAGTTTTTCATTAGCGAACAGTGGTCGGTGAATAAATAAATGTGCTAGTTGGACATACCCTACAATTATAACAATTATAGTAGAGTACTAAGAGTTGCACATTTCATGTTGCTCGGGCGCGTAGGAGATATGTCCGATGCGTAATGCGTGGAACATGTGATCCAGATAGCGGCTTCTAGCCCTCGAGGACATCAAATAACGGGACTTCGCCATAAAAGTGGGACAACGCTAATGCCCACACATGTGGTGGGAGTGAAACCCGCCCACAAGTCCTTTAACACACAAACTATGCCACATCACCGCATGCATGCATGTGAGAATCTTTTTGGATTTTTAGTTTTTAAAATGTTTTATCTCTTAAATGAAAAATCTGATTGAAGATCCATTTTCACCATTAAATCCCTCTCGACGAGACCTTCGAAACTAGATCTCATATCAGTATGTTTCGACAAATTTTTTTGGGGGGTTAAAAGTTGCCATGTCTATTGCACATGAATTGCCATGGTATTTGCACTAAACTCGCCAGGATATGTTTCAGCTATTTTATTCTACATTAAAAAGTAAATTTTGACATATTATAAAACATGGAATTAAGAAACTAGACTTGCCATGAACCATAAATTAAAATTGCCATGATACATGCACTTAAAATTGCCATGGTTCATACAAAAAATAATTTTCAAGGTCAAAGTACTGGAATTGCCATCATCGAAATACTAAAATTGCCATGCTCTACAAACTAAAATTGCCACATGACAACTTTAGTTTAAGCACTATGGCAACTACAGTGTAAACTTCATGGCAACTTTTGGGAAAAAAAGATTCCGTCAAAACATATCAACATGGGGTTTAGTTTTGAAGATCTCGTCGATACGGATTTAATGGTGAAAACGGATTTTTAATTCGGTTTTTTAACTAGGAGATAAAACATTTTTAAGCTGAAAATCAAAAAGATTCCTATTGATGTCTGATACGTCCATTTTGCATCATGTTTTCCTACTATTATTTATAATGTTTCTGTCCATAATAGTGCTTTTTGGAGTAATCCTAATGCCTTTTAACTCATAATTTGCAAGGTACACACCAAGAGGGAGAATTCCGGCAAATGGAAATCTTGACCTGAAAAAGCTACGCCAGGCTACCTATTCTGCACACCTCCAAATGAGCTGAAACTTCATGAGGATTTTTTATGGAATATATGAGAATTATTGGAGAAAATAACTACCAGAGGGGGCCCACCAGGCAGGCACAACCCATCTAGGCGCGCCAGGGAGCCCAGGCGCGCCCTGGTGGGTTGTGCTCACCCAGACCCACCTCCGGTGCCCATCTTCAGGTATATAGGTCATCTTGACCTAGAAAAAATAAGTAGAGGGCTTTCGGAATGGAGCGCCGCAGCCTCACGCGGTACTTGGGTAGGAGCACTTTTGCCCTCCAGCGGAGTGATTCCGCTGGGGGAACTTCCCTCCCGGAGGGATCATCGTCCTCATCATCACCAACAACTCTCCCATCTTGGGGAGGGCAATCTCCATCAACATCTACAGCAGCACCATCTCATCTCAAACCCTAGTTCATGTCTTGTGTTCAATCTTTTTACCGGAACTATACATTGGTGCTTGTGGGTGACTAGTAGTGTTGATTACATCTTGTAGTTGATTACTATATGGTTTATTCGGTGGAAGATTATATGTTCAGATCCAATATGCTATTTAATACTCCTCTAAGCATGAGCATGTTTATCGTTTGTGAGTAGTTACTTTCATTCTTGAGGTCACGGGAGAAATCATGTTGCAAGTAATCATGTGAACTTGATATGTGTTCGATATTTTGATAGTATGTATGTTGTGATTCAGTTAGTGGTGTCATGTGAACGTCAACTACATGACACTTCACCATATTTGGGCCTAAGGGAATGCATTGTGGAGTAGCAATTAGATGATGGGTTGCGAGAGTGACAAAAGCTTAAACCCCAGTTTGTGCGTTATTCCGTAAGGGACCGATTGGATCCAAAAGTTTAATGCTATGGTTAGAATTTATTCTTAATACTTTTCTCGTGGTTGCGGATGCTTGCGGGAGGGTTAATCATAAGTAGGAGGTTTTTTCAAGTAAGAACAACACCTAAGCACCGGTCCACCTACATATCAAATTATCAAAGTAGCGAACACAAATCGAACCAACATGATGAAAGTGACTAGATGAAATTCACGTGTACCTCAAGAACACTTTGCTTATCATAAGAGACCGTTTTGGCATGTCCTTTGCCTCAAAAGGATTGGGCTACCTTGCTGCACTTTTGTTACTACTACCATTACTTGCTCGTTACAAATTATCTTGCTATCAAACTACTCTGCTACTTACAATTTCAGCACTTGCAGACATTACCTTGCTGAAAACCACTTGTCATTTCCTTCTGCTCCTCGTTGGGTTTGACACTCTTACTTATCGGAAAGAGCTAAATTGATCCCCTATATTTGTGGGTCATCAAGGCTATTTTCTGGCGCCGTTGCTGGGGAGTAAAGTGCCTTTGGTAAGTGGTATTTGGTAAGGAAATATTTATATTGTGTGCTAAAATTCATTGTCACTTGTTACTATGGAAAACAATCCTTTGAGGGGTTTGTTCGGGGTATCTTCACCTCGTCCGGAACCACAATTAGCTACCCCTCAACCTAGCGCACCTACTAAAAATATTGAATATGAAATTCCTTCGGGTATGATAGAACAAGTGCTAGCTCATCCTTATGCAGGACATGGAACCGAACATCTTGATATGCACTTGATATACGTGGTACAAATTTGTGGATTGTTTAAGCTTGCAGGTTTACCCAGAAATGAAGTGATGAAAAAGGTTTGTCCTTTATCTTTGAAGGTAAAAGCATTGGCATTGTATAGGCTATGCGATGATATTGGATCATGGAATTGGAATCATTTGAAATTGGAGTTCCACCAAAAAAATTATCCTATGCATCTAGTTCATCGTGATTGGAATTATATATAATTTTTGGCCTCATGAAGGAGAAGTATCGCTCTAGCTTAGGGGAGGCTTAAGTCAATGTTATATTCATGCCCCAATCATGAGCTCTCAAGGGAAATTATTATCCAGAATTTTTATGCTCGGCTTTCTTGTAATGATCAAACCATGCTTGATACTTCGTGTGTTGGTTCTTTTATGAAGAAGACTATTGAATTCTGGTGGGATCTTTTGGAAAGAAATTAACACAACTCTGAAGATTGGGAACTCGACAAAGGTAAAGATTCAGGTATTAAACTTAAGTATGATTGTGTTAAATATTTTATGGATACTGATGCTTTTCAAAAGTTTAGCACTAAATATGGATTTGACTCAGAGATAGTAGCCTCCTTTGTGAATCATTTGCTACTCATATTGAACTCCCTAAATAGGATTGGCTTAAATATCACCCACCTATTAAAGGCGAAACTAAAGAGCCGGTACCAGTTAAAGAAGAAACTATACTTTATAATCTTGATCCAGTTGTTCCTTCTTATATTGAGAAACCACCTTTCCTGTTAGGATAAAGGAACATGCTAAAGTTTCAACTATGGTTAACAAAAGCTATATTAGAACACCTAAACCTGATGAACAAATTAAAGTATAACCAAGTATTGCTATGGTTAAAGATCTCTTAGAAGAAGATATAGATGGGCATTTTATTTACTTCTGCGAAGAAGATGCTAGAATTGCCAAACCTGATAAAAAAGATAAACATAGACATGTTGTTGGCATGCCTGTCATCTCAGTTAAAATAGGAGATCACTATTATCATGGTTTATGTGACATAGGTGCTAGTGTGAGTGCTATTCCTTACACATTATATCAAGAATTGTCAATGACATAGCACCCGCAGAAATAGAAGACATGGATGTTACTATTAAACTTGCTAATAGAGACACCATATCACCAATTGGGATTGTTAGAGACGTTGAAGTCTTGTGTGGGAAAATAAAATACCCTACTGACTTTCTTGTTCTTGGTTCCCCACAAGATGACTTTTGTCCCATTATCTTTGGTAGACCTTTCTTGAACACCGTTAACGCTAAGATAGATTGTGAGAAACAAACTATCGGTGTTAATTTTGGTGATGAGTCTCATGAGTTTAATTTTTCCAAGTTTAGCAAAAAGCTTCATGAAAAAGAATTGCCTAGTAAGGATGAATTAATTGGTCTTGCTTCTATTGTTGTTCCACCTACTGATCATTTAGAACAATATCTGCTAGACCATGAAAATGATTTACATATGCATGAAAGAAATGAAATAGATAAAAATTTCTTTGAACAACGTCCTCTGCTTAAACACAATTTGCCTATTGAAACTCTAAGAGGTCCTCCTCCACCAAAAGGAGATCCTGTGTTTGAATTAAAACAATTGCTGGACACTTTGAAATATGCTTATCTTAATGAAAAGAAGATATATCCTGTTATTATTAGTGCTAACCTATCAGAACATGAAGAAGAAAGATTATTGAAAGTTCTAAGGAAGCACCGAGCTGCTATTGGATATATTGTTGATGATTTAAATGGCATTAGTCCCACTCTATGTCAGCACAAAATTAATATGGAACCTGATGCTAAACCCATTTGTCGGTGGAAACGACGCCTATGGGATCACAGGGAATCCCTTCTACGGTTGGCGGGCGCGGGGCTGTGGAAAGAGCGGGTTTAGAAGATCAACACGGGGGAATTTATCCAGGTTCGGGCCGCAAGTGATGCGTAATACCCTACTCCTGCTGGTTTGTGTTTATCTGGTGTTCTTGGACTAGCTACAAAGCGTGCAGGGTCCAGAAAGTCTAAATCCTCCTCCAGTATGCCTCGGGCCTCCTTTTATAGTCAAAGGGGTTGCCACAGTGACACACAGGAGGTGGCAAGTTTGAACTGTATACAAGTCTATCCCCTGGCACCGTAGGACAAACGCATTTAATGCACTGCCGACGTGCCCTCTCACTTTATCGGGGACGGCAAGGAAGCTCGTCTTGTCCGTCGCCGCCTCGTCTCGCTCTGACATGCGTCCAAGCTGACTAGGCGTGTGATAACCCACAAATGTAGGGGATCGCAACAGCATTCGAGGGTAGAGTATTCAACCCAAATTTATTCATTCGACACAAGGGGAGCCAAAGAATATTATTAAGTATTAGCAGTTGAGTTGTCAATTCAACCACACCTGGATAACTTAGTATCTACAGCAAAGTATTTAGTAGCAAAGTAGTATGATAGTAATGGTAATAGTGGCAAAAGTAAAGATACTAGTTTTCTAGAATTGTAACAGTAGCAACGGAAAAGTAAATAAGCGAAGCACAATATGTGAAAAGCTCGTAGGCATTGGATGAGTGAAGGATGATTATGTCGGATGCGATTCCTCATGTAATAGCTATAACATAGGGTGACACATAACTAGCTCCAGTTCATCAATGTAATGTAAGCATGTATTCCGAATATAGTCATACGTGCTTATGGAAAAGAACTTGCATGGCATCTTTTGTCCTACCATCCCGTGGTAGCGGGGTCCTAGTGGAAACTAAGGGATATTAAGGCCTCCTTTTAATAGGGAACCAGACCAAAGCATTAGCACATAGTGAATACATGAACTCCTCAAACTATGGTCATCACCAAGAAGTATCCCGATTATTTTCACTTTGGGGTTGTCGGATCATAACACATAATAGGTGACATAGACTTGCAAGATAGGATCAAGAACTCACATATATTCATGAAAACATAATAGGTTCAGATCTGAAATCATGGCACTCGGGCCCTAGTGACAAGCATTAAGCATAGCAAAGTCATAGCAACATCAATCTCAGAACATAATGGATACTAGGAATCAAACCCTCACAAAACTAACTTGATTACATGGTAAATCTCATCCAACCCATTACCGTCCAGCAAGCCTACGATGGAATTACTCACGTACGGCGGTGAGCATCATGAAATTGGTGATGGAGGATGGCTGATGATGACGACGGCGACGAATCCCCCTCTCTGGAGCCCCAAACGGACTCCAGATCAGCCCTCCCGAGAGAATTAGGGCTTGGCGGCGGCTCCGTATCGTAAAATGCGATGAAACTTTCTCTATAATTTTTTTCTCCGTGAAACGGAATATATGGAGTTGGAGTTGAGGTTGGTGGAGCATCAGGGGGCCCACGAGACAGGGGGGAGGGCGCGCCCCCCACCCTCGTGGACAGGGTGTGGGCCCCCTGGCCTTGATTCTTTCTCCAATATTTTTTATATTTCCAAAACTTATCTACGTGGATTTTTAGGTCATTCCGAGAACTTTTGTTTTCTGCACAATAAACAACATCATGGCAGTTTTCTGCTGAAAACAGCGTCAGTCCGGGTTAGTTTCATTCAAATCATGCAAGTTAGAGTTCAAAACAAGGGCAAAAGTGTTTGGAAAAGTTGATATGTTGGAGACGTATCAACTCCCCCAAGCTTAAACCTTTGCTTGTCCTCAAACAATTCAGTTGATAAATTGAAAGTGATAAAGAAAAACTTTTACAAACTCTAGATGCTCTTGTTGTTGTAAATATGTAAAGCCAGCATTTAGGTTTTCAGCAAGAATTATGAACTAACCATTCTCACAATAACACTTAGGTCTCATGTTTACTCATATCAATAGCATAATCAACTAGCGAGCGATAATAATAAAACTCGGATGACAACACTTTCTCAAAACAATCATAATATGATATAACAAGATGGTATCTCGCTAGCCCTTTCTGTGACCGCAAAACATAAATGCAGAGAACCTTTAAAGATCAAGGACTGACTAGATATTGTAATTCATGGTAAAAGAGATCCAGTCAAGTCATACCCAATATAAACCAATAGTAATGAATGCAAATGACAGTGTGCTCTCCAGCGGGTGCTTTTTAATAAGAGGGACCATGACTCAACATAAAAGTAAATAGATATGCCCTTCACAGAGAGAAGCAGGGATTTGTAGAGGTGCCAGATCTCGATTTTTAAATAGAGATGAATAACATTTTTGTAGGATCGTTGAAGGTGAGAGTGTCTAGAGGGGGGGTGATTAGACTACTCGACAAGATAAAAATTATGCCTTTTGACAAAGACAAGTTTTGGCAGATTTTGCATATCACACAAGTCAAGCAGCTTACTATACATGCAATTCTAGAGTATGGGCAGCGGAAAGTAAATTGCACAAGTAGTAAAGAGAAGTGGAGAAGATCAAACGCAGTTTGGAGACACGGAGATTTTTCTCGTGGTTCCGATAGGTGGTGCTATCGTCAATCCACGTTGATGGAGACTTCAACCCACGGAGGGTAACGGCTGCGAGAGTCCACGGAGGGCTCCAGCCACGAAGGGTCCACGAAGAAGCAACCTTGTCTATGCCATCATGGCATACGCCCACGGAGGACTAGCCTTACTCGGGGTAGATCTTCACGAAGTAGGCGATCTCCTTGCCCTTACAAACTTCTTGGTTCAACTCCACATCTTGACGGAGGCTCCCAAGTGACACCTAACCAATCTAGGAGGCACCACCCTCCAAAAGGTAATAGATGGTGTTGGTGATGATGAACTCCTTCCTCTTGTGCTTCAAATGATAATCTCCCCAACACTCAACTCTCCTCACTCATTTGGCTGTGGTGGAAGAAAGGATTGAGTGGAAAGCAACTTGGGAAGGCTAGAAATCAAGTTTCATATGGTGGGAGTGGAGCAACTTGATCTCAACACAAGGGTAGGTAGTTTTCTTCTCGAAATGTAAGGTAGGAGTGGTAGTACTTTCGATGGCTCTCTCCACGAATGAAGAGGAGGTGGAGGGTATTTATAGCCTCCACACAAAATCCAACTGTTACACACATTTGACCAATCTCGGTCAGACCGAAGTTGACAACTCGGTGAGACCGAAAGTTCAAATCTTGTGAACGTTGGGATTTTCGGTGGGACCGAAAATACAATCTCGGTGAGTCCGATTCTTCCAAATACTAGGGTTTGCCAATCTCGGTGGGACCGACTTTATCATCTCGGTGACACCGATTTGATGACAGAAGGTTACAGAAGCTTGGCAACACTAGTTTCGGTGAGACCGAGTTCAGAATCGGAAAATCCGAAATTTCTAGGGTTTGGCTATATGGCTGAGGTGGTTCATCTCGGTGTTACTGAGTTTATGGAATCGGTGGGACCGAGATTACTTATGAGTGTGTATTTGAAGTGAGAGGTGCTGATAGTTTAGGAGATATATCACTAAGCACTTTGAGCAACAAGATCATTATCATAACCTCATCCCCTTTTAATAGTATTGGCTTTCCTATGGACTCAATGTGATCTTGGATCACTAAACCAAGAATGGATTCTTGAGCTTTTGCCAATGCTTGCCTTAGCATTCTAGGGGTCCACCTCTTCAGTCCTTTTGCCATGCCAAAGTGATTGACTTTCCTGAAACATACTTGATAAAAGCATTAGTCCAACCACAAAGTATGTTGTCATTAATTACCAAAACCACCCGGGAGCAAATGTGCTTTCAATCTCCCCTTTTGGTAATTGATGGCAACACACAAAACAAGACATCAAAGCTATCAAATAAAGACAGAATTATCACTAAAGCTTTGACAAACATGTAGTACACAGCTTCCCCCTACAAGTGTGCAAGATTTTCATAGATTATGGTTTTGGACTACCATAAGCACACAAGAGAGAAGAACAAGATGTGCTACATGCAGCTTGGCTATATGCATCAGAGCAGATGAGGATAAGTGAGTGATAGTGCATATGTGCATGGTGATTTCTTGCAAACAAGTATTCACAAGCAAGTCACCATCATGCACATTCTGCAAGATGCATATACTTACCTTGAGGTTCCTTGGCATTGTACCTGAGGAAATAGACTTGGGAAAACAAGGTTAGATAACACAAGAGTATTTCTTCAACCAACAAAGAAGAACATCAAGAGTACCAAGCCAGGATGACATGTATAAAGAGTGTCTCATATTGAGCACAAGCTTGAATCAGCAAACATGTCTCCTGAAACTAAAAGATTTGTCAATGAACTCTGAGAGATTTTACTTTCCATAAGATATCAATTGTGAGAGCGAAGAAAGCAAAATCAAAAGAATGATGCCAAAAGTAATATTCAATGTGAAACACGGCAAAGCTTTGATGTGATTCTCTCCCCCTTAAGGTAAGATTGCTCTTCTTCTCCCCCTAAATTGTCTCTTCTCCCCTTATCTCCCCCCTAAATCTTCTCCCCCTTTTACATCAAGTGGCGAAAAGGACAGCAAACTAGGAAGGTCAGGAAAGAATGGAAGAAAGAAGTGGGATCCTTAAGAATCACAACTGGGTAAAAGGAAATATGCATAGAGAATCATTGAATAGAGCTGCAGAAGATGATATCCTGAAAGAAAATCGGTGAACCCGAAGTGAGATGGATCGGTGGATCCGAAAGTCTGGGACTTAGGGCAGATTCTTTTTTGGTCAGACCGAAATTGTTAAGTCGGTGACGCCGAGTTTAATTCCAAGGAAATACAGAAATAATTCAGCTCACTTTGCAAGGAATGTGTCAAAGGATTTGCAATGAATTCGTAAAAGATTTTCAAGGAATTGATCAGAGCCAAAAGGATATTCACAAGGACAGAAGAATAGAAATGAAAAAGATTGCTAGCTAAAGTTTTTTTTTAATTAAAAAGAAAAACTCAATGAGAGAACATAAGAGAAAATAGAGAACTCCAAAACATATGTACTTCATCTAGATAGGAGTCGGCGACTAGGTCACCTATGTTTGAGTATATTGACTTAGGAGTCAAATGAGAACATTTGATCATAGGTCATACTCATCGTTTAAGCTCAAAATGGGGTTGCCATTTTTTGATTAAGCATTTGATGTGATCACATCTTATGAAGCTGCTTGTACTCATGACTTTGAGCAAAGCTCCTTCAAGATGTGAAGAACATACCTTGGGCTTGTTGTTGCTTGTACTCATGTAGGTAAACTTGATGTAGGTGCTCATAGAATGTGAATTTGGAGCACCATTTCCACTTGTGTAGTTCATCTTCCTACATGGGTTAGGCAAGCAAGGAAATACTCTAGAATATCCAAGATGACAAGAGTGAAATACTAGATGTATTAGGTGTCAAAAAGGATATGTGAAATTTTGTTCCTTGAACTCAACATCCCAAAGGGCTAGATACTTGGTCAATGACAAGATTACTCATGATTTGAGTGTGTGGTAATCTTGTGGAATGTAGATCCTCCAAGTACCTGCAAGGAGTTAGATGCAATACAAGGGGGCAAATGTGTCCAAGACATATAATCATCATCATAAGAGAAATATCAAGGATTAGTCAAGTAGGCTCATGCCTTGCATGCATCAATGGAGTTTTCACTCCAAGTTTGAAGCATCAATGATGTTCAACTCACTCCTTAAGCGACAAAACACTTTCTCATCAAGTGGTTTTGTAAGGATATCAGCAAGCTGTTTGTCAGTACGAACATGCTTAAGATCGATGTCACCCTTGGCAATGTGATCACGAATAAAATGGTGACGAACTTCAATGTGTTTCGTGCGAGAGTGTTGCACGGGATTGTGTCCAATCTTGATCGCACTCTCATTGTCACAAAGCAAAGGAACATGTCTCGCATGTATCCCATAATCCTTAAGCGTTTGTGTCATCCATAGCAGCTGAGCACAACATGAACCAACAGCTATATATTCTGCTTCGGCAGTAGATAAAGATACCGAATTTTGTTTCTTGGAGGACCAAGATACAAGGGATCGACCAAGGAATTGACACGTACCCGAAGTTGACTTTCTATCAACCCTGTCACCGGCATAGTCCGAGTCGGAATAGCCAACAAGATTGAAAGAGGCCCTCTTAGGATACCAAATGCCAAAGTTTGGTGTGTGTATCAAATATCTCACAATTCTTTTAACAGCTTTAAGATGACATTCTTTAGGGGCTGCTTGATATCGAGCACACATGCATACACTCAACATTATGTCGGACGAGAAGCACAGAGATATAGTAGAGAACCAATCATGGATCGATAAACCTTTTGATCAACAGGTTCTCCATCTTTGTCAAGTCATTATGTCCACTTGTAGGCATGGGGTTTTCATACCTTTGCTTTCTTGCATGTTGAACTTCTTGAAGAGATCCTTAGTGTACTTTGTTTGTGAGACAAAGTACCCTCCTTAGATTGCTTGATTTGCAACCCAAGGAAGAATTTGAGTTCACTCATCATGGACATCTCATACTTCTCCGACATTAGCTTTCCAAACTTCTCGCTAAAATGAGGGTTAGTTGATCCAAAGATAATATCATCAACATATATTTGGCACACAAATAGTTCACCATCAACCCTTTTCGTGAATAGCGTTGAGTCTATTTTTCCAATCTCAAATCCTTTTTCAAGAAGAAAGCTAGTCAAGCATTTGTACCAAGCTCTAGGAGCTTGTTTAAGACCATAAAGAGCTTTGTGCAACTTGTAAACATGATTAGGCTTTTTAGGATTCACAAATCCGGGAGGTTGTTTCACAAATACTTCCTCCTCAATTTCACCATTTAGGAAAGCACTTTTAATGTCCATTTGATAGAGAGTAATATCATGGTGGTTGGCATAAGCAATAAGAATGCGAATAGACTCAAGTCTAGCAACGGGGGCATAGGTCTCACCATAGTCCATACCTTCGACTTGTGTGTAACCTTGAGCTACGAGACGAGCCTTGTTGCGGATGACTTGTCCATCTTCATCTTGCTTGTTCCGAAACACCCATTTGGTTCCAATGACGTTTTGGTCATCATTGGGTTTCTCTACCAAAGTCCATACGTTGTTCCTCTCGAAGTTGTGTAGCTCTTCGTGCATAGCGTTCACCCAATCTGGGTCTTCAAGTGCTTCTTCTACCTTCATAGGTTCAAGACTAGAGATAAATGAGTAATGCTCACAAAAGTTAGCTAAGCGAGTTTTAGAGCGAGTAATTCTCCTGAGTCGATGTCGCTCATCATTTGTTCCACGGGATGATTCTTCTTGACTCTTGCTCGAACTCGGGATAGCTTTCGTTGTGGTTGTGGCTGAGCTTCCTCATCATCCTCATCTTCCTCTTCTTCTTCATTGTTGTTGGTGTTGTCTTGAGGCGGTGGAGAAGGAGGTTGTGGTGGATCTTCTTGTCGCACTTCCTCATCTTGGTGAGTTCCACTTGTGGAGGCCTCCATGTTGCCTTGAGGTTCATCTTGCCGTGAGGTAGGGGGCTCCACATATGTAGATGAGGTACTCTCCTTCACTTCCATGGGACGGATCTTTCCAATAGATAAATCTTGAATGGCTTTCGATGGGTCCTTGTCTCCTACATCAATAGGCATTTGCTCTACTTGCGAGCCATTAGATTCATCAAACTTCACATCTACCGTCTCTTCAACCTTTCGGGAGAAATTATTGTAGACACGGTAGGTGTGGGAGTTTGATCCATAACCGAGGAAAAAGCCTTCATGAGTTTTAGGAGCAAATTTAGACCGACGATGCTTATCAAGGATATAGCATTTTGAACCAAAGACACGAAAGTATCCCACTTAGGGTTTGTTACCGGTAAGGAGCTCGTATGAAGTCTTGCCGAGGAGCTTATGAAGATAAAGCCTGTTGATAGCATGACAAGCTGTCTCGACCGCTTCACCCCAAAAGTGCTTCGGTGTCTTGTATTCATCAAGCATCGTTCTCGCCATCTCAATGAGCGTTCGGTTCTTCCTCTCAACAACTCCATTTTGCTGAGGTGTGTACGTAGCCGAGAACTCATGTAGAATCCCTTCCTCATCGAGGAAAGAGTCCACATGGGCGTTCTTGAACTCCGTTCCATTGTCACTCCGAACTTTCTTGATCTTCACCTCAAATTGATTTTGGGCCTTTCTAGCAAAGGTTTTGAAGATTCTCTGAACCTGCGATTTGTCATCAAGGAAAAATACCCACGTAAATCTGGAATAATCATCAACTATAACTAGACCAAAGGAGTTACCACCAAGGCTTTTGTAAGCATTGGGACCGAAGAGATCCATATGAAGAAGCTCAAGCGGTCTCCTTGTGGTCATGATGTTCTTCACGGGATGACTTCCACCTACTTGTTTTCCTGCCTGACAAGCACTACAAAGTCTATCTTTGTCAAAGAGAACATCTTTAACACCAAGAATATGATCACCTTTGATTAGCTTGTCTAGATTACGATACCAACATGTCCAAGCCTTCTATGCCATAACCAACCTTTAGCAGATTTAGCAATGAAGCAAGTTCTAGGTTGAGCTTTCTTAGTGAAATCAACAATATATAAATCACCTCTACGGATGCCGGTAAAAACCATGTTATGATTGTCACGACGAAAGACTTGGCAATCTACTTGATGAATAGCACATTGAATCCAAAGTCAGCTAATCTATACACGGAAAGTAAATTGTATCCAAGTGATTCAACAAGCATGACATTTTGAATAGAGCTATCATGAGATATGGCCACCTTACCAAGGCCAAGTACCTTACCCTTGGAGTTATCTCCAAAAGTCACATACTTATGGGACCATCGTTCTTTGCAAGCTCTCCAAACATGTCTTCGCCTCCGGTCATGTGATCGGTGCATCCACTATCAAGAATCCACTCTTTTCCACCGGATATGTAGTCTCTCGATTTGTCATAAGATTGAGACTCTTCATGATCTTGTCTAGCTCGGTGTCCTAATCGAGTAATCGCCATCGTGCTCATGCTCATCATCATATTGACCTATAGATAGCTCATCATCAACACCTAGGTCAATTTGACAACTACTTGCATTAGTTTTGTCAATGTGACAATAATCATCGGAATGCAATACAAGAGCATTTCTAATTAGAACATTGATAAGTCCGGATCACCCTTCTTTTCATGAGATCACGAAGCTCAAAGAAGCATTTATCAAAGTTGGGATCATTAGGCGCATCATATCAAATTCAATAGTCTTGTATAGAATTTCATCAAGACTTCTCAAAGAGTAGTCCGGATAAAGTTCTTCCAAGAACTTCCACATGGCATAGGCGCACTCAAAGTTTGTGACAAGCTCAAGTAAGTTATCGAGCAAACCTCTAATGATAAGATTTACAGTTCTAAGGTTACTGAAGCAAGTCAAGCTCTTCATCCATAGTAGGGTGCAAGGGGTCAAATGGAGGCACATATGGGGTTTCAACATATTTGCGCAAGTTATACATCTTAAAGATAGCAAGCATTTCAATCCTCCACGAGTTATAGGACACTCCATCAAGAATAGGCACTCTATGGCTAACACTCCCAAACGTAGACACGTCCATCTTCCTCCAATGGTGTGCAAACCAAAGCAATGGAGACCAATGCTCTGATACCAATTGTAGGATCGTTGAAGGTGAGAGTGTCTAGAGGGGGGGTGATTAGACTACTTGACAAGATAAAAATTATGCCTTTTGACAAAGACAAGTTTTTGGCAGATTTTGCATATCACACAAGTCAAGCAGCTTACTATACATGCAATTCTAGAGTATGGGCAGCGGAAAGTAAATTGCACAAGTAGTAAAGAGAAGTGGAGAAGATCAAACGCAGTTTGGAGACACGGAGATTTTTCTCGTGGTTCCGATAGGTGGTGCTATCGTCAATCCATGTTGATGGAGACTTCAACCCACGGAGGGTAACGGCTGCGAGAGTCCACGGAGGGCTCCACCCACGAAGGGTCCACGAAGAAGCAACCTTGTCTATGCCATCATGGCATACGCCCACGGAGGACTAGCCTTACTCGGGGTAGATCTTCATGAAGTAGGCGATCTCCTTGCCCTTACAAACTTCTTGGTTCAACTCCACATCTTGACGGAGGCTCCCAAGTGACACCTAACCAATCTAGGAGGCACCACCTCCAAAAGGTAATAGATGGTGTTGGTGATGATGAACTCCTTGCTCTTGTGCTTCAAATGATAATCTCCCCAACACTCAACTCTCCTCACTCATTTGGCTGTGGTGGAAGAAAGGATTGAGTGGAAAGCAACTTGGGAAGGCTAGAAATCAAGTTTCATATGGTGGGAGTGGAGCAACTTGATCTCAACACAAGGGTAGGTAGTTTTCTTCTCGAAAATGTAAGGTAGGAGTGGTAGTACTTTCGATGGCTCTCTCCACGAATGAAGAGGAGGTGGAGGGTATTTATAGCCTCCACACAAAATCCAACCATTACACACATTTGACCAATCTCGGTCAGACCGAAGTTGACAACTCGGTGAGACCGAAAGTTCAAATCTTGTGAACGTTGGGATTTTCGGTGGGACCGAAAATACAATCTCGGTGAGTCCGATTCTTCCAAATACTAGGGTTTGCCAATCTCGGTGGGACCGACTTTATCATCTCGGTGACACCGATTTGATGACAGAAGGTTACATAAGCTTGGCAACACTAGTTTCGGTGAGACCGAGTTCAGAATCGGAAAATCTGAAATTTCTAGGGTTTGGCTATATGGCTAAGGTGGTTCATCTCGGTGTGACTGAGTTTATGGAATCGGTGGGACCGAGATTACTTATGAGTGTGTATTTGAAGTGAGAGGTGCTGATAGTTTAGGAGATATATCACTAAGCACTTTGAGCAACCAGATCATTATCATAACCTCATCCCCTTTTAATAGTATTGGCTTTCCTATGGACTCAATGTGATCTTGGATCACTAAACCAAGAATGGAGTCTTGAGCTTTTGCGCTTGCCTTAGCATTCTAGGGGTCCACCTCTTCAGTCCTTTTGCCATGCCAAAGTGATTGACTTTCTTGAAACATACTTGATAAAAGCATTAGTCCAACCACAAAGTATGTTGTCATTAATTACCAAAACCACCCAGGGAGCAAATGTGCTTTCAATTTTGAGCGGCATACTTTCACTGTCAATGCAACAACTATGAGATGGCGATATCTTCCATACTACATGCATTATAGGCAGTTCTCAAATAGAATGGTAAAAGTTCATACTCCCCCACCACCAACAAGCATCAATCCATGGCTTGCTCGAAACAACAAGTGCCTCCAACTAACAACAGCCCTGGGGGAGTTTTGTTTAATTAAATTGATTTGCTTTGATCTTTTTGGATCATGGGACTGGGCATCCCGGTTACCGGCACTTTATCGTGAATGAGGAGCGGGTCCACTCCTCTTGAGAATAACCCACCTAGCATGGAAAATACAGACAACCTTAGTTGAAACATGAGCTGCTCGAGCATACAAAACAGAATTTCAGTTGAAGGTTTGGAGTTTGGCACATACAAATTTACTTGGAACGCCGCATATAGGAAGGTATGGTGGACGCATATGGAACAACTTTGGGGTTTAAGGAGTTTCGATGCACAAGCAATATTCCCGCTTAGTACAGGTGAAGGCTAGCAAAAGACTGGGAAGCGACCAACTGAGAGAGCGACAACAGTCATGAACATGCATTAAAATTAATTCACACCAAGTACAAGCATGAGTAGGATATAATCCACCATGAACATAAATATCGTGAAGGCTATGTTGATTTGTTTCAATCAAATGCGTGAACATGTGTCGAGTCACTCAATTCACTCAAAGGAGGATACCATCCCATCATACCACATCACAATCATTTTAATAGCATGTTGGCATGCAAGGTAAACCATTATAACTCATAGCTAATCAAGCATGCCACAAGCAACTATAATCTCTAAATGTCATTGCAAATATGTTTACTTCATAATAAGCTGAATCATGAATGATGACCTCATCATATTTACAAAAACAAGAGAGGTCAAGTTCATACCAGCTTTTATCATCTCAATCAGTCCATCATATATTGTCATTATTGCCTTTCACTTGCATGACCGAACAATGTGTATAATAATAATAGTGCATGTGCATTGGACTAAGCTGGAATCTGCAAGCATTTAACTCAAGAGAGAAGACAAGGTAATATGGGCTCTAAAATAAACAATCATGCATATGAGAGCCACTAAACATTTTCAATATGGTCTTCTACTCTAGACCCCTAAAGGACAGAAAATAAACAAAACTATTTACACGGGAAGCTCCCAACAAGTAAGAAGAAGAACAAGAAATCTTTTTGGATTTTCATTTTAAGTCTACTACAAGCATGGAAATTAAACTAACTAATTTTTTTGTTTTTTCTTAAGGCTTATCAAACACACAAGAAGAAAGCTAGAAAAAGAAATTAAACTAACATGGATAATACAATGAAAGAGTATGAGCACCAACAACTAGAATAATGTGTGAACATGAATGTAAAGTCGGTGAGAAATACGTACTCCCCCAAGCTTAGGCTTTTGGCCTAAGTTGGTCTATTGCCAAGGATAGCCTGGCTGATATCCGTAGTTATAACTGGGGTCGTACTGAGATGCAGCAGCAAATGCATCCCGAGCTGTGGCATGTTGGCGAGCCGCCTCCGCTCTCCCCTCGTGTTCAGCTACCTCCTCCCTAGTAACAACATATCTTCATTTTGTCTGGTAATCAAACAAGAAAGGAGCAGGGAGAGTAACATGGATAGAGCTACGTCTGTCAAAGATTAGTCGATACTGAAGGAATTGTTCATGCCTCAAAATAAAACGATGTTTGACCATCGCGTCATAATCTAAACAAGCAGGAGGCAACACCATATCCCCTTCTCGTGGGGCTATACCAAGATAATTAGCAACACGGGTCGCATAAATCCCTCCAAATAAATCTCCAGACATACCATTATTATGCAACCTACGTGCAACTGTTGCCCCCAAGTTGTAATCTTTATTACCTAACACAACACTCTTGAGGACACAACGATCAGGGACACACATATGACATGCTTCATCTTTACCGTTAATGCATCTACCAATGAAGAGAGCAAAATATTGTATAGCAGGAAAATGGATGCTCCCTATGGTAGCATGTGCTATATCCCTAGATTCTCCCACGGTAATACTAGCAAGAAATTCTTTATATTCAGATTTGTGGGGGTCTTTAACATTGCCTCACTGCGGGAGTTTGCAAGCAGTTGTAAAATCTTCTAAGTCCATGGTATAAGATTTATCATAAATATCAAACAGGACACTCTGAGAATTACGTGAACATTTATATTTAAACCTTCTCACAAATGAATCAGTCAATTGATAGTACTGAGGACACTTATCTTGTAAGAAGTCCTCAAGATCGGCATTACACACATATGCGTCAAATTCATCCTTAATGCCTGCATAGACCATAAAATCGTCAGATGGCCACTCACAAGCTCGCACTTCTGCGTCCCTCAGTGGTTCATCATCTTGCTCACGCATAGCACACCTAGGTCCTTTCTTTATTGAGGAACCACCTTGGTACATTCTCCTAGACATATTTCTTTTTCTGAAAAATTTCTGAAATTTAAGTAACTTCAAAATAAAAGTGAATAGAACTAAACAAGATTGGTAGCAACTACTCCTACAAGTGCCTAGGGCCTATATCATGCATTAGAATTACTTGGGACCTCATAAATTTAACATGCAAGCTCAAGAACAGGGTCACCTATGCAGCAAAAATTTGCAATGAATAAAGCACTAGAACAAAAACTAATTGGACCAATGGAGGAGTCACATACCAAGCAACAATCTCCCAAAGCAGTTTTGTGAATGGAGCTTTGAGCAAAGAGATCGAAAATCACAGCAAAATGAGCTAGTACTCGTGCTTGAGCTGGATGGGGATTTTTTTGGGAAGAAGATGGAGTGTGTGGGTGCAGGAATAAGTGGAGGGGGCCACCCTGGGCCCACGAGACAAGGGGGCGCACCCAGGGGGTGTGGGAACACCCTCCACCCTCTTGGCAGTGATTTCAGTGCCTAAAATCCTCAAATAATCCATAAAAGATCATACTAAATTTGCAGGGCATTTTGAGCACTTTTATTTTCGGGATATTTTTTATTGCATGGATAAATCAGAAAATAGGCAGAAAATACTATTTTTGCTTTATTTATTTTAAATAACAGAAAGTAAAAAGAGGGTACAGAAGGTTGTTCCTTCTAGTTTCATCCATCTCATGATCATCAAAATGAATCCACTAACAAGGTTGATCAAGTCTTGTTAACAAGCTCATTCCAAATAACACGGAACCGGAGAAATTTCGAATAACACTAAGTTACCTCAATGGGGATATAAACATCCCCAACAATAAGAATATCATACTTTTTCTTGACAGTAGGAAGAGGAAATTCAAAACCTCCAACAATGATAGTTGGAACTTTTCCAATAGAATTGATGCTATGAACTTGAGATTGTTTCCTCGGAAAGTGTACTGTATGCTCATTACCATTAACATGAAAAGTGACATTGCCTTTGTTGCAATCAATAACAGCCCCTGCAGTATTCAAAAAGGGTCTACCAAGGATAATCGACATACTATCGTCCTCGGGAATATCAAGAATAACAAAGTCCGTTAAGATAGTGACATTTGCAACCACAACAGGCACATCCTCACAAATACCGACAGGTATAGCAGTTGATTTGTCAGCCATTTGCAAAGATATTTTAGTAGGTGTCAACTTATTCAATTCAAGTCTATGATATAAAGAGAGAGGCATAACACTAACACCGGCTCCAAGATCACATAAAGCAGTTTTAACATAGTTTCTTTTAATGGGGCATGGTATAGTTGGTATCCCTGAATCTCCAAGTTTCTTTGGTATTCCACCCTTAAAAGTGTAATTAGCAAGCATGGTGGAAATTTCAGCTTCCGGTATCTTTCTTTTATTTGTAATGATATCCTTCATATACTTAGCATACAGATTTACTTTAAGCATATCAGTTAAGCGCATACGTAAGAAGATAGTTCTAATCATTTCAGCAAAGCACTCAAAATCCTCATCATCCTTTGTCTTGGATGGTTTAGGAGGAAAAGGCATGGGTTTCTGAACCCATGGTTCTCTTTCTCTACCGTGCTTCCTAGCAACAAAGTCTCTCTTATCATAATGTTGATTCTTTGATTGTGGGTTATCAAGATCAACAGCAGGTTCAACCTCTACTTCATTGTTATTGCTAGGTTGAGCATCAACATGAACATTATCATTAACATTATCTCTAGGTTCATGTTCATCACCTGATTGTGTTTCAGAATCAGAAATAGAAATATCATTGGGATTCTCAGGTGTGTCTACAACAGGTTCACTAGAAGCATGCAAAGTCCTATCGTTTTTCTTTTTCTTCTTTTTGGAAGAACTAGGTGCCTCTAAATTATTTCTCTGAGAATCTTGCTCGATTCTCTTAGGGTGGCCTTCAGGATACAAAGGTTCCTGAGTCATTCTACCAGTTGTAGTAGCCACTCTAACAGAAAAGTCATGTTTATTATTTAATTCATCAAGCAAATCATTTTGAGCTTTAAGTACTTGCTCAGCTTGAGTGGTAACGATAGAAGCATATTTGCTAATGAGTTTAAGTTCACCTTTAACTCTAGCCATATAATCACTCAAGCGTCCTATCTCGAAAGCATTATTCTTTAATTCTGTACCAACATAAACATTAAAACTTTCTTGTCTAGCCATAAAGTCATCAAATTCATCTAAGAATGGGCTATGAATTTTAGTAGACGAGATTTCAACTTTATCATATCTATAGAGAGAATTTACCTTTACTACTTGTGTCGGGTTATCAAGACAATGTGTTTCTTCAACATGCGGTATATTAAGACCATGTATTTCTTCAATAGGAGGTAAATTCTTAACATCTTCAGCTTTAAACCTTTTTCTTTCATTGATTTCTTTGCCTCTTGCATATCTTCAGGACTGAGAAATAAAACTCCCCTCTTCTTCGGAGTAGGTTTAGGAATAGGTTCAAGAGTTGGCTCAATTGGCTCAGGGATTGCCTCTGGAATTGGCTCAGGAAGAGTCCAATTATTTTCATTAGTCAACATACTATTCAATAGTAATTCAGCTTGGTCGACCGTTCTTTCCCAGAAAACACAACCAGCACAACTATCCAAGTAGTCCTTGGAGGCATCGGTTAGTCCATTATAAAAGATATCGAGTATTTCATTTTTCTTAAGAGGATGATCAGGCAAAGCATTAAGTAATCAGAGAAGCCTCCCCCAAGCTTGTGGGAGACTCTCTTCTTTGATTTGCACAAAATTATATATTTCCCGCAAGGCAACTTGTTTCTTATGAGCAGGGAAATATTTAGCAGAGAAGTAATAAATCATATCCTGGGGACTATGCACACAACGAGGATCCAGAGAATTAAACCAAGCCTTAGCATCACCCTTTAATGAGAACGGAAAGATCTTAAGGATATAATAATAGCGAGACTTCGCATCATTAGTAAACAGGGTGGCTATATCATTCAACTTGCTAAGATGTGCCACAACAGTTTCAGATTCAAGGCCATAAAAAGGATCAGATTCAACCAAAGTAATTATTTCAGGATCAACAGAGAATTCATAATCCTTATCAGTAACACAGATAGGTGAAGTAGCAAAAGCAGGGTCAGGTTTCATTTAGCATTAAGAGATTGCTGCTTCCATTTAGCTAATAACTTTTTAAGATCATATCTATCTTTGCAAGCAAAAATAGCTCTAGCAGCTTCCTCATTCATAACATAACCCTCAGGAACAACAGGTAGTTCATAATCAGGGGGAGAACTTTCATCATCACTATCATCAATAATAGCATCTTCAATAATTTCATTCTCTCTAACCCTAGCAAGTTGTTCATCAAGAAATTCACCTAATGGCACAGTAGTATCACGCACAGAAGTAGTTTCATCATAAGTATCACGCATAGAGGAAGTGGCATCATCAATAACATGCGACATATCAGAATTCATAGCAGTAGCAGGTTTAGGTGTCGCAAGCTTACTAATAACAGAAGGAGAATCTAGTATAGAGCTAGATAGCAGTTCCTTACCTCCCCTCATAGTTGAGGGAAAAATCATAGTTCTTTCGTGTTTTAAGTTCCTCATAGTGATCAACAGATATAAATCCCAAGTGACTCAAAGAATAGAGCTATGCTCCCAACAACAATGCCTTGAAATTAGTCTTGATAACCCACAAGTGTAGGGGATCGCAACAGCTTTCGAGGGTAGAGTATACAACCCAAATTTATTGATTCGACACAAGGGGAGCCAAAGAATATTCTTAAGTATTAGCAGTTGAGTTGTCAATTCAACCACACCTAGATAACTTAGTATCTGCAGCAAAGTATTTAGTAGCAAAGTAGTATGATAGTAATGGTAACAGTGGCAAAAGTAAAGATAATAGGTTTGTAGAATTGTAACAGTAGCAACGAAAAAGTAAATAAGCGAAAGCTCGTAGGCATTGGATCAGTGATGGATGATTATGTCGGATGCGATTCCTCATGTAATAACTATAACATATGGTGACACAGAACTAGCTCTGGCTCATTAATGTAATGTAGGCATGTATTCGAATATAGTCATACGTGCTTATGGAAAAGAACTTGCATGACATCTTTTGTCCTACCCTCTCGTGGCAGCGGGGTCCTAGTGGAAACTAAGGGATATTAAGGCCTCCTTTTAATAGAGAACCGGAACAAAGCATTAGAACATAGTGAATACAAGAACTACTCAAACTATGGTCATCACCGAGAAGTATCCCGATTATTGTCACTTCGGGGTTGTCGGATCATAACACATAATAGGTGACTAAAGACTTGCAAGATAGGATCAAGAACTCACATATATTCATGAAAACATAATAGGTTAAGATCTGAAATCATGGCACTCGGGCCCTAGTGACAAGCATTAAGCATAGCAAAGTCATAGCAACATCAATCTCAGAACATAATGGATACTAGGGATCAAACCCTAACAAAACTAACTTGATTACATGGTAAATCTCATCCAACCCATCACCGTCCAACAAGCCTACGATGGAATTACTCATGCACGGCGGTGAGCATCATGAAATTGGTGATGGAGGATGGTTGATGATGATGACGGCAATGAATCCCCCTCTCCGGAGCCCCGAACGGACTCCAGATCAGCCCTCCCAAGAGAGATTAGGGCTTGGCGGCGGCTCCGTATCGTAAAACGCAATGAAACTTTCTCTCTGATTTTTTTTCTCTGCGAAACAAAATATATGGAGTTGGATTTGAGGTCGGTGGAGCATCAGAGGGCCCATGAGACAGGGGGCGCGCCCAGGGGAGGGCGCGCCCCCCACCCTCATGGACAGGGTTTGGGCCCCTGGCCTTGATTCTTTCGCCAGTATTTTTTATATTTTTCCAAAACTTATCTCCATGGATTTTCAGGTCATTCCGAGAACTATTGTTTTCTGCACAATAAACAACATCATGGCAGTTCTGCTGAAAACAGCGTCACTCCGGGTTAGTTTCATTCAAATCATGCTACTTAGAGTCCAAAACAAGGGCAAAAGTGTTTGGAAAAGTAGATACGTTGGAGACGTATCAGCATGCAGCCCCACGCTGGCTGGCTGGCTGCTGAGTTGGTGCGGTGGCAGAGTCTTCACGAAGATCTGCATGCCACCATGCAGGTGCTTGCTGAGTTGGCCTGGAAGCTTCACGCTGCCACGCAGGTGCCTGGCTTGTTGGCGGGTTGACTGCTGTGTTGGAACGGTGTAGGAGCCTTGGCAGGTGGGGGCCTAGCTGCAGCCCCGCAGATGTCCCCGGCAAAGGTCTTGCCGGGGTTTCGCAGGCGTCCCCGGTAAGGGTCTTGTCGGAGGTCTTGTGAGCGTCACCGGCAAGGATCTTGCCGGGGGTTTCCGTCTTCTGGTTCTCATCTAATCTTGTATGTTCTTGGTCTTCACGAAGATCTGCATGCCACGATGCAGGCGCCTCCCGAGCCTTGGTTCCAACGTTTTCGATGGTGTTGGAACTCTTAGGCTCAAGGGTGGCGGCCTTGCTGGTGTTGGGCAAGTTCCCCCGAGAAGTCTCTTGCCGAGGCTACGTAAGCTGCCTCGGCAAGGCTCTTGCTGGGGAGAGCCCACCTTGTCCCTTCGCTCCTCACGCCTCTGTCTTGGCATTGCTCTGGTAGTCTTGTGTCTTTGCTTCATCTTCTGACCCGCCAACCGCAGGTGCAGGCGTGTGGCTGTGACTGCCCACGCACAAGTTAAGGGGTTACAAAAAGGATCCCTACTTTTGTACACCGACAGGAGCCCCCGGGCCTGGGCCACATATAAGCACGGAGTGTTATTGGGCTAGGCCCAGAACGGTGCATGGGTACGCATGGCAGAGTTTTACCAGAGTAACTCCCTCGCCAGTTGCGCTTCCCCACGACCAGCGTTGAATGCGTGATGTCAGGGTCATGCG